>JAGHMJ010001553.1:637500-645000 GCA_018749465.1 Paracanthobrama guichenoti
AAAGCTCTTTTAATTTAATTGAGTTTTATTAATTTTCTGTTATCTTTAAAAAGGCAGATACTCAGGGAATGTGGGCGAGGCAAGAGAAATAATAACAGAAATAGGCAGGGCAGATTCTGTGCTGTAGCAATAGCCTTACGATTAATATGGAAGTAAAACAACGACTGTCTTTGAAAATAATGCATTTCATTAACAGTGCTTGCCAGTGCTTTGTATTGTCAGAGCTTGCATTGTTGGAGGCTGATTTAAAGGCACAATATGTAAGATTTTTTTAATTAAAATATCCAGAAACCACTAGAACAGTGTTATATATTTTGTTGGCTTGTGTACTTAATCCCAAATGTTTCCAAGAATGTTTAAATCCAGAGAAATAAGATATTTTAACCCGGACACGGACCGTGCGTCGCCTAACGATGACTAGCGCGTTCCCCTCGATTACTGGTTTTATTTTGTAGAAACCATGGAAACACCAAAGACGCTTTAATATATGATGTGTTTTATTAGACAGGTGAGATCATCCCTATACACAAACTACATACAGTAAACATGACGGTAATTAACCATAGTGTGAATATTTCTCTATAATATATGTGTGATGTCTCGATGATGGTGATTTATATTTATTCAATAGCTGTTTCGGACATCATGCAGTGGCAGATAATAATGGCGATTTGACATGGCTATGGCTGCAAAACAAAACTATCCTTCTGGATGAGGAAAAAAACAACAACAAAAAAGAACAAAAACAGTAATAAATTCATAAGCAAGTCGTAAACCCATAACTCCGCCGTGTTTCATTAGAAACGCCTCGTGATGAAATGTACCTTTCGGTTTGTGTTCACATCAATAATCACACGTTCTTATGTGTGGTTTAACGTATATAAGAATAATAATTAAATAAACATTCATAAAATAAACATTCCTCAGTCTTGGCCTAATGGTTAGAGAGTCTGACTTGTAACCCGAAGGTTGCGGGTTCGAGTCTTAGGTTATTATCAGTGGGGAGAATAACCAGCGCCCTTCTCCACCCTCAGAACCCCAACCGCAGCAGTATGGCTGCCCACTGCCCTGGGTGTGTGTGTTCACTTGGATGGGTTAAATGCAATGGTTTGGTTTGTCCATATTTGACCCACATTTGGGTTGAAACAACCATGCCTTTTTTATTTGTCATGCTGTAATTTTGTTAGTAAATCGCCAATTCGGCTTTGTGTTATAGTGTTTCTGACCGCTAGATGGCACCAGAGAGCATTACTATTAAAAAGCATTTATTTAGCTGTCAACGAAAAGTTGGTTTTAATTTTACTTAATTGTGACAATTTAACGTATATCCTTGACATATTTATATGCGTTTTTCATAACTTGCCGTTTGTTTCTTTGGTGTTTTAATTCCATTAGGGGGAATTCAGGTTGATTGGGACAATTTTTGCTATTGAGATGATTGGGGAAAAGTGTCCTATTCAACCTGAATTCACCCCCTATAGTGCACCTTGCATACTAAAAACCATTGTGATGATTACTTTAAAAAAACAAACAATTTTCCATAAACTTAAGAATGCATGGACAGGGGTCCCTTCACAAAGTTTTGCTTAGGGTTTCCCCAGAAGTGTAGGATCGGCACTGCAGGTGAGCAACTGTTTGGATACATTCATTGAGGAAAACAGCGCTGCGTCCCCCACATACGGAAGCGGCGTCTGCGGCAGAATCAAAGCTCTCGTCTCGAGCCGTGTGCCGCGCTCGTCTCTCATTAGCAGTCGCTCCAGCGCCTCGTTCAGCTCCGCCCTGCTTCATACTACAGTAACGTTAATAAATCTGTAATACATTAGCTCATCCGTGAATATGATTTCTGCGATTCCCCTCGGATTCAGCAGGATCCCCCAAGTACAGCAGAAACACTGGTACGACAAGGCAGCTAGATCACGATGCTTCGGACCAGGTAAAGAAGAAGAACTCGAACTCCAGGCCAAGCAAAAGAGAGCAATGACTTTGCAATGCTGGTGAGAGCCATAGAGGGTAAGGACGAAGTGGAAGAACAGTATTTATCAACTTGTCGAAGTGACAGCAAATTTAATTTACAGCACCTGAGTGAAGAGCAGAGACATCTGCTCCGGGAATGTATACCTGATCACGGACCCCAAACCTGTCCGTCAGTCGGTGTACTGTGTGCCAGAGAAACCTCTATCTGTATTGAAAGAGGAATTGCAGACCATGAAACTACTGGGAGTTATTGAGCCATCGTCAAGTGAATGGAGCAGTCCCATAGTGCTGGTGCCGAAGAAAGATGGTACCCTGCGGTTCTGTTTAGAGAACAGCTGAACAGCATTAGTAAATTTGATCCTTATCCAATGCCACGGGTGGATGACTAGGAAAAGCAAAGTACCTGAGCACGCTGGATCTCTGCACGGGACACTGGCAGGTACCGCTGAAGCCAGCATGTAAGCGAGTTTACTGCCTCAGAACCCCCTTCGGCCACTTCCAGTTCCAAGTCCTTCCTTTTGGGCTCCATGGGGCCACATTTCAAAGGATGATGGATCAAATCCTCCATGGTGCAGAGGACTATGCTGCAGCTTATCTTGGCAACATCGTGATCTTCAGCCAAAGCTGGGAAGAGCATCTGGAGGTTTTGTCTCGCAACAAGGCTGCAGGACTAACCATCCGTCCTGATAAATGTGCTCTCACCAAACCAGAAACCCAATACCTCTGATTTCCGACCTCAGGTGCGGAAGGTGGAGGCCGTTAAAGGAGCAGGGCGGACTGTGACAAAGAAACAGGCTAGGGCTTTTCTGAATTTCTCAGCCAGGGCAATAACCCTAACAAACTTGACAAAAAGAGCCAACCCAACAAGGTAGTATGGAATGAGGACTGTGAAAAAGCCTTTAAAGACTTAGGATAGGATGCACTATGTCAGGAACCAGTTCTTCAGAGTCCTGATTTTGGGGAATGTTTACACTATTTACAGTGTTTACAGTGCAGACTGATGCCTCCCAACATGGCCTTGGTGCTGTACTCCTTCAAGAGGAACACGGTCAACTCAAGCCTGTTAAGTGGGCCCTGGACTCTTTCCCCCAGTTTCACAGACAAGTCTTAAATTAGTCCCAGACTAAAATGCATGTTTGAGCTGTTTTAAATTAAAGAAACTTGCACTGACGTATCTTAAAATATGTCAGTGCAATTGTTTTGTCTCAAGATGCACACCAGTAATGTTTTTTTCTAAGGCATGTTTATGAAAGTTACTTAAATGCCCTAATTGAACTAAAGCCTAATCCTAGTTTAGCCTAATCCCTGTCTGTGAAACTGGGCTTAAGGTATTATTTGCTGGGATGGAAATTCCGGTTGGAAAATGACCACTGAGGGTTGGCCTGGTTAGGCCGCATGAGAGACACAAATGCTTGCATTACTAGGTGGTTTCTGACCACGCAGCCATTTGACTTTGAGGTACTGTACAGGTCAGGGTCACAAAATTGCACAGCAGACTTTCTCTCGAGGACACCGTAGGCTGTCTGGAGAGGGAAACGTCACAGTGAGCCTCCGTGACTAGAGGCTCTTATTAGGAAGAGGACTCTTATTCTGACACTGGACTGTGAACATGCATACATACACTTCTCATTGTAACATCATACACACATTGGCTGTGTCCGAAACCTGCTTTTCAAGGCAGGAAGGCATCAAGGCAGGTCCGAATCTAATGTTAGCTTCACTTCCTGTCTCCTGAGAGACCTTCATCTGATCGCGTTTTGAAGGCAGCATATTTATATCCTTCGCTGCCTTTGATATCCCACAATCCTGTGCTTTCCATTCGGTGACAGTTGAGCTGGGGGAAAAAGATGGCGTCCGAAAGTTGCATTTGCTGGTCAGTTTGTGTGTAAATGTATGTTTTTGACCAACATTTCCCACTTCTGATGTCATTTCTAGTGAGAAATTACTAATGCTAAATTGGATATGTGTTTAGTTCTCACCAAAGCTCTCTCTATTTAGCTGTAGGTCATTAAACTGTTACACTGCCTTAGAAGTCTGTCCGAAAATCTGTTTTGTGAGGTGCCTTTCATGCACAAACGCTGCCTTACAAGTCATCCCTTACGAAAATGAGCCATGGTTTTACTACAAATAAAACCAAAAAAACATGGTTATTGTAGTTAAACCATGGTAGCCACAAATTAACCATGGCTTTGCTACTCTAACCATAGTTTAACCATGGTATTTGTATTGTATAATTGTGCTAACGGGTGATATTGTTTCAAATCCTGAAACAGGTTTGTGTTGCCTGACTTTGATGACGTGTATCTTTTGCAAGCAGGCTGCAATGTTACAGTTTCTCTCTTAGAAATGCTCCAGGCCATAGATATCCATTTCTCTAGTCTACATGAATGCAAATAAATTCAAATAAAATCATCGTCATCTTTATCAAGTATCAGTTATCTTGCATTTACCATATGTTAACCCCTAAGAGGCACCCAGAAATTGGGTAACCAGTAAGTCCACAATGCAAAGTAGGTGTGTGCCATCATTTACATCAAGAAGCCTCCAGTTCAGACTGTAGAGCTCTCAATGTTTCTCAGGCTAGAGGGAACAGACATAATGAGTTTTATACCGTACAAACAGTATATTCTGTCGGCTAACCCTAACCCTAAACACAACCCTCACAAAAAAAAAAATTAATTACATTTTATTTACAAATGCTCAGCAAACAAAACATTTAAAGTGCCCCATTATGGTTTTGGGAATATTCCCTTTCATGCAGTGTGTAATTTACATTTACATTTATTCATTTAGCAGGCGCTTTTATCCAAAGCGACTTACAACGATTCGTCATGAAGAGGCAAAAAAATCACATAAAGTGCCTGAAATGCTAAGCTCTGGACATTACCCAGAGCAGCACAAGCTAGAATAGGGAGGGAAGACGAAAATATAGTTATTTTTATTTTTTATTAAGATGAGATTAAGTGCTCATGGAAGAGATGAGTTTTCAGCTGTGTAATATCGCAGTTTGTAAATGTAAACGTTCTAAGTTGTAAAGTTGACAATAAATAGTTATTGTCTCCCAAAAGAAAGAATTGTCTCTGAACTGCCTAAATGAGTCGTCTGTAATCTGAATCTCGCTGCATTACGGTTCTATGTCACTAGAAATTATATTTGCATAATCCCACCTATGTTGTACGTTGTCCGCCTGCAAAGTACCCGCCCTCAAACGCGTAATTTTATTTACGACTGCTTCTCAAATCTCACAGCTCATCACAGGATTCACAAAACGCTTGCTCTTGAAAGTCAGTACCAGTTTATTTGGACCAGCTCCTCAGAATCACAACTGAGTATTATTAATTATTGATGTATAGATTTTCTACTGGGTGTTCAAAATACATAACGCTAACTACGCAAAATACGCTAACTCACGTTATTACTGTCTTACTGAAACACTTCTGCTCATCAGCTGTGGGCCACTATTAAATAACCCAACCTTGTTATACTTACTTATATATTATTATTATATTATATTCTTATAAATATATTTGCTTCTTAAGCTTGGTACATACTAGCCTGGGTCCGCCCTCCTATGTACGTCCGCTCAATTTTCATTTTCCTTCAGTACTCTGTCTGGGATTGTGGTATATTTGGTTTTCTCCGGTCAAATTTTAACCGGTCCAATCGGTGAATAGAGGGAGTGGCTGAGAATGATGACATTGATGTTGTGCACTAGTTTGCAGTGTTGTAGTCGAGACCAGCTCATTCGAGTCCGAGTTGAAACAGAGACGAGGTAGGGTTGAGTCAGAATTGAGACTGAGACCAGAGAGGGTTGAGTCTGAGTCGAGTCTGAGTTCAGAAAGGGCTGAGTCCAAGTTGAGACGGAGTTCAGAGAGGGTTGAGTCTGAGTTCAGAGAAGGTTGAGTCAGAGTTCAGAGAGGGTTAAGTCCGAGTCAATACCGAGTCCAGAGAGGGTTGAGTCCGAGTTCAGAGAGGGTTGAGTCCAAGTTCAGAGAGGGTTGAGTCTGAGTCAATAACGAGTCCAGAGAGGGTTGAGTCCGAGGCGAGATCGAGTTCAGAGAGGGTTGAGTCTGAGTCAATAACGAGTCCAGAGAGGGTTGAGTCCGAGTCGAGATCGAGTTCAGAGAGGGTTGAGTCCGGGTCAATACCGAGTTCAGAGAGGGTTGAGTCTGAGTCGAGATCGAATCCAGAGAGGGCTGAGTCAGAGTCGAGACCGAATTTAGAGAGGGTTGAGTCAGAGTCAATACCGAGTCCAGAGAGGGTTGAGTCCGGGTCAATACCGAGTTCAGAGAGGGTTGAATCCGAGTCGAGATCGAGTTCAGAGAGGGCTGAGTCCGAGTCCGAGTCAAGACCGAATTTAGAGAGGGTTGAGTCCGAGTCAATACCGAGTCCAGAGAGAGTTGAGTCCGGGTCGAGATCGAGTTCAGAGAGGGTTGAGTCTGAGTCAATAACGAGTCCAGAGAGGGTTAAGTCCGAGTCGAGATCGAGTTCAGAGAGGGTTGAGTCTGAGTCAATAACGAGTCCAGAGAGGGTTAAGTCCGAGTCGAGATCGAGTTCAGAGAGGGTTGAGTCTGAGTCAATAACGAGTCCAGAGAGGGTTGAGTCCGAGTCGAGATCGAGTTCAGAGAGGGTTGAGTCTGAGTCAATAACGAGTCCAGAGAGGGTTAAGTCCGAGTCGAGATCGAGTTCAGAGAGAGTTGAGTCCGGGTCAATACCGAGTTCAGAGAGGGTTGAGTCCGAGTCGAGATCGAGTCCAGAGAGGGCTGAGTCAGAGTCGAGACCGAATTTAGAGAGGGTTGAGTCAGAGTCAATACCGAGTCCAGAGAGGGTTGAGTCCGGGTCAATACCGAGTTCAGAGAGGGTTGAATCCGAGTCGAGATCGAGTTCAGAGAGGGCTGAGTCCGAGTCGAGACCGAATTTAGAGAGGGTTGAGTCCGAGTCAATACCGAGTCCAGAGAGAGTTGAGTCCGGGTCGAGATCGAGTTCAGAGAGGGTTGAGTCTGAGTCAATAACGAGTCCAGAGAGGGTTGAGTCGAGATCGAGTTCAGAGAGGGTTGAGTCTGAGTCAATAACGAGTCCAGAGAGGGTTAAGTCCGAGTCGAGATCGAGTTCAGAGAGGGTTGAGTCTGAGTCAATAACGAGTCCAGAGAGGGTTGAGTCCGAGTCGAGATCGAGTTCAGAGAGGGTTGAGTCTGAGTCAATAACGAGTCCAGAGAGGGTTAAGTCTGAGTTCAGAGAAGGTTGAGTCAGAGTTCAGAGAGGGTTGAGTCCGAGTCAATACCGAGTCCAGGGAGGGTTGAGTCCGAGTTCAGAGAGGGTTGAGTCTGAGTCAATAACGAGTCCAGAGAGGGTTGAGTCCGAGTCGAGGTCGAGTTCAGAGAGGGTTGAGTCTGAGTTCAGAGAAGTCCGAGTCAATACCGAGTCAGAGAGGGTTGAGTCCGAGTTCAGAGAGGTTGAGTCTGAGTCAATAACAAGTCCAGAGAGGGTTGAGTCCGAGTCAATAACGAGTCCAGAGAGGGTTGAGTC
>JAGHMJ010001553.1:650000-742500 GCA_018749465.1 Paracanthobrama guichenoti
GCAGCAAAGCCTCGTACAACATCGAGTGGAGGTCGAGTGGCTACAGATCGGACAGCCATTGCGGCAACAGGTGTTTGTCCAGGTCCAACAGCCTCCAAGAGATTTTTGCCCTCTGCTGCCAGGGCAAGTTCCCTTTGAGCCAACAGTGTCTTCAATTGGCCTGACTCCTCAGCGTGCCATGGAGGCTTCTCCTGTGAACAGGAGCTCACCAGGTGAGACTGAAATAAGTGTATTCTGGAAATATTTTAGATGGACGTTTGTCTAATAATGGCAAATTTAGACGGCAAAGCTGGCATAATTTAGTCTGGCTTTTATGCTGCATTATGTCTTTACACAGAGTTTTTGAGCAGCCTTAACTCAGCTGTGTAAAGATACATTCAAAAGTAACGTTCCCATAATGTTTCTTGATCATTCGTATGAGAAAGAACAAACATTTTTAAAACATTTAAAAAAATGGTAACACTTCACAATGAGGTTTCATTTGTTAATATTAGTTCATGTGTTAACTAGCATGGACTAACCATGAGCAATACATAGGGGTGTAACAATATATCGTGATATAGAAATGCAACAATATGCATCATGGATAGGGACAATCTGTATTGTGTATAGTTCACCCAAAATGGAAAAATTCAAGTTTACAGAGTTTTAGTGTCAGTACTACATTAAACTAATATATAGGGATGCACGATATATCGGCCACCATATCGGTATCGCCTGATATATGTTCAATTTTAATGTCATCGTCATCAGCCCGATAAGAAGATTTGGCTGATATATTAAAGCCGATAAATAATGTATTATTTCCTTCAGCTGAGACGCTTCAGAGGCACACTGTTCGCCATGATGGCTTTGAATTGCTTGAAATATGATTGGAATCACTTCACAAAAGGAAAATACAGTTCAGTGCAAGTCTGTCATATAGACTACATACCATTATAATTGTGTGCTTGGGACATGGCTTTAATGCTGAGACTTTTGCTTTTGTAAACAGGCTCTTTTTTTAATGAAAGATTATGTACAAATTTGGGTTTAGATTTATCGGCTTTCAAATATAAAGAATTATCGGTATCGGCCAAGATTTTCATATCGGTGCATCCCTAATATATAATGTTGAATACGATGTACTGTATAATAATGCAATGGGGGAATATTTGTGGGTTCTGATCATGAATATTTGTATTCTGGTCTCACCATTGTCCTTACCAGCACCCAGTCCAAGCCTATTCATTTCCACCCCAGATTTAGCTTGCTAATCAACAGTACATCTTTTGTTAACCTTTTACCAAATGTCTTGGAGTATGGCAATAATATTGTATGGTGAGTTCAGTATCGTGATATGTATCGTGACATGAGGGTATCGTTACACCCTATTTGTTACGGTATTTATTCTTTGTTAATGTCCGTTAATGCAAATACAGCTGTTCATTGTTTATGTTAGTTCACAGTGCATTAACTAATGTTAACATTAACAAAGATTCATAAATGCTGTAGAAGTGCAGTTCATGTTAACTAATGAAACCTTCATTTAAGTGCTACCACAAACTTGGATTTGTAACATTACAGATTTAACCGTGTAATGTAAGTTATGTCATTATATCATGTTTCTAATAGTTGAGTATTCACTTGTTTTCTTCACTTCAGAACAACCCACAGAATGCAGGTGGAAGAAAAGATTCCGTTCTTTCGGCAAGAGGCTCTGGAAGGCTGTGAAGCGTCCGTTCTGCTGCTGTTGCAGAAGTTCTGTGGATGTCGTGGAGCCTTTTGTCCTTCCACCAGATCTGGACCCAGAGCCTGATCCTGAGCCGTCTTCATCTGTGCCAGATCACTCCGGCGTCAAGCCAAATGATGGTAACCTTATTTTCAACAGTTTTGTCATCTTGTTTTCCACTAAAAATACCTTAATATCGGATAGTTCACCCAAAAATGAAAATTCTGTCATCATTTGAACACAAAAGAAGATATTTGGAAGAATGTTGGCAATCAAACAGCTGACGGGAGCCATTCACTTCCATAGTATACTAATGACTCTCGTCAACTGTTTGATTGCCAACATTCTTCCAAATATCTTCTTTTGTGTTCAGCAGAAGAAAGAAACTCTTACAGGTTTGGAACAACTCGAGGGCGAGTAAGTGATGACGATTTTCCTTTTGGGTGAACTATACCTTTAAGAGTTGTTTTCAGAGAATAGTAGTATTATTTCCCCATATTAACATTGGTTTTGTTTTTCAGAGTCCTTTGAATCTCTCTTTAACGTGGTGAAGATGATCGGATCCGGAGGATTTGGCAGGGTGTACGAGGGAACGCGTAAATTTGATGGCAAAAAGGTCAAATAACATTTTGCTCTTGCATGCATCAAAACATATTTCAAACAATTTGCAGATGGTTTATTAATACTTAGTGCTAGGTCAGGTGCTTGAAAACTGTTTTTGTGTTTGCAGGTGGCCATCAAGCGGATGCGTAAGATCGACAACAATTGTTATGTTAATATTGTAAGTTGGCCAAAACCTGAATGTGTTTAGTTGTTTAAGTGCTGATTACTGTAGTTAATACACCTATAGGAAGCATTAGTTGTAAATGTAATAGACAAATAAGCCTAGAAGCATCTAATAACTTTGAGCTGAAGGTATCGACAAAGATCAAAGAAAAGTACATTTAAAAATGACTTTTTTTAACCCAACTAACCTTCTGTCTACTACTTTTCTCTAGCCTGGGCATCCCAAACCTCTCATCACAGAAGTGGCGCTGCTTCTCATGATGAGGCAAGAACCCAAAAGCCCCTACGCCATACAACTGTACGACTGGTTTGAGCACCCTCGTAAATTCACACTGGTCATGGAGTATCCTGAACCCTGCGAGAACTTGCTTGACTTTCTCATTGGTAATCGTGATCTGGATGAAACGACAGCACGGGTGATCATGCGACAGGCTGTGCTGGCTGTACAAGACTGCATTGAGCACGGCGTTTTCCACAATGATATTCACCCGCAGAACTTCCTGCTGAAGAAGGACACGTTAGAGCTCAAGCTCATAGACTTTGGATGCGGTCAGCTACTTAGTAGTGATGGCTACGGGAGCAACACATACACAGGTGAGCATTTGTGGAGTGTGTAAACATGAATTTTAGTGACTTGCTGATTATTTAACTCTTTAAAAAAAAAAAAAACAATCTTGCTTACAGGAGTACTGGAGTACTGCCCACCTGAAGCCCAGACAGAATCTCGCTTCCACGCCGTCCCAACAAATGTCTGGGCTCTAGGAGTGATGTTGTGCGGGATGATGAACGGATGTTTTCCTTTTGCAATGCACCGGAAGCCATAGTTACATTTGAGAACCCTGACTTATCCGAAGGTGAGTGAATAATATTGATAACATTGATAAACACACATAAAAGCAAAGGTTCTGTATAGAAACAGATAAAGGTGAAGTAAGATTGTTTTTGCTCAATCACATTCTCTTAACCCAATTGTTTCACTGACTATTAAATGCCATCTAAGGGTTTATCTCCCCTGAAAGTGTAAACATTGAGCCTCCCAGGTGCCATCAAAACAGCTCAGATCCGTCAGTCTCTTTTCAGCTCAACCTTTAGCAAAAGTTTGGAGTTTGGGGGCGTTTATAGAAATGCCTGGATTTATACCATTAAAAATTAAACGGGTCAAAGTGAACAGAGCATTGTGATGCAGCGCGCTACAAAGCATGCTTCAATACCATACAGCATTCATGTACCCGTTCAGAAAGACAAATGCAACACAGCTAAAAGTATGCCTAATATGTCGGACCTGAAACATGCCTTCACAATACCAATAAGAGCTGCCTTTGTGATGTTTGAGTTAAGGGAGGTGTGACACGCGAAAGGGGCGTTTTTTTTAAAAATAGGCTTTATTTTTGTAATTCCGTCAGTGTTGCAGAAACTACTCACTTCACCTTTAAAGTAAAGAACATTTTGTCTTATATTAATCATGTTTTAGATGCTGTTTTCATAGATGCCAAGTCACATGGTCATGACTAACCAGCTCTCTCCTTATTAACGTGTATAGAATGCAGGGATCTGATTAGCCAGTGCCTAACCCTGGATCCAACTAAACGCCCACGTTAGAGCAGATGTTACAGCATGAATGGATTAGGAATGATCTACTGTAGACTGGAGAAGTTCAGGAGATTCACTCGATCAGTGATGTCAGGTGTGAGGAAGTATAACAGACAGAGTAGGATTATTATCATTGATCTTCAGTTGAGATTTTCAAGTTTGTGTAGTGAACTGAGTTCATTGTAATGTTTTTGTTATAGTTAAATCAAGTCAAATCACCTTCATTTATATAGAGCTTTATACAATACAGATTGTTTCAGAGAAGCTTCATAGTAATAAACAGGAAAATAACAGAATCAGTGATGCAAACAGAATTCAGTTCTGCTGTAAAGCAGCTCTAAAAAAAACATTCATGAGTTGACATGTTCATATGATCTTTGTATTGGATAGGACCTTGATGGAGGGCTTGAGCTCAGGACTTGACCCGAAGCCCGAAGTCCAACCCAAACCTGACAGAACTCAAGCGCCACACCAGAGAGGCCAGAGACTGTCCACGTCTGAGCATGAACATGAGAGACTGCAAGACATCAGCAAGTCATCACGGCCACATTTGCTTTGTTTGTCGAGACCGAGACCAGAGAGGGTTGAGTCCGAGTCAAGACCGAGTTCAGAGAGGGTTGAGTCCGAGTCAATACAGAGTTCAGAGAGGGTTGAGTCCGTGTCAAGACCGAGTTCAGAGAGGGTTGAGTCCGAGTCAAGACCTAGTTCGGAGAGGGTTGAGTCCGCTTCAAGACCGAGTTCAGAGAGGGTTGAGTCCGTGTCAAGACCGAGTTCAGAGAGGGTTGAGTCCGTGTCAAGACCGAGTTCAGAGAGGGTTGAGTCTGAGTCCAGAGAGGGCTGATTTAGAGTAAATACAGAGTCCAGAGAGGGTTGAGTCCGAGTCAATACCGAGTTCAGAGAGGGTTGAGTCAGAGTTCAGAGAGGGTTGAGTCCGAGTCCAGACAGAGTTCAGAGAGGGTTGAGTCCGAGTTGAGATCGAGTCCAGACTGAGACCAGAGAGGGTTGAGTCAGAGTTCAGAGAGGGTTGAGTCCGAGTCCAGACCGAGTTCAGAGAGGGTTGAGTCAGAGTTCAGAGAGGGCTGAGTCCGAGTCCAGACCGAGTTCAGAGAGGGTTGAGTCCGAGTCCAGACCGAGTTCAGAGAGGGTTGAGTCCGAGTCAAGACCTAGTTCGGAGAGGGTTGAGTCCGTGTCAAGACCGAGTTCAGAGAGGGTTGAGTCCGTGTCAAGACCGAGTTCAGAGAGGGTTGAGTCCGAGTCCAGAGAGGGCTGAGTTAGAGTAAATACAGAGTCCAGAGAGGGTTGAGTCCGAGTCAATACCGAGTTCAGAGAGGGTTGAGTCAGAGTTCAGAGAGGGTTGAGTCCAAGTCCAGACAGAGTTCAGAGAGGGTTGAGTCAGAGTTCAGAGAGGGTTGAGTCCGATTATATATATAGTTGAGTCCGATTATGATTGAGTCCGAGTCCAGAGTTCAACCCTCCTGAACTCTGGTTGAGTCCGATTATGTATATAGTTGAGTCCGATTATGATTGAGTCCGGGTTGAGTCCAACCCTCTCTGAACTCTGAGTCCAGAGTTCAGAGAGGGTTGAGTCCGAGTCCAGACCGAGTTCAGAGAGGGTTGAGTCCGAGTTGAGATCGAGTTCAGAGAGGGCTGAGTCCGAGTCCAGACTGAGACCAGAGAGGGTTGAGTCAGAGTTCAGAGAGGGTTGAGTCCGAGTCCAGACCGAGTTCAGAGAGGGTTGAGTCAGAGATCAGAGAGGGCTGAGTCCGAGTCCAGACCGAGTTCAGAGAGGGTTGAGTCCGAGTCCAGACCGAGTTCAGAGAGGGCTGAGTCCGAGTCCAGACCGAGTTCAGAGAGGGTTGAGTCCGAGTCCAGACCGAGTTCAGAGAGGGTTGAGTCCGAGTCCAGACCGAGTTCAGAGAGGGTTGAGTCCGAGTTGAGATCGAGTTCAGAGAGGGCTGAGTCCGAGTCGAGACTGAATTTAGAGAGGGTTGAGTCCGAGTCCAGACCGAGTTCAAAGAGGGTTGAGTCCGAGTTGAGATCGAGTTCAGAGAGGGTTGAGTCCGAGTCCAGACCGAGTTCAGAGAGGGTTGAGTCCGAGTCCAATTAACTTTTAATTAACTTTTTAGTTACGAAGGGTGTGCACAAGAGTGACTGCAGAAAAAATGCAAAATGCAAAAATGCTTTTTTAATGCAAAAGTGTGAATGTGCCAGAGGGAGAGAGGGCGGGCAGCCTTCTGTTCAGTGTTGAGACTACCAGCAGTCATTGTATCTGTAGCTATTCTAATTATTATTTAATTAAATAAGATTTGGTTTTCTCTGTGACACTTTTGTCCTACTTTTTGTAAACAGAAAATATATTAAAATAACAGTTGAGACAAAAAATTTAGCGTTCGACTATGCTTTTGACCATAGGTAGAACTGTACTCCTCTCTATGTTTGTTTTTGTTTATTCCCAATGTAATTTCTACAGTTATTTATTTACAAATCTTTATTATTATGACTTCAATTATTCTATTATCTGCTACTAATTGTATCTAATGTTGTTGTTTTATTTTTTATATATTTTATTTTCATATTATGTTAAATACCAAAACCTATACAAAGACAATAGAAGAGAAATAATGTAGCAATGTGACTTTCTGGAAAGCGGGATCACTGCAGGCGGATGGCAGGTGGACACAGTGTAAGACAGAAGTGAGAGTGGGCGGGTCACAGGTGTGGGAGAGAACCTGGCAGGAGTCTTTGCACTAACGTCTCAAGTCATGCACAGTTGCGCACTAGAAAATCACCAATCACTGGACGTGTCAATCAAACATCAATTTAAAGAAATATTAGCGTACAGCAATAATCATAAAATATTTTGAATGGGACTTAAGTGAACTCAGGAATAAGTCCAATTCCTAATATGTTCTAGTACGAGTCAATACCGAGTCCAAATGCACATTGACCGTGAGTCCATGACAAGACCATTAAAATATGGTCTCGAGACCGAGTACTACAACACTGCTAGTTTGAGATGACATACGTCATGACCAAACGTTAGCGATTGGTTATGGCCGATCCAGAATGGCTCTGGGCAGATCCAACTTCAACAGAGTACCCGCCTTCAAGGAAGTTAGCGCTTGTCAATGGAGAGTGGCCAGACTCTCTGTACAAATGAAATGTATGAGAGTCTGGTAAGACCAGGCTAGGTACATACTCCGCAAGAATAAAGAAATTTGTTTGTTTTCTCGAGGTGGCAAAAACAAGAACAAAGTTCGTTCTGGCCAGGACATTCTATATTTCACAAGAAAAACAGGTGCCGAACAGGAGCCGCTTTAAAATTCTGACCAATCACACAATAGTTCTCGGACACCCACAAGAAAAAAGTTCTGCTCCGATGTGTCGAGAACAAGCTGCGAGAACTTTATGTAATGGCCTTTAGCCTAAGTGTTCCCTGAAACTGAGTATTCTCTGTCTGGAGCGTGAAGGACGCATGAGCTTATATGGAAGAAGCGCATGCCTTAGCTTACATTTTGGGTTAAACTGCGTTGGTTTGACATTGTGGAAAATAGAATAATAGAGTCAAAATGTATTAGCCTTTTTACCCGTTAGGGACATTACAGTGAGATAACGGCCGTGCGCATTTTACTTTCGGTTAAGAATTAGCGCCCATTCGGCTACTGGTGGGTTCATTAGCCTATTATTCTTAGTAAAAAACACAACAACAAAACAGTACAATGATAAACTCATTTAAATAGGCGCTTTTACATTTCGCTTTGAAACCAAATCTTCCGTGATCATCTTGTCAGTCAGCCCCTCTCGCGATAAATGAAATCTGACTCCTGCTGCTGGTCTGTGCTGCGACTCTTGTTCGGCTAACGCTGTATTGGGCAGACACTTTCAGTTTTTATTTGTAGTGTCTGTTCTCTAACTGAACAATCATTTTTACTACTATAAAAAGGGACGTGGGGGGCGGTGCCGTGGTGGGCAAGTAATGTTATGCCTGAACACTAACACTGACTATTGCAGCAAGCCTGTTTCCCGTTATTATCAATCTAAATTAATCTACTGCGAAATATAGGAGCTTGTACTGGGACGTAACAGACCTGTGTTTTGTATCACTAGTGCAGTGTCTGTTCTCGGAGCATATAAGCCCTCCCCGTGTGAGGCTTCTCCAGATTCCTGCCTTTATCAGAGAGAAGAATATGTTCAGCCCACTCCTTCCGAATTACTACCAAAACTTCGAAGCTCAAAAAATGGTATTCGGACCAGCCCTACAAAACATAACATAAAAGTCCTGGCCTGGTCCTCTCTCGTCCTTCACTGTCGTCGCTCCTTTTATGCTTCCGAAGCTCCTCCGTGAGAGATACGAGACCGGCGTGGCGTGCAGCTGACGCTCATTATCAATCACGCCACTCGCCCGGTTCTCTCACGGCCCTCGGCCTCGACTGCTTGCCACAGTTGGCATTAAAGTTAAAACATAATCTAAGTGATGCCGTCATTGAGGACATGCTTAAGGTAATCAATGCAGTCAGTGAAAAAGTAAATGTACTGTTTCTACAAAACTTCGCCGTCAGAAACCATTTTCAGTGTCATCCAGTTTGTGAACAGTGCTCTGCTGTGATGCAGCCTGATGAGAAATGAGCAACAGCGTAAAGGCCAAAGTATACTTCACTTTTTACGCGAGGGTCATTTTGTAACCGCGTGTACTTTGTATGCGTAATGTACATTACATTTTTTTGCAGTATTTACATGGTGAGAGATTGCTCAAAACTGAGCACATGTCGAACGCTTGTGTACGTGTCAAACGAAGTATACTTTGCAAGGCTGTGCATTCGACTGTCCACACCTGCTTGCGTACACGTAAAAAAATTAAGTATACTTTTTAACAGCTGTGGGGAGACACATGACTACATGAAAGAGGGAAATTTTTCCATCAACTACCCCTGGAAGCCCAACTCAGAAATATGATACAAAATGACGAAATCCGTTCACACATCACAGCACCTCCAAAGACTTCTGTCTGTGACATCTATGATGGACAGACGTACAAGTAAATCCCATGACAGTGTGAACCACCTATATCACTAACATTTAGCAGTGATGGTGCAGATGATTTAGTGCAGTTCTGGGCCCTTGCTCTGTGAACTTGACCCAGCAGTGAGATCAAAGCTTGTGATGCTCCGTGGGTTGGTGGGAAAAAGTCAAACGTGAATACATTTCTTGAAGCTTTTGTGAAACAGTCTGGCTTCAAACGGTCAGCTGGACATGTGAAATACACAACTAAAGTTCTTGATTCTGTTGCCAGGCCACTTTTACAAACTTTCAAACAGTTGGGGGGGAATTTGGATGTTAATTCTTCGCACAGAGTAGAGTCACGGTAGAAAAAGGATAAGGGCAGACAAGGGTTTACCCTTTAGAAACATAGTGTGATTTAAGAGGCTAACCATGAATTTCACTGAAAGGGCACTGGAGAAGTGTGTACCTGTGATGGGTGTTAAAGGGCCCTCAGTTCTCTCACTGTTAACAGGCTTTAACATCACACATGGCTGTGTTCCAGACTACATGCATTGTGTCCTAATGGTGTTGCCAGGGCGTCCGCTAACCTGTGGTCCTGTGATGAGAACAGTGGAAAGCCATGGTATGTTGGAAGGCCTGTCTCAGAAGTGGATGATAGACTTTGCAACATTCAACCACCCCGTGGTGTTTCTACAATCCCTCCATCTGTGACAGAAAGGCATTTTTGGAAAGCACATGAGTGGTACATGTGGTTGTTCTTCAACATTGTACTTGTGTTAAAGGGCACACTCCCTGAAAGTTTCCTTGTCCACCGGCAAAGCTTACAGGGTATGAAGGCCGTTGCTTCGCAAATCTTTAATGAATGCTGAACCCATTGAGGCCCAATCATACACCCGGCGCAATGTGACAAGTGTGTTCTGCTAGTGTCAGCTCGACGCAGTTCTCATGTTCACGTCCAGCTCACGGTGTTTAAATATCAAATGCACTGGCGCATCTGTTCACCCATGGGCGTCTGGTCTGAACACCAGGTGTGTTCAGGAGCATTGATGGAGCATTGCTATTGTGAGGAACTGAAAACCACTGACCATTGACCAACACAAACCTGCTCTAAAGTCAATAGTGCAGTATTTTGGTTTATTGTAGGTTACGCCCAAAACACACCCATGACTCATTAAGAGACTACAGACCGCTCTTGTGGACCATGCGCCGGGGGTTTTTCCCGTCGTTAAACTAGCAAAAGTGGATTCGAACATGCCCTAAGTGCACCTGCGCCGTGAGCTTCAGACCATGCGCTCAGATCGGTAAAATAGGGCCCTAAAACACATTTGAGACGTTAACTACATCTAAGATGACGGTTCGATAGGTAGAACAGTTTGAAGGAGTCACTGCACTTGGCAGACCACTAAGAAAATTGCTAGAACATGACGGCAATCTGGCACTTTACTGTCTTGTGCACACTTTAAAGAAAGATGTCATCAGCTACTATGATAGAGTAGTAGTTGACGGTAATACATGCAGAGAGTTATGCCACGGAGATGAAGAGAAACTCTCACATCGTCTTCCTTAAAGATGATGATGATTCTGCCTTCTTGGTAAGGTTTATCTTTGCAGATTTGGGGACCGGAGGCATGTGCTATGCTTTCCAGTTTTTCCACAGTTTCATTTTTGATTAAATATTATCACTAAAATAAGGATGCTTTTTGAGACTGAGATTAGCACATGGAGGACTTGTTACTCTCAGTGACAGAAGCTTTTACTTTACGTATCGATCAGTCACATGGGGTCAGTACCGGATCTGCTTATAATGTCATTACGGCCGTACTGATGGATTAAATTAAATCAGAATATTAGATGAAATGTTTTTCCTTGATAATATATTGAGTGGATTGTAATGCATCTCAAGTGTTCACTGTAAACAGAATGAGAATATGAAAACGTCCTAAAGCTGTCACTTGACTGAACTGAAAACACCCCAAAATAATGCAATAATGTTATGAGCACTTTATTTCATTTCTGTGCAAAATGGCCTTCGTTTGAAATATACACTTCATTTTCTTTAACTTTAGCTGTATACGTTGGCAAGTACATCATTTCGTTGTATGTTTGTTTGTACAGTGACAATAAAAGAATCTAATCTAGTTTTGACAATAAATATTACAATATAATCCAATATTTGAATGTAATCAATATATTATAATAAAATCTTATATAATAAACGGTGTAGAAACAAATATATAATTATATATATATATATATATTGGCCCTTGTCAAACTCGCTCAAATCCTTACGCTTGCCCATTTTTCCTGCTTCTAACACATCAACTCTGAGGACAAAATGTTCACTTGCTGCCTAATATATCCCGCCCACTAACAGGAGCCGTGAGGAAGAGATCATCAGTGTTATTCACTTCACCTGTCAGTGGTCATAATGTTATGCCTGATCGTTGTACTGTGTGTGTGTGTTATATATAGCCGCTGACCAGTCAGGGTGCCCATGCTGACCCCTGTCCACCGCCGAAAGCACCAACAGTGGCACGTGAGCATCAGAACTGGACCACGGAGCAATGGAAGAAGGTGGCCTGGTCTGATGAATCACGTGGATGGCCGGGTGCGTGTGCGTGGCTTCCCTGGGGAACACATGGCACCAGGATGCACTATGGGAAGAAGGCGAGCCGGCGGAGGCAGTGTGATGCTTTGGGCAATGTTCTGCTGGGAAACCTTGGGTCCTGCCATCCATGTGGATGTTACTTTGACACGTACCACCTACCTAAGCATTGTTGCAGACCATGTACACTCTTTCATGGAAACGGTATTCCCTGGTGGCTGTGGCTCTTCCAGCAGGATAATGCTCCTGACACAAAGCACAAATGCTTCAGGAATGGTTTGAGGAGCACAACAACGAGTTTGAGGTGTTGACTTGGCCTCCAAATTCCCCAGATCTCAATCCAATCGAGCATCTGTGGGATGTGCTGAACAAACAAGTCTGATCCATGGAGGACCCACCTCACAACTTACAGGATCTGCTGCTAACATCTTGGTGCCAGACACCACAGCACACCTTCAGGGGTCTAGAGGAGTCCATGCCTCGACGGGTCAGGGGGACCAACACAATATTAGGAAAGTGCTCATAATATTATGCCTGATCGGTGTGTGTGTGTGTGTGTGTATGTGTGTGTGTATATATATCTCAGTGAAAAAATAAACAAATATGTGACAATATAACATTTTTTATACATGACACGAGGAATGAAATAAATTGTTGCATATATGAACACATATTACATTACAAATGTGAATTAAAGTGATCAAACATAACTGTAACAAAGTTCAGGGAAGAAGGAGGTGGACGTTAAATATAAAATAAAATTAAATTAATATAAACAACAAAGCGAAAGGAGCGGCACTAGCGGCATAAATATAATAAACACAGCTGGGTAAACTGTCCCAGTAAATACATTAGCTCATCCGTGAACATGAGTCCCGGCGGATTGCTTTCCATCGGCTGCGGAGGTGAAGACGACGACTCCCATGATTCCACACTCATTCACGCCTTCGTTATTGTGTTGAAAAAGCGACCTCTATTGGTGAAACTTACATGCTGTACCTTTAAGTTGACTATATACACAGCGAAAGCTGTAGCAGATGTGTTTTCTTTTCTTTTTTTCGCAGTACATCTTATGTCATCACAAAATGTGATAGGCCTACAGGAAACACTGGTTACATATGCCATACTGGGATGAGTCTGGTGCCGCCGAACGAGCCATGATAGTCAAGGAAAGTCTTTTCCAGATGTAATGTCTCTTCTGCACGTCCGTGTCGGGGGACATCACGCTGTCTCTCCTCCTCAGTGAAACAACAGAAACCATCACAGACGTTCTGAGGGTTTCCACTAAAAATACCAGTAAACATTACAAACCATCACCAGATGGTTTCAGTAGCATGAAAAGCGGTCGATTTCCCCCTCGCCGTTTAAAGCTTTGCCGTATAATTGTGATTCACTGAAGTGCATGCATTGAATATTATATTCTGGAGAGATTTTCACGATGAAATTGTGCATAATGCATAACAGTGACAGAGTTAGGTGTGGGAGTGGCATATGTTGAGCTCTGATAGTATAGGGTGTTTTGGGCTGGTTTTCAGCAGGGCGGTAGAGAAAACTGCTTGCATGTACAAGTGGAAAACCTTTGATTCATAGACTATGAATTAAACGCAAGCACTTAATCATCTTTCACAACACTCTGGGTTTTTAACGCTTTAACATCACAGCTCACATAACACATGTACTTAAAAGATCATTTTAATCTTTATTTGAAGGGCTTAATGTTTTCCATGCGTGTTCAATGAGCCGTGAACAATAACTGAACATGCACACCTGTGGGACACTTACAGGTTACAGGCGCTACGCAGACAAAGACAAACAATTCAGATGAGAAGACATTTTAGACTGCAGCAACAGCTTGTCAGAACCTCTAGTAAATTACTTATGGTGTTAATCACGGTCACGAAATGAAAATCAACAGGGTATCAGTTCCAGTATCGGCACTCCTCGTTAATTCAACAGTGGTCGTATAATACTAGTTGAGTGTTTTGGAACAAAAAAAACTTAAGGGAGAATTAAATAATGAAAGAATGTCATGACCCAAACCACTTTCTCTGAGAGGTTCAGGACCTACACCACAAATCTGATCCGCTCTGCTGCGCTCTTCAGGATTTGATGAATGGCCGTAAGTCATGTGGGTTACACTTTATTTACAGTGCACCTTCACTGTACTTACCAAGCACATAGTGAATAATATAAGGTTAGTTTTAGGGATCGGATCAGGACTGGCAGCTAGGGGTGTGCGATACTGGTATCTTTATCAGGTTAAACTGCCGTGGTCAGCTGACTCCTAAAGGTTTAAATTGATCTTTACCTTTATAAACCCATTTTTTTCTAACCCATTGAATGTATGCACCATGCATCATCTTTTTAACCTGCAGTTACAAATGCATAAATAAAACGTTGAATATTAATATTTTAAATGATTTTAAAAATTAAAAGATACTTTAAATAGGAAATTAAATTCACCACTAGGTGGCAACAAGTCACTGTTAACGAGTGAGTCATTGCGATTCAACCGATTCGTCAAGCGGCTGATTCATTCAGGAATAAAGCATTCGACTCCCTTATTGAGTGAGTCACTGAATCATTCATTCAACCAATTCATTCAAGCAGCTGATTCATTCAGGAATTAAGCATTTGACTCTCTTAATGAGTGAGTCATTGAATCATTCATTCAACCGATTTGTTCAAGTGGCTGATTCATTCAGGAATAAAGCATTCGACTCCCTTATTGAGTGAGTCACTGAATCATTCATTCAACCAATTCATTCAAGCAGCTGATTCATTCAGGAATTAAGCATTTGACTCTCTTAATGAGTGAGTCATTGAATCATTCATTCAACCGATTTGTTCAAGTGGCTGATTCATTCAGGAATAAAGCATTCGACTCCCTTATTGAGTGAGTCACTGAATCATTCATTCAACCAATTCATTCAAGCAGCTGATTCATTCAGGAATTAAGCATTTGACTCTCTTAATGAGTGAGTCATTGAATCATTCATTCAACCGATTTGTTCAAGTGGCTGATTCATTCAGGAATTAAGCATTTGACTGTCTTGAGTGAGTCATTGAGATTCAACCGATTCGTCAAGCAGCTGATTCATTCAGGAATAAAGCATTTGACTCCCTTATTGAGTGAGTCACTGAATCATTCATTCAACCGATTCGTTCAAGCAGCTGATTCATTCAGGAATTCAGGAGTCACTGATTTGTTTGAACTATTTAAGTTGGCGAAATGGGTCGAAAAAAGGCAATATGTGACCCTGGACCACAAAAGCAGTCATAAGGGTAAATATTTTGAAATTGAGATTCATACATCATCTGAATAAATGAGCTTTCCATTGATGTGTGGTTTGTTAGGAGAGGACAATATTTGTCAAATGTGGAATCTGAGGGTGCAAAAACATCTCAATATTGAGAAAATCTCCTTTAAAGTTGTCCAGATGAAGTCCTCAGCAATGCATATTACTACTAATCATACATTTATGATATATTTACGGTAGGACATTTACAGAATCTCTTCATGGAGCATGATCTTAATATCCTAATGATGTTTGGCATTAAAGAAAAATGATAATTGTGACCCACACAATGTATTGTTGGCTATGGCCACAGATAGACCCGTGAGACGCACGGCTGGTGATGAGCTCCAGGGTCACGTATCGTTAAAATAACAATTACGATATTATCGTACACGCTATATATCGCACACCCCGACAGTACCTAGTTATTACCCATTATTATTGTATAATGCTGTTATTGTAATTACTACAATATGCACATGCGAAACAGGACTGTAAAATAAAGTGTTAACGTTATGTGTGGAAACAATGCCCACATGAACTAAAACAACATGGTAGAAGTGTATTGCGTGTTCACTTTTCCTCACTCATTGCTGCTGCATGAAGGGGTTTAACCATGGCAAAAAGCGAGACACTTTCTGCAGGACGTAGCCGCTCTTGCAGTCGGTTCCTGAAGGCTGGCTCACTATGCCGGTGAGGAAGAACACCTCCCGGTACAGCGTGAGCACGGGGCTGCCGGATCCGAAGACACAGTCTGCTTTAGCTCGAGCCATAGTGCATGCCATCTTGTTGGTGACCTTAAGACAAAATAAAACAATACTTTAAATGCCGTTGATTCACCCCTGTACATACTGTAATCTGGATTTTAAAGTTTTGTGGTGATGTCTGCAGCTCTACCATGGACTCCGTAACAGTTTTTGTGGGGAAAAAATGCTTTGGTTACCTTGTTTCAAGCCATCCTAGCGTGGTCTAGAAAGCCTGGAGGAAGACTTTTGCACCAGTTCTCATTAATATTCAACAAGCTAAGCTGCTTGACCCTGATTGGCTAACAGCTAGCCAATGAAAGCCTGGCTATTAAAGTTCCTTGTTGCGCTGGGTAAAGGATGCTATCGTCTGGAAGCGCTGCAGAAACGCCTTGTTCAGGTGCACTGCCGTACGACGTTCAGCCATCCTTGCTGTATATGAAAGCCGTCACTGAGCTAGACGAATTCTGTGGGCGTGGTCTCGAATGGGCGAGCTCATGAATATTAATGAGCTCAGGCCACACCACAGCTTTTGTAACTGGCCTGATTACTCCGTTCTCAGTGGTTAGAGCTGACAGACGAGCTAGCAGTTCATTTCCACATTCACGACATAACACGCACACATATTAAGTAAAAACGCTTTTGTGTGGCAGGGCACCTTTAAGAACTTAGATTATGTTACGTTCTAACTTCTTTTCCCTCTCAATGGCAGTGAATCACTGATTCTCCCTACTACTCATTTTCTGCAGGTTTTATTCTAAGACCAGTTCAAGAGAATTGAATGTAAACGTCTAAGCACACACAATGAGTGTATTAGCAACACTTTCAAAGCTTGAAAATACAATTTCCAACAGATCTCCATTGTTTTTAATTCATTTTACAAAAAATAGCTGAAAGTTTGAGCTCAGAAATCTTGGGAAAGGGATTTTATAGCTGAAACAAGAACAAATATCTGCCAGTGAGTTCATAAACATCAGCTTCATTCAAATGTTAGTAATTGACCAATGACAGATATTTGTTCTTGTTTAAGCATAAACTCTCAGAAAACAAGCCTTCGTTTCTTCATTTTGCATCTCATCAAATGTCTCTTGATTTAAGGATGTTTAGAGATTTGTACAGGAAAACAGAAATCCTGAGGAAGAGCTTTCCGTGCCTCCACTGACAGTCTACGCAACTTCCACTTTGGCACTTCAGAAAGTTCATAAAGAAATCCTAACGCTAATCCATACGGATCAAGCGGATTATTCCAGATGTTCTGAAGAGACTCGATCACTTTATATGATGAAGGAGTGTCTCACGGGTTTGGAACGACATTTAATTTAATGCCATGACACTGAATTTAAGACTTTCTGCTCCAATTTAAGACATTTTTAAGGCCTTGCATTGTCAAATGAAGACTTAAGACCTGCGGAAACCCTGTTATCTTTTAAATGCTCCTTTCTAAAATAGCCTACTGCTTATATCTGTTCAGAAGCTCTTCGTTTCTGATTATCGATTGCTAATTTTGATTCCAGTGAGGTAAAAATAACCTTGGATATCATTCACATGTATTCTAAGTCTAATCAAACACAACTGAACAGAGATACCAGTCCCTCCAGAAAAACGCGATTATGCGATCGCAGAACTCAATGCATGATCAGCCAAAGTCTGCACATTTTATTTTTCAAATACGCCGCACTTTCGCCGCATAAATTGCTGATTTCCACGCGCAAAATATGCGGGGCTTGCATGATTTCATAATCCCCACATTTTCGTTTTTAAAAAAGTCAGCAGAAAGTGGAAAAATGTTGCGTTTACGTCACACAAGAGCAGCCATTTCCCCCTGTTGCCATGGGAACGTTATGAAGTGACGTGAACATCATCAACTCCGCCGGTGTGAGAGTCTGCGCTGTTATAGGCTGAAGCCGAAACCGCCCCATACCCTCAAATATTTGGCATTGTTTGAGGGCACAGCCATTAGTAGTGGTGTCCGAAAGCATAGTGGACGCTAGTGAGTGCACTCATTCAATCCCACAATGCACCGCAGTAACGAGTGTACGATGCACACACAACGACTGTCCCATTCACTCCTTCAGGTGAACTGTATTAGTGACTGACGTAGGGAATAGTGATTGAGCTTTTAGGGGCGATTTCGGATTCAGCCGTTTTCATTTCCACAGTGGACTGTAGTTTCATTCAGGAGTTGATGCAGCTTTACAGCTGTAAGATTGCACGCTTTTGTTACCAGTGGGTTCAATCATACTCGTTTCAGAAACCGTACAGTTGTAAGTACATTAGTAGTATGTGAAGTTACAGTAAGAGATTGCACTTTGTGCATGGAAGCACTTATTTTAGCAGAAGATGCTACCTCTGTAAAACAGGAAGCACACATTTGATTTTATTTATATTTGATTTATTCATTTTTACAGAAGTAGCATATTCCTTTGTAACGCTACAGAACTGGTTTGACTCATCAGTGTTTTGTAAGTTTGGGCCGTGTGTTCATTAAGGTCTGAAATAACAGGAGATGAGAACTGAAATATCCCCAGCCCGTTCTGTGACGTGTGCGTGTTTATCATAGGAAGTGATGAGAAATGGCTCAGTGAGAGCAGGGTGCTGGGGGAATCGCCGTTTCTCTCTCTTTCATCAGACCGCAGTTCCCGCAAGTTCATCGCATAAAACTGCACAAATATCCCGCATATTCCATCGCATATTTTAAGAAAACGTGCCGCAAAATCAAGGGTTTTTGCCACAACAATCACCACAAAAATCTGCATTTTTCAGGAAGGACTGAGATATGATTGAAATAAACAGTTATGAGCAGCTGTAACCAAATGTAAAATAACACTGCACTTTATAAATAAAATATACATTACACATATAGTTACAGAAGTTATTCAGTCAGGAACGAGTGAATCTTTGTCTTGTCTAGTGTTATTGTAGAGACGGCAGCAGGAATATTAGGCTGCTGTCACTTTAAGAGCTGCACAGATCCAATATAAGTGCAGCACATCCGATTCCTGATCTCAAGTATTCCAGAATTGGAAGCGATTTTTGCTTCCCGATCCTAGGCTTCTGCAGCGCAAGGTTGTTAACAGAGCTTAATGTTACCTAGGAACGTTACTAGCGCTAAATCCATACGTGTTTTTGCGCAAAACCAGCCACACAAAGGGTCTTTCACACTTGGTTTGATTTCTTGATCCGAACCGGAGTTCAATTGCTCCCGCGGGATTGTGTTCACATTATATAATTTGGGTCTGAATAAAAGCAGCAGCAGTTTACCCCGTTGCCTGATAACGATGACGCAGGAGAAGGCGGCAGAAAGCATAGCGTTGAGAGGTTTTTTGAGCCTTTGATTTGGTTTCCAAACTTAACGGCACTTGTGCCGCGAAAGTACAGCAAATGCTCTGAAGAAGAGAGGACATGCAGTGCATCCGTCACGCCGGCCAGGAAAGTGGGCGATAACCAGTTACTCTACAACAGTAATTAATTACTAGCTACTAATTAAATCGTCAACGGTGTACTTACATTACTCTCTCTAAAAATGACTGCATTACTTCATAAATCCCATATCAACCTCGAGCAGTTAAACAACACAGACGGGGACAGACATGAAACTGCTCCTTTAACTCTTTCAAGTAACTAATATACAATTGCATAAATTATTCTTGAACTGACCAAAGTATTTAAAGGGAGAAAGTTACGTAAAAAAAACAAAAACATTTTAATTAGTGTGGTCAACGTTAACGCATAGTTTAACGTGTTAAAAATATTTACTTACATTACATGATCACGCGCTCATTCATGCAGATGCTTTAAACCGTTCCAGCAGGACAACCATTACCCTAATGACTGACCCAACACTTGTTAGCACGCAGACAAAACACAGTCTTATCAAATCAAACGTCATTAACAGCGGCTGTGATCTAGCAGGATTGTGTTCCTATCAGCAGTGATGGCTGAACCAGCTCCAACAGTGCTAGTGCAGACTAGGGGTGTAACGGATCTCGGTACAAAATCCAACCGAACGGCTCGCACTTGCTCCGCTTCATCTCAAACCTGACGACGCATCTATAAAATGGTTTGTTGAAAATAACAATGTGTCAAGCAGACAGACGGAGTTAGGATGACGTACGTTTCTGTCGATGGACACACATTCGTGGCTTCCAAAGACATTACAACAGCGATGATCAAAAAGCGTAGTGTGTCTGCTCAGTCATCACCTGAGTGCTGATAGAGACCTGAACACACACACACGCTGCTATCTGTGTTTAAACGAAACTCATTTAAGCTCGTAAGAAAACTTGTGTGTGTGTGTGTGTGCTGCCTTGAGGCCTTCTCTTTCACGTCTTACGCTTGAATGGACAAATTCACACACACAAAAAAAGTCAACATGCCCGTGTGGGCGAGTATCCTAGCAAACATAGCTGGCCATGTCTTGAGTGAAACGTGTGTATCTGTGGAGAAAGACGTGTGTTCGCGTGTACTGGATCTGTGCATTATGTCTTAAAGGGACAGAAGCCGTTTCCTGCTGTCTGTGTTTTTAATGTTACTCAAACAACAGATGACACAGAAATCACTCACTGCTCTTGACTGAATAGCTTTTGTAACTTCAATAATGATTCATCTTTATTTTATTTATACAGTGAAGATTATAATATGCAGTGCCATTTTATATTTGATCACTTTGACTCAATTGATGTACCTGAAAAGCATTGTTTATGTTATACGCATCTTTGCTCTATTGTATGTATTTGTGCGGTTGCTTGTAGTTTGATTATTAGTTCTTATTTTATTTGACAGATGTCCTAATTTCCCTGAACACAGCACATAAACCGTGATAAAAACCCAACCCAACTAGTGTGGACGCACCCTAATTTGTTTTAACCCTCACCCACCTTTACATCCCCACTGAATCAATGCTACGACGCTTGGACAATATACAATTGTACTAACGTGCGATTATGAGGAAACAATTAGTGAAATGCTTTTCAATGAAGAACTGGCGTATCACAAACCTGGCCAGAGTGGCGCTGCGAACAAACCGGCAGTTTGTCGTAGGACAGGTGGTTTAACATCAGGTTCCCTTGAAAATCCGACGCGCCTGAAACTTCCTTCCAACCGGTGACCGCACCCATGTAGTCGCCCGCCATGAGCACACTGTCAGAGAAGTCCCTCTCTGGAAGACAAGCCGGAACCACGTTCTTCTTGAAGATGATCTTGCCGCTCAGCTCCACTACAGCCAGGTCATTCTCAGGTTTGCCATCGGCATAGAGCGGGTGGATGTGCACCTGCTCCACATGAAGCGTCTGCTCTCCCGTTTCATACGAGGTCAGCCTTTTACCTGGAGAGTTTCAGGCACTGAAATGAGAAACTGCCATTTAACGCGTTTCAATCAGTTTCGGAGCATAAGGGCACTCACCCACTGCCACCTGAAAGTCGCTGTACTTCCTCACACACTGGGCTGTGGTCAGAACCATTTTCTCTTTTAAGATGACCCCACTG
The DNA here is from genome assembly GCA_018749465.1 of Paracanthobrama guichenoti. NCBI lineage: Eukaryota > Metazoa > Chordata > Actinopteri > Cypriniformes > Gobionidae > Paracanthobrama > Paracanthobrama guichenoti. Next base: position 671,220 of record JAGHMJ010001553.1, read on the forward strand.
CAGAAGCCACTTGACCCCCGACGCAGCATCGCCTTCGAGAAACAAGTGAGGACAAATACACAGTTTTGTGAGTGACAACCGCATGTAAATATGAGATATATAGTGATAAGCATCCACTTCAACTGAACAGTGACGGCTGTGATATTATGATATTAAGCCTGATCTTTTCCTATCGGTTTCCATCCCTTTGAACGGAAATAAAGGCATCGATCTTTCATTGGTGTAGCTATGGCGTACTAACAGTATCGTTTTATATAATTAGTGTATCAATAAATGCTTATTGATCATTAACTTTCTTTAGACCCCAATAAAACGTATTTTTGAAGTTGCCAGACACAATTAAATATAATGCCGTCCATCTGAAATGAGATCTTTTTAACGATAATATACAATACAACTTCTATAAGACATTTACTGTTGTGCATGAATAATGACACGAACACTCATGCGTTAAACTGGGAGGACGAAACCTGCAAAAACAAATGCATAAATCCACATATTCCTGCATAAACAAATATATAAGCTATTAAATAAATAAAACGAATGTTGGGGGAAACAAAAACATGTTAAAGGAAGCGCTAAACTGAAAGTTTAACCGTTTACCCATCTTTGAATGTAGTTGAGTATTTATTTTCCCTTGGCCTAACATGCTAATGAGGTCAACAGCCATCAGCCAATGGTGGCGCAGAGACCGCCTTCTGATGTTTGATTGACACCTCCTCATTAGCATATAACGCCAAGGGAAAATAAATACTCTACATTCAAAGACGGGTAAACGGTTAAACTTTCAGTTTAGCATTTCCTTTAACATTTTTTTTATTTCCTCCAACATTCGTTTTATTTAATCATCTCCATGCACATTTAATTATTTATATATTTATTTATTATTTTTTGCCGGTTTCGTCCTCCATAAACTGCTAGTAAAAAAAATAAAGAATAAATTGTCCTTAAGATTCCAGATGTAATAACCAATCGCTAATCCTCCGCATGGGCCACTGATGATCGCCGCCCGGGGTCAGATTCGTTCGCTTGTATTTATCAGTGCTATTATTACTTGTTTTTTTATAATGTTTTAAATGTAAATTAGTTAGGTTAGTTTTGTTTTTGCTGTAGTATAGAGGATTGTGATATTTCATGAACACCAGATTAAAGGATTTTTTAAAGCACCTTTTATTTTGTATCAAGCACAATAAAGACAATAATGCCATCTGGACCGTATCAAAGACTGTACCTGTGTCTATCATTTCTGCAGTAATGAAATCTTAGGATCGAGAGATGGTAGTGTACGAGAGAGGGTATGAACCAGAGCAGTTAGCTTTCTTAGTGGCCACGTTTTCCATTCCAATGTGCTACTTTTCCATGTTTTTCTATGTAAACGTGCTAGACGGATGTGCATGACCACTGCACTCGCTTCTTTTGCAGCATCTCGCGCATGACACGGCGTTATAAAACGCACCGCTCAAGTAAAACACGTGCAAATGTTAGGCAAAAATATTCAGAAGTATTTGATAACCACCTGTACAGGGTCTCTGCAGGGTTTTTACAAATCAATGTTAAGGCTTTTAAGACCTTTTTTAAACACCTGCACAAAGTGTTTATGGTAACATCCTAATGTAAAACGATATTTCAACTAGGTGTAACGGAGGCCAGCCAGTAGGTGCTGTGAGTAAACCTCACTCCTCTGATCTCAAGAGACGCTCTAGCGACTGATGTAGAGGTCTTTAGCCTCCTTGTTAGAGCGTCTGACTCTCATGCTGTCGGAAACGGGTTCGAGTCCCGCTTGGAGCGGGTTATATTGGTGCCATGACCCGGATGGGAGTGAGGTTTAGGGGGGTGAGTGTAACGGAGGCCAGCCAGTAGGTGCTGTGAGTAAACCTCACTCCTCTGATCTCAAGAGACGCTCTAGCGACTGATGTAGAGGTCTTTAGCCTCCTTGTTAGAGCGTCTGACTCTCATGCTGTCGGAAACGGGTTCGAGTCCCGCTTGGAGCGGGTTATATTGGTGCCATGACCCGGATGGGAGTGAAGTTTAGGGGGGTGAGTGTAACGGAGGCCAGCCAGTAGGTGCTGTGAGTAAACCTCACTCCTCTGATCTCAAGAGACGCTCTAGCGACTGATGTAGAGGTCTTTAGCCTCCTTGTTAGAGCGTCTGACTCTCATGCTGTCGGAAACGGGTTCGAGTCCCGCTTGGAGCGGGTTATATTGGTGCCATGACCCGGATGGGAGTGAGGTTTAGGGGGGTGAGTGTAACGGAGGCCAGCTAGTAGGTGCTGTGAGTAAACCTCACTCCTCTGATCTCAAGAGACGCTCTAGCGACTGATGTAGAGGTCTTTAGCCTCCTTGTTAGAGCGTCTGACTCTCATGCTGGCGGAAACGGGTTCGAGTCCCGCTTGGAGCGGGTTATATTGGTGCCATGACCCGGATGGGAGTGAGGTTTAGGGGGGTGAGTGTAACGGAGGCCAGCTAGTAGGTGCTGTGAGTAAACCTCACTCCTCTGATCTCAAGAGACGCCTAGCGACTGATGTAGAGGTCTTTAGCCTCCTTGTTAGAGCGTCTGACTCTCATGCTGGCGGAAACGGGTTCGAGTCCCGCTTGGAGCGGGTTATATTGGTGCCATGACCCGGATGGGAGTGAGGTTTAGGGGGGTGAGTGTAACGGAGGCCAGCTAGTAGGTGCTGTGAGTAAACCTCACTCCTCTGATCTCAAGAGACGCTCTAGCGACTGATGTAGAGGTCTTTAGCCTCCTTGTTAGAGCGTCTGACTCTCATGCTGGCGGAAACGGGTTCGAGCGGGTGGTTCGAACAGGAGGGGTTCCATATTATTACACATTATTTGTTGTAACTTTGCTTAGCCAATTTTTATGTAGCTCAATATTAAGCCAAGCATCATTGAATTTGCACTTCCCTGGCACTGAGCGAGTTAAACAGCTCCACGCTTCTCACACGCGTGAGATCACGATCCATGCATTTTTTTACCGCTTTTCTTCCAATCAGTAGCGATGTTTCTCTCTGGCTTTTGCAGCGCATAAAGGCCGATTTTTGGCCATTCTACTCTAACAAAACTTCAGTTTTGTCAGGCACTTTCCAGGCCTTGAATCCATGCGTTTGAAATTCGAGTACTTTCAAGAAGCGCGGGAACCCCGTGAGCAGTGTTGGGAGTAAGGCATGATTAAAACACTGGAGGATCAAGAGTAGTGCGTTCACCTGCCAGGGACACTCTTCTGGGCCACAGGCGAGTCCTTCATAGTCCGACTGTATGTTAGCTGATTGACGTCTGCCCCACTGGCTCAAGCTAGCTGAGCTAAGCTTTCCACATGGAAATGACACTAAAGAAGGAAGTAAGCATTTACTTAGAGGTGATTTGGGATTGCTTGTACTTGCCTAGCACAGTTACTAGTGAGTAATTATGGGATGTCTGTTCACGTATGTGTGACATGTCTAAGATGCTATTTCAGTGTTTGTAAAATAATACCAATGTCTAGGCATGTATTACACAAAACACGCTTTATTGAAACACTATATAAATCTAGGAAAGAGACGTGGGAAACTCACTGGCCGGCTCGCACTGCTCTCTCTGCTTGAGTCTCCAGCCGTAAGCACACGAGCACTCGTATGACTGGTAGCCTGGCTTACAGAACTGACTGCAGCCTTTGCTCTTGTCTATTACACATACCGTTTGATCTGTAGACAACAATCAGTCATTGAGCATCATATAATAAAGACAATTCAGAAATATAACAGAAGTAAATCATTATAGCTAAAACTGTTGTATGCAGCATTTTGTTTCCGGGGTCATGAAATGCATTTTCAGATCTTTTTGTGGAGGTTAGCTTAGGCTAAATCTTTGGCCAACCACCTACGGACACGCCGAAGCTCACTTAATCTAACGCTGCACAATCTTCACTTTAAAGAGCTAGCCGACACTTTAATTACCGGAACGCTGGAAAGGATTTACAATCTGCACATGCACATGTATTTTTACAGACGTCCACGCAATTTTGTGCAGGTTCTGGTGTACTTTAAGGATGAATTTGACGCAAAGTGTTATACACGAGGCCTCAGCGTAAATGTGTAAATATCAAGGACATTCTGATTTTCCATTTCACGACCCCTTTTAACGTGTCTCTTGAAAATATGCAGTGCTGTGAACAATTATTTAGGCTAATGCAGAGATGCGTTGTTTTTATTTTTGTTGGAAAGCAATCTTAAACAGGAATGAAGTCTTTCCAAATCCACACGGGTTGAGTTACACATACCAGTCTCGCAGTGGATTCCTGTAAAGCCCGATTTGCAAATGCAGTCGTAACCGCCCACACTATCTGAACACATGGCTCCATTTTTGCACGGATGCTCCGCACACTGGTCACCATCTAGTACGTCAGGGATAACACATCATACACAGAAAACATGATCTATCCTTTAATGTAGATGAACCAGACTACAGCATATCTTTAAAGGGGTGGTAAAACAAAGGCTTGATTGTGTTTGTGGCGTGCACTGTAACGTGTTCAAAAATGCCATTATTTTTCATATATTTGACCTTTATTCTTCACTGCTCTGTCCCGGTCTGATGGTTTCCGGGTTCTATGACGCGGCCCCTCAGAAATACGCAATGGGCTCAGATTGGTCAGCTGGCCCAGTGTGCTGTGATTCGCTAACCGCTAGTGCACGTTTTTCGGAAACGTCCCGCCCCTTACCTTTACCGGTAGTCTGTGCTTTGGTAGTGTTAGAAACAATGTTGATTCTAGCGATTATAGGCAAATATCTGTCGCAAGAACTATTGACCCAAAACGAACATTATAGTAGCCCAATCAAACACAGAACAGTTTAGCAGGCCTGTAGATAAACAATACATAAAAGCTCTAATCAAAGAATAACTTACACTAATTCCCAGTTCGCTGTTGAGATTTTAAAGTTTGTAACATTAGGCGTTTGTCGGATAACGTTAAGTGTGAATGAGCGTTTAACAGAGCCGAACGGCGTTCTCATTTGTTTACTTCCTTGCTACAACGTACAATTAACGATACGAACTATTACAGGAAAACACGTCGACGAAAAATAAATCATACTTACAGGCTGTGTCCCGTGAACCGCTTCTGTTTTTAAAGTTGGACCTGCTCCGTCTTTCAGGACAAGACGTTGTGCGAATCCAAGATTGTGGAAGCTTTCCTCCGTAAAATGTGCAGCACAGAGAGCGAGTAATAATTATGAGGGACCGAGTTAAAAACACATTTTAGCCGTTGATCCCTAACTCCCCGTCCCTAGGAAGGCTGAACAAAGTGGACCTGCAATCCGGATGAGAATAACAGCGTTTTAGGCCGGCATTGCGGCAGCAACACTCCAGCCTACTAACTACACCACTACAACTCTTCTCCACAGCAGTAAAACATGGCCCCGCCCCCTTATTTAATATTCCCGGAGGAGGGGTTTATGTAAATATCGGGGTTGGTGATGTCAGCAGCCCTGGAGGAATGTCTGTAGTCCCTACCGGCCGTTTGCTGTAGTCCTTACAAACTGATTTCTGTAAAAGCAAATCTCTCCCTTTGCTTTAAACTTTGAGCGTTGTAACTTTGCAGAAGCTGTTTACGCTCAAACAGCGACATCACAGTAGCTAAAGTCAGAAAAGTGAAATCGTGTTTTACCACCCCTTTAATGGTCAATCGCAGCACTCAATACTGTTTTATGATGGCCTATATAATCAACTGCTGTCCCAAGAAAACTGGCATCCTTCGGTAATACTTCATTTTCCAGTGTCCTTGATGCATGCTACATGTCTTTACTATAGGAGTAACAGTAAATTATGCATGATTATATGCAGCTAGCCCTGTAGTAAGTGGCAGTACGTGGAACAACTGATTCCACTTGTCTATATTTGTTTGACTGGACCTTGTCTTCAGTCCTGCTCCTGAAGAGTTCAGCTCCAACCCTAACCAAACACCAGCTCATCGAGCTCTTCCGGATCGATGGGAAGGCACAGACAGGTGAGCTGAAGAAGGCTGGAAATAAACTTTTCAGGACAGCGCGTCTCCGTGAGCAGGGTTGAAGACCTCTCTGCCATAATGGATATTGATCTTTTGCATTTGGAAAGACAACTGACACCAGACGTCCTCATCTTCTTTACCCAAGTTTGTTTCTGCAGCATTCACAACTTACCAATGTAGACAGACCAGAAGATGTCCTTTAAAGAAACATAAACACAATCCATTGAAGTCGGCATATAATTACAAGTGTATTAGTAATAATATTAAATGTGCAGAATAGGGATGTGCGATTGTCACAAAAATAAAAACTAAACCTTCTGATCAAAACTCATGTGTCTTTTCAGTATTTTGTCTTGTTTTCCAGTGCAAACATCTCTTAAATCAAGTGATGTTGTGATTAAAACAAGAACACTAGTGTCGTAGAGGATATCGCACAACCCTACTGTAGACAGGAGGCGTCACTGAAAGACTCACGGTCCGATAATTATCCTGGAAGACTTCTCTCGCTTCCTCGTAATCACACACTTCCTCTAAACACTCCCTCTCAAGGTTGGCCGGGAGTTTAGTCTCTTCATCACCGGCGTTGCTTCTCTTCTGACGGGAAATTACATTAAGTGCATCCCACTTTTCCAAGAACAGAGGTGCTGAAATATGAAAAATATTACATTCTACAAACAAATATGAACATTATTTACGGTTTGAATGGCAGATGATGACTGACAGCACATCAACGGCGTCTGATTCAGACAGTTTTATTTCGCTCTCATTAAAAGCATCAACGCTTTCCACAAATGAGTATCCCGATATCTGCGTGACTCCCCATGGAGAAGGCGCTCCGGCGCGTGCAGTTCTGGTTATTAACCGCTGGAGCGGGTTACACAGTGTACCTTTAAAAGTGAAATATCGTGTGGAACATTTGATGATCATGCTATGAAGAATCAGGGGTACATTAACTTTAGTCTTAAACATACACTTAGTGGGTAAACATCTTTTATGTCACATATCTTATTGTCATGGTCCCAGGCTGTGCTTTGTTATTATTTCCTGTCCTGTGCCATGTTTTGTAGCTCTCTGTAGTTTCTCATATCGATCGGTCTCCCCAGGTGTGTCTCGTTCGGCTCGTTTCCCCCTGTGCTTCAGGTGCGGGCGGTGCGCTCCTACCTGGTTTATAACAACATGCATTTTGCACGATCCCTCTTATTCTGTTAAAATTATTCACATTTTCACAGATTCTGTACACAATGAGTGGCCGCACAAAATACAGCTGATAACATGACAGTTATGCAATGTGAAATTACATAAACACTATTAAAACTGCCATTTTACTGTAATTTACATTAAACGCATGTTGTGAATTATTGTGAAAGTAATGCACTCCGTGGCCTACCCACCTTTTTTATTATTTCTATGAATGCAACAAGCATCAAAAGGTCACTTAGAAGCGTAAAAGTATTAGTTTACTTCTAGAAGCACGCGGACAGCCCCAAAAGCTCAGACGAGTCTTACAGACGCGTTACTGCACAGACTTATATTACTGTGATATCCGCGTAATGTTGCTTTGGCCAAAGATGCTCCTACATTAACTGCAATATTTCAAAGTGCTTTCAGTCATTCTGACAGCAAATATTGTATTTCCCAGCATTCCCGTAAACAGTGCAGATGGAGTTTAGAAGTGAAAAGGGAGATCAAATTAAATTTTAAAGCACTTGTGTTGTGTGGAAACAAACCGGGAAAGAGACGTGAATGAGGATCTGGGGAGAAGAATGTGCATTTCAGTCATGGGATATTGTTCATTAAAGTGGGAAAGCAGTCCACAAAAGCACAGTTTATGTTTTTCCCCAGAAGATAAATATACATGTTCAATCACACTGACGGATCAGAATTATTTGCTTTAGTTCTTTTGTGGCAGTTCCCAAATCCGTGAATACCCCCTGTATTTTAAAATGGAGTAGGCTTGTTTTGAAAAAAGGTGGATAGCAGATTAATATTATAAGATACCAACCACAGCCGTCGTAACCCAATCACAGCACAGCATTCACTCACGCAGAGTTTCTCTGACACTCATTACTGCGGGCGGATACCAAAGAAATTAATGAGTCGTGCTGCCGATTATGGTACGGAGTTGCCATATGGCAAGAATTCATTTCTACTCATTTCCTTGTTATTCGGAAAAATATACAATATATATGAGAATTAAAAGGGCAGGCCTTAAGGTAGCCAATGATGTGCTGATTTTAAGTCAGCCCTCCAAAGCTCTCCTTCCCGCGGTCACCCTCACACCGAAGACAACTGTTAGAGTTAGGGTTGCAAAGGGCCGGAAAGTTTCCATGGGAACTTAATCTGGGGAATTTTGGAAATGTTCCAGTTTGGAAACTTGAAAGGGGTCTAATGCTATTTCCTGCATTCTGGCTTATTGACACGGTTAAAGAGTTGATTCTCATGCTACACATTTCAAAACACGAGTTGTACGTATGACGGAGTTTCGGAAAGTTTTTTTTTTTTTTTTTTTTTTGCGAATGGCCCTGTATGATGTCATTAAGGGCGGAATTCCTTATATGGACACTTCTCCCGGATGAACACACACACACACACGTTTGCGTTACTGGGGCAGTCGGCGGCACTGGCGTTGTGTTTTTAGACACGAGATCAACAATGTCACTAAAAATGTGTTTCTGCTGTGAGGGAAAGATCAGCTTGTTCAGCTTCCCAAATAACCCAGAGTTAAGGGAACAGTGGATGCAGTTTGTGTGCGTAAGTGTGCATGAGTGTGTGAGTGCGAGTGAGTGTGCATGAGTGTGTGTGCAAGTGAGTGTGCGTGAGTGCGAGTGTGTGTGAGTGCGAGTGAGTGTGCGTGAGTGTGTGTGCATAAGTGTGCATGAGTGTGCGTGAGTGAGTGTGTGCGCGAGTGAGTGTGCGCGAGCGAGTGTGCGTGAGCGAGTGTGTGTGCGTGAGTGTGTGCGCGAGTGTGTGTGTGTGTGTGCGCGAGTGAGTGCGTGAGCGAGTGTGCGTGAGCGAGTGTGTGTGCGTGAGTGAGTGTGTGCGCGAGTGAGTGTGCGCGAGTGAGTGTGCGTGAGCGAGTGTGTGTGCGTGAGTGAGTGTGTGCGCGAGTGAGTGTGTGCGAGTGAGTGTGCGCGAGTGAGTGTGTGTGTGTGTGTGTGTGCGCGAGTGAGTGTGTGTGTGCGAGTGAGTGTGTGCGCGAGTGAGTGTGCGCGAGTGAGTGTGCGCGAGTGAGTGTGTGAGAGTGAGTGTGTGTGTGCGAGTGAGTGTGTGCGTGTGTGTGTGCGCGAGTGAGTGTGCGTGAGCGAGTGTGCGTGAGCGAGTGTGTGTGCGTGTGTGCGCGTGAGTGTGCGTGCGCGAGTGAGTGTGTGTGTGTGTGTGTGTGTGTGTGTGTGTGTGTGTGTGTGTGTGTGTGTGCGTGAGTGAGTGTGTGTGTGTGTGTGTGTGTGTGTGTGTGTGTGTGTGCGCGCGAGTGAGTGTGCATGTGTGTGTGAGATTGAGGAATGTGTAGGGTAGAAATTCAACTGAAATGTCATTAAATCTGGTTATTTAACCAAGATTAAGCTGCAACATTTTTTCAACTACACTGAAGTTCCCTGGTATAGGCTAACCTGTAATTCCCAGTTTATTCCCATTAATTCCCATGGAAATTTTCCAGCCTTGAAAACTCCTGTAATTTTGCAACCCTAGTTAAAGTGCTCCAGAAATCGCTCTAATAACCTCATTTCTAAACGTTATTTTGCAGCATCTTTGGAATGTAAATGAGATATTTTTATTGACAAATCCACTTTGTCTAAGATAGTTTTACTGTAAAGTGAGAAAATATCAAAATTGGGGATTTTTATAGATAGTAGCATCAACAATTTGATTGCAGTTATTTCTTTATTTGAAGTGTTTAATGTAGTATAGTTTATGTATGAATTACAGCCCTTCCATGTGAGGATGAGTTAGCCCTTTTCAAGGCTAAATATGACAGGGATAATCATCCTCCCTATCAAGTCCCCCCAAAAATATTTGTTTTCAAAAATGTGTTTTGATTTGTATGATTGAAGCCATTTCATGTAATAAAAACTTATTTTAAAAAATAATAATTAGAAAATGTTTTGCTGCTGTGAAATCCATAAACGCATAAATATAAGCCTATTGAAGCCTCTGCACTGACATACAAAATGTCCCCTGGTCCCCAGACATGGTCCCCCTTCTTTTTTTTCTGGCTTCCCCAAGGAGCCTTCCTGCCAACTAGAGTTGTTCCGATTCCGATACTAGTATCGGGAATATCACCGACACCACAACAAATTCTGGCATCGTTATCGGCGAGTACTTGAACCCATGTGCCGATCCGATGTAATTTTCTTTGCCTAACCACTGCACGGCTCTTCTTCGCTGCCCAGAATGCATTGCAAACACAGGAAGTTGTGCCGTGTTGCCGAAAAAGCAACCACCGTTTAGAGCAGCGAAGAAGAGCAGTACGTCCGCTGTTCAGCGGACCAGCCAGACAGTAAAACGGCGACTAGGGATGTCACAAGTACGGTGCCGGTACCAAGCTCTGTAGTACGACTCCCGAGTATATCCGGTACCCGCAGCTGCGTTCAGCCGCTTCCGTGTTTTATCCAAGCGCGGGGCTCCAGACTGTAGCCGAATATAGACCGGCGTCTGTGAATATTAAACCGTGAAACACTGTTTAAATATTACTCCTGCCTGTCCTGCGTCTCTGTGTGGACGCGCCGGCGCACGCGTGATGCTCGCCGTCTCTGTAGTCTCCGCCGCGCGGCGCTATACGAGCACACGAACGCATAAACCGCCACTTCAGGAGCATTTACCGTTTCTTTTGAGAAAACGGTCACATCATGAACACACACTCTCAAAGGTCGTCACGGCAACCCGACAAAATAAAAGCTCGGGTTGATAATAATACGTCTCTACTAATAATAATAATAATAATAATAATTATGCCTAGACGGTTGCTTATTTTTCACTTGTTTTGTTGTAACGAGATTATTTTCTGGTTAATATATATATATATATATATATTCCTAGATTCATTTGTTGCACTGTTTTTATAGTTATATTGTAAAACTAAAATACCCTTTTCAGGTGTTGCATGTGAGATAATAAGAGTGCTGTGATAAATACAGTAGCTCGCTGTGTGTATCTGCTCATGTTTTATTATGGGATAGGTCTGAAGCACACCATGACATAATTCTAGTAATTCATTCAGGGCTGGAGGCAGACAGACACACAGCCAGGGGTCGGAGCAGTGCTCGGTATCGGCCGATACCCTGAGCCCAGGCATCGGTATCGGGAAGGGATACTGCCAACCCAAGGGGATCCGGATGCCATTTGGCAACATTTCATGGAAATGAAAATGACGCAGTAGTGATTTGGAGAGTTCCCCTCACGTCCCTCTCCCAACACTGTCAAATCAGCAGACAAATCTCACTGTTGGCAGAGTTCGGTGGAGCAAAATATACATGTCAATCTTTTTTTGTTCACATGTAATTTGTACAATATATCCAACAGCAACATGCTTGCAGCAGCGACGTGTAGCGGCGGAATGGCGACGTCGCAGCGACGCTGATCACGTGGTGCCTGTCACCTTCCTCAACGCTCGCGTTTAAACATTTCATCAGGGCTATAGGGAACATATTCATGAGCATATACGGCTCTAGTTTGTACTTAATTGCAACCATTTATACGCTTAAGTGTCTAAATGTATGACAAAAATACAACAGTAATGTGGCCCAGGGAGATACGAGCACCAGTGTTTATCAACCACAAAGTGTTTTGCAGACTCCAGCTTTAAATGCAGTCAAACGCATTGCCGTTACCTGTTCTTGTATGCAATCCAGCCGTGACGAAGCCAAATAAAACTGCGAATGAGAGACATCTTCCGAGATGAGCCATGACGATGAGCCTGTGGGAAAGCAGCGATAGATCAGTCCTACACACGTTACATTGACACACAGTGGATTTAACCTGTTATTTAGCTTTCGCAATACTATAAGATTAGATAACGGACCGTTACTGCTCAGCTGATGACGCAGACGTAAACAAGCTCAGCGGTGAACTCTGACCTGCGCTGCGAGTTTATCCAATCCGCATCAGACCGACGTCGGAACATGTACTGTTGTTCTGAACAAGCATGAATACCCTCCTGCGTGTGTGTGTGTGTGTGTGTGTGTGTGTGTGTGTGTGTGTGTGTGTGTGTGTGTGTGTGTGTGTAACCACACGAGGGCGCACATGGACTGATAATGGCCGTTTTCCGTCAGACTTATGAATTATATGAATTATAAATACTTGTATATTTCACCATCAGAGATTTACAGACCCACATTAAAGCCATTATGGCCTAAAGGGAAGACAGGAATATACGTGTGAGGATCATTCCTGTTATCCCGTAAGATTTTGGCTCCCCCCGTAACCTTTTCTTTGAAACAAAAGTTAAATGTGTCCCAGTGCCAATGACATAAACTATAAACCAAGTATGAATAATGTCAGAGTTTTCATGTTACTCTGACAAAGCAAACTTTAATACGTTTGATTATAAGCATGTTTTAGCTTAAAATTAAAAAGACAAGCCAAAATATTTATTGATGAACCATTTTAAACACCAACCTTTTTGAAAAATACTGTTAGCTGATGCTAACTGGCTGGCTGATGCTAATGTGAGGTAATTTTTAAATATAAAGCCCAAATATTTTTATTCAACCACATAGTTAGATTACATTTGATGGAAAAACAAAGAATGTGATGTTCAGAACAAGGTAACTACGGTATTTATGATATTTTACCCCACAGACTAGGTTTGAAAAAATAAATAAAATTGTCATTCTGAAAATATATTTACATTTTCCTTAAATAACAAGTACTCCCTAGGCCTTGCTCTTCTCATGTCATATATAGATAGCTGTGAACACTTTTTTTCCTTACTGTTAAAAATGATATCACTTAACGTGAGATCTGTTTTGTCTGCGGTGCGTCACTCTGAAAGGAGATGGCACGCCGTGTTAATTTGTAAGTCATTTTAACACACAAATTGTGTAATTTTAAAAATAAAGTGAAACAGTGAAACAGATGTTAAATTATTAAGCATTTAATCATAGTTATGTGAACACAAAGTACAAGACAATGTTTCAAACTCAAGGACTGGACAGACTCACTGGACTGTACATTATTAAATTATTCACGCTTCAACCTCTCATCGAGACGCTGCTTCTGAGAAAAGCTCATGAAGAGGTAACAGTTAACAGAGTTTGCACTTTGAATTAAATTATAATGTAGCAACTGATAAAACACTGCATATGAATTACACAGGCCTGTTTGTTTGAGAACACTGCATGCAATGCACATCGATGGTGAGTGTCGGCGCGCTTTATAAGATGATGTGCTGAGAACAACACAACCTGCAAAAAGAGATTGGATTTCAACACATGTAATCTCTGTGTTTATATAAGGACTACACATTTTGTGTTACCTGTAACTCAGCTAATGTGTTATTCCTCTAACACAGAAGTGTGTTGAAACCTTTTACACACTAATGTACTATAGTTACACAACTTGTGTCAGATGTGACTGTAGGTGTGTATTTGCCAGAGTTACTTCCTGTGATTGGATGAACACTGAAACGTGTTGTTCACTTGTTTTTGTGAAGTCGAAGCAGTTGAGTTGTACCGTTTTTGCATCCATTCAGCCGATCTGGTGGTAGCATTTTTAGCATAGCTTAGCATACATCATTGAATCGGATGAGACCATTAGCATCGCGCTCAAAAATTACCAAAGACATTCAATATTTTTCCTATTTAAAACTTGACTCTTCTGTAGTTACATTGTGTACTAAGACCAACGGAAAATTAAAAGTTGTGATTTTTTAGACCGATATGACTAGGAACTATCTCTCATTCCTGTGTGATAATCACGGACTGCTGCCACACCATGGGTGCAGCGGCGCAATGATATTACAGCGCCTGGAAGTAGTCCTCAGATCGGTAACTTCCAATGTGACCGGCACTAAGTTTGCAAGTTAAGTTATTGTGTAGTTGCAGATAATGCAGAGTCGCAGCCGGCAAATTAGGTAGTGGATGTACCTGTGCGATTAGCCATGGCTCTGTGTGTTGTAAAGGGCTGTGATAGTAAGTCGAAGGTGTATTCTACCATCATGTTTCACAGAATACCAACGAAAAACAAGGAACGAAAGAACCAATGGTTTGCAGCTCTGAACATAGATATCAAAACACCGGTAGATTCAATCAAGAAATTGTGTGTTTGCTCAAAGCATTTTGGACCAGATGACTATTTGGAAAATATGGACGGTGTTGCCCGTACCACGGTACGGCGTCTAAAGGATATGGCCAGACAGGACGAAGTGTATCATCACCCATGGCTGTATGTATAACGTTATTATGTTTAGTTAGCTTGAATGACCAGATTGCTGGTTGCACTGAGTGCAATCACTGAGTGTGGGGGTTTGCGCGACCATTTGGTTTATACAGTATATAATGTAGTATATAACGTTAGTAGTTTTGTTAGTAGAATTGTTTATTATTGTTTATCTACAGTTTCTATGGTACACAATACTAGTGATGTTACGTTCTGTGCCGAGGCTTCGGAGCGTGTGCAGGGTTTTTCCTGCATTGAAAATTATTTGGCAGCCGCCGAAACAAATTTTTGTCCCACCAAATGCTTATTTGATCAGTTATTGTGATTTATGAGTGATGCAGAGATGACTACTGCGCGAGAGTATTACGTTACTCAATCCCTACAAGACCGAATCCATGTTGCACGTGGCGCATTCGGACATTTTTTCCTTGAATTACCGCTGGGTGTGAATTGACTCTCTGACTCACCAGTTTGAATCTGCTCTCCTCCTCCCTTCTGCCCCAGTCTGTTCAGCCACACTTTCTTGCCTTTCACGTTCCAAAGCTCATCTTCAGTGTAACTGTTATTCCGGTTCAGATAGATACAGTTCAGGATCTGCATCAAAGTAAATATCTTCTGAATCGTCTCTCACAAATGGTTATGTTGATGGAAGTTAGTCTACTTCCAGGCGCTGTAATATCATTGCGCCGCTGCACCCATGGTGTGGCAGCAGTCCATGATTATTACGCAGGAATGAGAGATAGTTCCTAGTCATATCGGACACAATGTAACTACAGAAGAGTCCAGTTTTAAATAGGAAAAATATTGAAACTCTTTGGTCATTTTTGAGCGTGATGCTAACGGTCTAATCAGATTCAATGACTTATGCTAAGCTATGCTAAAAGTGCTACCGCCAGACCTGGAGATCGGCTGAATGGATGCAAAAACGGTAAAACTCAACTGTTTAACTCTAGGGGAGTCGGAGAATTGAGCCTATTTTCAAAAAAAGTGGAGTGTTCCTTTAATAAAGAGTTTGTTCGAACACTTTATTACCTGGATGTTTTAGACATCATGAATCCACACACACAAGCTCTTATTGAGATTAACAGAGGTGTTGATGTTTCATTTGAAGTCACCAGAATCGTGATTAGTGGCACCTTTATTTGAGCTCTTGACCCTTTACTTATCTTTTAATTCCTCTCCGGCTGCTGTAACTGTATTTTAATAAATAAATATGATCAGCTGTTTCTTGATGATGTCATAACTATCAAGTCCTGATCTGATCAAGTTTTTGAGCGTATGTGCATTTATAGCAGTGCAGAATGAGTTCATAAATAAATAAAATGTTTTGAGCTGCAGCAGAAACTCGTCAAACACAGACATCAAAAATCAACTCATGAATCTCAACAATGGTGACAAACCAAAAGCTTCACGACGCAATGCATGCTGGGAGTCATGGATGAGTTTTGTACTATGATGGCACCCACCATTGTTGAGATTCATGTGCTGATTCTTAGTGTGTGTTTATGTGCGCACAATAATAATAATGAAATCAACAAGAGCGACTGAGGACCACATTACCATGGAGCCAGAGCAGCGAGCAACTGACTGGGTGTGTGAGCCGGCCGAGCCATCCATCGCAGAGGGAGTGCTGGTGGACATCGGGCCCCGCCCACCCCCCGCTACTGAGAGTGCGTTTCTGGCAAGAACGCTTTTTGATTTTGAGTTTGGACAGGAGATTTTTCTAGCCCCTGTTTTGTTGCCTGAACCTGTCAGTCTTGAAGTTGAAGTTGAAGTTTATTCGTCATTACACATGTACAAGTACAGTATAACGAAATGAAGTTTGGAGCAAGCCTCCGGGCCGCAGCCGATTATTCAGGCGCCGCCCTACGCTCTCCAGAAATACAAGAATGCAATTTAGAAAACATTACATAGCAAACACAACAAAACATAAACATAAACATAAACATGACACAGTACACGTGGTCACGTGATGGGATTTTTTGTATGAGTGGGAGAGGAGATAGATAAACAGGCAGACGGTTGGAGGGGTGGGATCGGGTAGGTTGTGTATGGTGCGAGTGAGTCTGAGATTGTGTTGTGTGAGAATGTTAGCCATAACTTCAGATGTTTTCGAGTTCAGTTCTATGGTTTGTCCTTGAAGGGAGATAAGGCAGTGCACAGGGAAAGATAGCAGACAGCTGCCCGGCTGACCTCCCAACCGAGAGATAGGGACCAAGTGAGGTTCGTTGGGCTAGTTGATTAGGTCAGGCAAATACAATTTATTATTTTTAATCCATTTGATGATCTTCGGTAATTTGTCCGGATCATAATCAATCAATCAGATCTGGTCCTCAGCATTCGCGTCCGGTCTGTGCAGTTTCCCTAGACATTACGCCCAGCCTCATGGCCAGACCGGTTACAGTCCGTAAGTTCACCGATCTGACCCCGATAGAGCCCACTCTACCCCTGCGTATCCGCAGTCCGGACTGCGTTTGTTACGGTTCAGTTCCTCAATTCCTATCACTTTCTGATCTAATTCCTTCAAACGGTCACACATAACCCGAAGCATTCTTTAATTTCCACAGACAGCGGCTGGGTGAATTTGCTTGCAGCTGTCTTACCAATCTTCCGATAGGTCAGGGCAATCCCAAAGCCAAAGAATAGGAACCCCGCCATCAATAATCCAATCATGTATAAATCTTCCGCATCCTCCACGGACAGAGCCTCCAGGCACAGGACTTGCCAGTTGTTCCATGCGTCCCTCACGTACCCTGCGGCAAAGGTCCCGTCCGGGCAGGTGGGTTCTCCCGGAGCACCCTTCCTTAGTGAGAAAATCTTGTCGATTGCGCTGATTGACCAGTTAATCAATTCCATTTCAGTATTTTCAAGAGTCCAGCAGAGCAGCAGTCAGAGAAGAGAAGAGACGAAACACTAGACAAAACAAAACAGCGCGAGAGCCAGCAGGGAACAGAGAGAAAACACGTCTGCACGGATAGAAGGACAGAAAGGAATCTATCTTCTACCCCCGCCAAGCCTCCCTCTCCCACCACCTCTCCAAACTATCCTTAACACTTTTTATTTTTTTTTGGTTTCTGCATTGGACTTCAGTCTCTTCACCAGTCTCTGTGCCACCCAGTCATCTCTGTCACCCTTCAGTCCCTTGGCACCTCCTCTGCCTCCCAGTAGCGTGGCACCACTTCGCCCTGGCTCCCGCACCTGCGCTCCTTCCACCCTCAACCTCATGTCTACTCTGTGACAGAAGCAGAAAGTTGTGCAGCCCTGCTTTATATACAGGGGTAACCTCTGCTTTCTGCTGCTCCATAAGCGCCACCTACTGTCACACAGTGACTTTGCATTTTTGTTCTGACCATTGTGAAAATCTGAATACGTTTTTACCCAGCATACTTATAAAAAAAGCAGCTAATATGCATTCTAAAAATATTAACAATTAAGGTATCTAGTATTATTCTCTCTATGTGCCCATGACAATAACACTTACACAGTATACCTGATTCCAAAATTGTGAATAAAAAAGGAATGCAATAATTTACAAATCTCTTTCTTAAAAAAAACTTATATTTTATTCACAATAGAATATAGATAACATATCAAATGTTGAAAGTGAGCCATTTTGAAATGTCATGCCAAATATTGGCTCATTTTGGATTTCATGAGAGCTACACATTCCAAAAAAGTTGGGACAGGGAGCAATAAGAGGCCGGAAAAGTTAAATGTACATATAAGGAACAGCTGGAGGACCAATCTGCAACTTATTAGGTCAATTGGCAACATGATTGGGTATAAAAAGAGCCTCTCAGAGTGGCAGTGTCTCTCAGAAGTCAAGATGGGCAGAGGATCACCAATTCCCCCAATGCTGCGGCCAAACATACTGGAGCAATATCAGAAAGGAGTTTCTCAGAGAAACACTGCAAAGAGTTTGAAGTTCTCATCATCTACAGTGCATAATATCATCCAAAGATTCAGAGAATCTGGAACAATCTCTGTACGTAAGGGGTCAAGGCCTGAAAACCATACTGGATGCCCATGATCTCTGGCCCTTAGACGGCACTGCATCACATACAGGAATGCTACTGTAATGGAGATCACAACATGGGCTCAGGAATACTTCCAGAAAACATTGTCGGTGAACACAATCCATCGTGCCATTCGCCGCTGCGGCTAAAACTCTACAGGTCAAAAAGAAGCCATATCTAAACATGATCCAGAAGCGCAGGCGTTTTCTCTGGGCCAAGGCTCATTTAAAATGGACTGTGGCAAAGTGGAAAACTGTTCTGTGGTCAGACCAATCAAAATTTGAAGTTCTTTTTGGAAAACTGGGACGCCATGTCATCCGGACTAAAGAGGACAAGGACAACCCAAGTTGTTGTCAGCGCTCAGTTCAGAAGCCTGCATCTCTGATGGGATGGGGTTCATGAGTGCGTGTGGCATGGGCAGCTTACACATCTGGAAAGGCACCATCAATGCTGAAAGGGATATCCAAGTTCTAGAACAACATCTGCTCCCATCCAGACGTCGTCTCTTTCAGGGAAGACCTTACATTTTCCAGCATGACAATGCCAGACCACACACTGCATCAATTACCGTATATATCCGAATATAAGACTAGATTTGTGTCCTAAAAATGGGGCGTCATCTTATATCCGCGATATAGGCAAAATCACGGGGAAAGGGAGAAAGCAGGGGGAAACAGTCGAGGGCACCAACACGATAGGCTACGTAATCAGTGACAGTGTTATGAATTAAATAAACAGTAAAGTGCCACCATGGAGAAGTCAAGAGATCATTTTGAGAAAAGAGCTTCAAAAGTTGGTCAAATAAACCAACACGTTCGAAACAGTTATGACACCAACTTTAAACTTATGGTCGTGAATGAGGCAGAATCATCTAATAATTGCAAAGCTGACAAAAAATTTGGAGTCACAGAATGCAGTTTTCGGAGGTGGCGAGCACCTTTTTTTCCCCAAAAATAAGTCTGGAAAATGGGGGGGTCGTCTTATATTCAGGGTCGTCTTATATTCGGGTATGTACGGTACAACATCATGGCTGCGTAGAAGAAGGATCCGGGGACTGAAATGGCCAGCCTGCAGTCCAGATCTTTCACCATAGAAAACATTTGAGCATCATAAAGAGGAAGATGCCACAAAGAAGACCTGAGACAGTTGAGCAACTAGAAGCCTGTATTAGACAAGAATGGGACAACATTCCTATTCCTAAACTTGAGCAGCTTGTCTCCTCAGTCCCCAGACGTTTGCAGACTGTTAGAAACAGAAGAGGGGATGCCACACAGTGGGAAACATGGCCTTGTCCCAGCTTTTTTGAGATGTGTTGATGCCATGAAACTTAAAATCTACTTATTTTTCCCTTAAAATTATACATTTTCTCAGTTTAAACATTTGATATGTCAAATATTGCAATTTGAAACTTCCACATTGCATTCTGCAAACCTTTTTGGAATCGGGTTTGTAATTTTAAAATAGATAAAGATCTCTGCAGCATTATATAGAGAAAAAGTAAAGAAATAATGCATGTAAAAACTCCAGTATCCAGTGATCTTAACATCTGACAAGAGCACTAAACACAACTGGTATAATGCAGATGCCAAAGAAATCTGAGCCATCTAAGACTCGTCCAGTGTCCTGACGTTGTTGGAGTTGAAATACCTTTGATGAGCCAGCTGAGGGCACTATAAACACATTTACGAGACCATGATCACAGGCTGGTGAGCAGGTTGTTTGCGTCAGTCACCACTATAGGAGAACAGGTTTTAATTTCACAGTTTTATTTTATTTCGATGTTTGATATCATGCCAACAAAATCAAGTCATTCAAGAACCCAGGCCATGCCCCGTGACAGCTATCGCTGGTCCAAGGTCAGGATATCACTAATGATGTTGTCTTCCTTCATACACCGCTGAATTATTTCACAAAGTGTGTGTCAGAAGATGTGACCATAAAGAGGACACTGTGGTAAAGGCTGCACTAACACACTTTGCAGCAAGGGCAGTGTCCGCCTCTGCTTCTCGGAGAGCAAGAACTGCCGATGGGACTATCATAAATGAATATGGGAGCTAAATTACGTAAATGTCAAGTTCATCAGGTTTTGTTAATTATTAATATTGTGCGATTATTAGTGTACATATAGGCAATATTACAACATTTCCCTAAAAACTTACTAAAATGTAAAAACCTGTTTATTTTAAGCCTCTAACAACAACATGGATAAAAAAAAAAAATGTATTACAGTTTTCTTGTATATTCGGGTCTTTGAGGGTTATACAGTAAGATAAGCAAACCATGTCATGTCACTTAACGCACACATGATTGTTTTAGCATGTGGAAATGTTGGGCAGCAATTTGAAAAGTTTATAATTTCCCCAAGTATGTTAACAGTAGGTACCCAATAGCCTGTAAGAGAAGTTTGGTGACAGCTGAGGAAGAGTCACTTAAACACTTTCCCTGAATTTTTCCGTGTGTCAAACATTTTTCCACACCTCTTCCTCATGCCCCCTACTTAGCCCGTAAAGCCCCTGAACAGCTGAGATTGGTTCTAGCTTGGCTGCAGCTGTTTCCCGCTCTTACAGTTGGAAGTCATGGGGAACTGTTGCCAAATACTTTCAATGGAAAGTAGCTAAAGCCTGAAGCTGCTAAATGATGCCATACGCTAATTAGCATATTTGTGACGTCCATACATCATTTGCATTATGCCTAGTGTCAGCCCTTTACTTTGGTTTGCTTCTCTCTTGTGCTAGCATACTGTGTTTTAATCCAGCCAATTTCCCAATAAATCTGTCCTCATTTACATATTTTTCAGTTTTAGGGCATAAATGAGCTAAGCGGCTACTTAGGGCCCCCAAGAGCACATGAAATGACTTGTTACTTTGAAATCACGAAATGGCATAAACAATTACTAAATAAACTGCAAAATGATTGCAACGTTTTCTAAATATATGCACAGATTGATTCAGACGTCGCTGCACGAGCTCGCGGCACCATCGGCTGGACACTATTAGCTTGTTAGCCAGGGTTCAAAGTGAAAATCATCTGAAACGGTGCTACTCGTAAGAACCCTTGAGAATGTGATATGGTTTAGGTTGGATGTTTTGGACTGAGTACAGCATAGCTTTCAGTTTCTCAGTAAATGCTTCTCTGCAAGTGCTATATGTTTGAGTCGCTCAAAATTATCATTTGAGAACGCAACATGGGTCAAACATCTTCCCAAAGGAATCAGCACAAAGGTCTTCCTGCATGTTTCAGCCAAAATAAAAGCTCTGTTTAATGCTCCATTTCTTGTTTTTAAAGAGTCTCTTCTGCTCACCATTTATTATTACCCCAAAATACAGTAAAAACAGTGAAATATTATTGCAATTTAAAACAGCGGTTTTCTATGTGATTATATAGTAAAGTGTGATTTATTCCTGTGATCAAAGCTGAGTTTATCATCATTACTCCAGTCTTCAGTGTCACATGATCCTTCACTGATCACTCTCATATGAGGATCTGATGCTCAACACACATTTATGATTATTATCAGTGATGAAAACAGTTCTTGAAAGCTTTCTATATCAGATAAATGCTGTTCTTTTGAACCTTCTATTCATCAAAGAATCCTGGGGAGATCATTTTGAGCATATTCAGCATAATAGACTTCTTTTAAAACATTTAAAAAATCTTACATATTCCAGCCTGAACTGTACTACTGTAAGACTTTGAATATAAAAGTGCAAATTAACACCTGAGCACTCTTGTGGGTTTGCTGATGTTATAATTAAAACTGTATAAGAGTAAAACATGGCAGGCAGACATGATGTAAGCAACACAGCTACAACTAATAAAACTGATAGTGTGTGTGTGAATTATCAATAATTCGCTGTATTGGTGGCACAGAGGGGCCCCAAATAAAATTCTGCGTAGGGCCCCATAAAGGCTTGGAACGGCCTTGCTGACAATGTAACAAATCTGAAACAGTGACTACAACTACATGCTAACCAGCAGTCACTTCCTCTGCACAAACGTCCTGATTTATAAAATTCACCATAGATGTAAGGTAAAGACAATGGCTGCGCTGTGATTTCAGCGTTATTTACATGTAAAATCAGAAAAATTAATGTATAGCAGACAATATTGTGCTCACTTGCATTGCACGTAAACTAGAGCGCGTCTCATAGATAAACCGAAACTCAGCGTATAGGCTACTTGCCTCACAGACATGATATCTGAGTATTGTGTTTATTGGATAGTTTACAAAATCATATGATTCAGAACATTTTTGCCATTGAAATGACTGGAGGAAAAAGTGTCCCAATCCCAAATATTTTACTTATAGTTATGTGTATAACAATGTCATTGTTAAAAAAAAAAGTAGTTTCATCCATCCATTATCTTCCGCTTATCCGGGGCCGGGTCGCGGGGGCAACAGTCTAAGCAGAGACGCCCAGACTTCCCCGAGGCGTTCCCAGGCCAGCCGGGAGACATAATCCCTCCAGCGTGTCCTAGGTCTTCCCCGGACATGCCCCGGAACACCTCCCGGGAAGGCGTCCAGGAGGCATCCGAAATAGATGCCCGAGCCACCTCAACTGGCTCCTCTCGATGTGGAGGAGCAGCGGCTCTACTCTGAGCTCCTCCCGAGTAACTGAGCTCCTCACCCTATCTCTAAGGGAGCGCCCAGCAACCCTGTGGAGAAAGCTCATTTCGGCCGCCTGTATCCGGGATCTTGTCCTTTCGGTCATGACCCACAGCTCATGACCATAGGTGAGAGTAGGAACGTAGATTGACCGGTAAATCGAGAGCTTCGCCTTACAGCTCAGCCCGGTCCTTACAGACCGGTACATCGACCGCATTACTGCAGAAGCTGCACCGATCCGTCTGTCAATCTCCCGTTCCATCCTTCCCTCACTCGTGAACAAGACCCCAAGATACCTGAACTCCTCCACCTGAGGCAGAAACTCTCCACCAACCTGAAGTGGGCAAGCCACCCTTTTCCGACTGAGAACCATGGCCTCGGATTTGGAGGTGCTGATTCTCATCCCGGCCGCTTCACAATCAGCTGCAAACCGCCCCAGTGCACGCTGAAGGTCCTGGTCTGAGGAGGCCAACACGACAACATCATCTGCAAAAAGCAGCGACGAAATCATGTGGTTCCCAAACCGGACACTCCAGTAGTTTCAGTGTAGTTCAATGCGTTTATTACCGTTTTTTGAGCATGAGACTTCTTTCAAAAATCTTAAAAATATAATAGGCCTTTGTAATGTGCCTTTGGCTCTCATTTTATATTGTTAACTATATTCTAAATAAACTACAAAAAATATATTTAAATCTTTTGTAAATTTTGTAAATAGTCAAAGGCTCGTTCATTATGTGGCTCTTTTGTTCTCTCGGGTATAAATCACAGCATTATTCATGATCATGCACGCCTATTTGTTTATGGGCTTTTGTAAAGAAAAAGTGTCTTACAAAATTTAAATCAATATATTGTTTTATGTGAATGAGTAGGCACAATGATTCTCACATCAGTTTGAAGCAAAAACCATGCATTAACTTTATTCTCTCAAAAATACAAGCACGTTGTTGCTCACATATTATGGTAGCCCAAAACTTCTAAAGGGCCCCAAACCCGTAGGGGTTAAACATGTTTACGGAGGAAGAGAAGTACCTTATATGTTCTCTTTTTTGTTAGTCAGGAACTGTGCTGCCGCATTTTGTCCCCTCAGCGAACACTGACTTAAGGTGCATATTTACACCATGACATGATAGCATGATTTTGCTTCTTTTTGGAACTATTTCCATTGGCAGAGCTCAATTTGAGTCAAATATAACACTACTGAAATGTATATATGAGTCACCGGGAAATAAAATCTTTTTCTTTCTTTTCTTTGATATTGTGTTATCATATTTAATGAAGTCTACAGTATAGAACTGAGCTAAAAGTATAGCCACAAGGTACCAAGTGACTTTGTATTGAGTTTAATCCCAGTTGCATGTTGTGCTGTGTGTAAAGCATCAAGTCTTACACATACAATTCTTCATGCACCCTTATGTGCCAAACACTGACTGGAGTCCAAGGGAGAGGAGAGATTACTTTTATTTCTAACCCATTCTCTCTTAGATCTCTCACTTTCTCACTTCTGGTCTCTCTCTTTGTTTCTCCACCTCCGTCCTGTGGGAATATGAAAACTCTCAGCAAATGTTCCTCCCACACACAGAATTCGGGGCAGTGAAAGCAGTCCTACACACTGACGGAGGTCTGAACAATAGACACACCTCCTGATAAATCTGCCTCTCACTTCTGCTGTTCATCAGTCCATTTCCTCGAGGAAGATTATTGTGTAGACATAAATATATAATGAATCCAACAAGTGTACAATGAAGAAAATAGAAAAAAAAAATTTCCCCACAATATATTGTAATGTTTGAAAATAAAAAAACAGCATTAAATGTGATCATTCATAAAATATGAGATACATATCTTCCCTTGCAATGCATTCTCCTTAATTAGTAAAAGTCAAGATTCACAATATACACTCACCTAAAGGATTATTAGGAACACCATACTAATACTGTGTTTGACCCCCTTTCGCCTTCAGAACTGCCTTAATTCTACGTGGCATTGATTCAACAAGGTGCTGAAAGCATTCTTTAGAAATGTTGGCCCATATTGATAGGATAGCATCTTGCAGTTGATGGAGATTTGTGGGATGCACATCCAAGGCACGAAGCTCCCGTTCCACCACATCCCAAAGATGCTCTGTTGGGTTGAGATCTGGTGACTGTGGGGGCCATTTTAGTACAGTGAACTCATTGTCATGTTCAAGAAACCAATTTGAAATGATTCGAGCTTTGTGACATGGTGCATTATCCTGCTGGAAGTAGCCATCAGAGAATGGGTACATGGTGGTCATAAAGGGATGGACATGGTCAGAAACAATGCACAGGTAGGCCGTGGCATTTAAACGATGCCCAATTGGCACTAAGGGGCCTAAAGTGTGCCATCCCCCACACCATTACACCACCACCACCAGCCTGCACAGTGGTAACAAGGCATGATGGATCCATGTTCTCATTCTGTTTACGCCAAATTCTGACTCTACCATCTGAATGTCTCAACAGAAATCAGACCAGGCAACATTTTTCCAGTCTTCATCTGTCCAATTTTGGTGAGCTTTTGGTGTGCAAATTGTAGCCTCTTTTTCCTATTTGTAGTGGAGATGAGTGGTACCCGGTGGGGTCTTCTGCTGTTGTAGCCCATCCGCCTCAAGGTTGTGTGTGTTGTGGCTTCACAAATGCTTTGCTGCATACCTCGGTTGTAACGAGTGGTTATTTCAGTCAAAGTTGCTCTTCTATTAGCTTGAATCAGTCGACCCATTCCCCTCTGACCTCTAGCATCAACAAGGCATTTTCGTCCACAGGACTGCCGCATACTGGATGTTTTTCCCTTTTCACACCATTCTTTGTAAACCCTAGAAATGGTTGTGCGTGAAAATCACAGTAACTGAGCAGATTGTGAAATACTCAGAGTTCAGGAGATTGTCTTGACCAGGACCACACCCCTAAATGCATTGAAGCAACTGCCATGTGATTGGTTGATTAGATAATTGCATTAATGAGAAATTGAACAGGTGTTCCTAATAATTGTTTAGGTGAGTGTAGATAGTTCCCTCACAAGAGTACTCTCGTATTGCGTAATCTAGCTTACACTACTTTTCTCGAGAATATTGAAGCTAAAATTATCCTTTAAATTTTCTTTAATGTAAAACGCAGTGCTGCAGTAGAGAGACAAATTGCGGCCGTTGTTTCAAATGCCCCGCCTTCACTGCTGCTCGTGTAGAGCCCCTCTCTCCGGCAAGGATCGCCAACTCTTGTGTGTTTCCTGCCTGGGACACGATCATGCTGATCTCGCACTCTCAGGGCGGCTGCCCGGAATGCGACACCATGGCCTTGTCGACCTCACAGACTTCTAAGCCTCCACAGCCAGCTTCTCAACCCTGCCCAGCAGCTGAAGCATGCCACCGCTTACGCTCCTCTAGCCGTCACAGACCGCGCTGCCACGGGGCCCTCAGCCCAAGATTGTGCTGAACCCTGAGCTGCCTAAGCCCTCCTGACCACAAAGGGAAGCATTGATGATTAAGTCCTGTCGTGGCCGGACCACCATTGAAGAGCGGGCGCACACTTCTCCCAGTTCCCTCGTCACAGTTGACTGGAGATGTAAATATTGCAGTACACGAGCCTGTGGTAATGCACGCCTGCACACTAATGCTGCGACCCAAATAAAGCCAAAACAGAGCAAATTGTCTGTTTTCTCCTCGGCTCACGCCGACTGTGTTTTAAATGTAGGTTTTTTGCCCACTACTCAGTGTTCACCCCTACTCATAAACAGTGTTCAGTGTCACCAACACACTTAGGGCGCCCATTATTTCCCCACCCTCCCGTTCACGCTGGGGATGCCATATATGTAGGTGCCCACAAATCTGTGTGCGCCCCTACACATAAGCACTGTACACACAGTGTCACAAGCACAAGTCACTCAGGGCACCGGACCCCTTTCACACAGCGGTTCGAGCCCAGACACCATTCAACCCCTAGCCAAATGTGCACAAGCATGAGAAAGCATCCCGGGCATATCAGAATGGGTGCTAAACATAATAAAACAAGGTTACTCACTGCAGTTCACTTGCAGACCACCGCACTTTGGGGTTGTGGTTGAAACTACGGTGAAAAACCTAGAAAAAAAAATCCACTTTGCGCCAAGATAGTGAAACTGCTAGAAAAAGGGGTGATAGACACCATTCCTCTAACACAGAGCGAGTCAGACTTTTAAAGGATGACAGTCAGACCAAAAAGGATGGCAGTCTCAGACCTATCCTGGACCTCAGACATTTGAACAAATCGCTTATGAAACACACGTTCAAAAAGATACCAACCAAACAAATCCTCGTGCAAATTCGCCCCCGGGGGTTTATCTCAGTGGATTTGAAAGACGCTTATTTTCAGATACAGATAGCGCCCCGTCACAGGCCATTCTTGAGATTCGCCTTCGAGGGTCGAGCTTATCAGTACACTGTCCTCCCGTTCGGTTTGTCCCTAGAACCTCACACGTTTACGAAGTGCATGGACACGGCACTCACACCCCTGAGACAACGGGGTATGAGGATACTGAATTATCTCGAGGATTGGCTGATTATAGCTCAGTCGGAGGCAGAGCTGATGACTCACAAATCTCAAATCCTGGCTCCTCAGCAGTTTAGAATGTCTGGGTCTCAGGGTCAGCCGGAATATTTTCTTTCTGGGAACAGTCATAGACTTTCTGTCAATGAGAGTGTGGCTTAACATTCAGCGCCTAGCGGCGTCGTTCAAAGCTGTCAGTTTCACTCCTCTCTAAAAGTTTCAGAGGATCCTGGGCCTCATGGCATCAGCATCACCAGTTCTCCAACTGAGACTGCTGCAAATGTGCCCCCTCCAGCACTGGTTGAAAACTTGGGTTCCATCACATGCATGGACTTCGGGTCTATTTCATATTAGTGTCACCCATAGCTATATCGAAGCCCTGGACCCTTGGAAAAAGGCTGATTGGTACCAGCCTGGCCTCTCGAAGCTGAAAGTTGTCTCAACAGATGCCTTCAACCTCGGTCGGGGTGCCCTTCACGAGGGCAGCCTACTTCCGGCCTTTGGTCAGGCTCGGAGAAGCACCTACATATAAACTGTCTAGAGATAAGAGCGGTTGAGCTATTTTCCTCCCATACTTAAAGGGCCACCACATATTAGTCCGGTCGGACAACATGTCAGTGGTATCCTACATAAACCGCCAGGGAGGTCTCAGATCATGGAGACTATACACCATGGTCAGAACAGCTCTTCATATCCTTTGGCGGTCACACCAAAGGGCTTGTCACCACAAAGCAAAGTCTTTCACGCTGGATAGTTGATGCTATCTCGCTGGCTTATGCATCTAAAAATAAAAATCCCCTGCCCTTTGGCATCAGGGCACATTCTACCAGAGGCATGGCCTCATCTTGGGCTTGGTCCAGTGGGATTTCACTTCAGGATATTTGTACGGCGGCAGGCTCGGCCTCTCCGTCTACATTTATCATCTTTTACAATCTGGAAGTTCCCGCTTTGCAAGCTAGAGTGTTTTCTGTTTAAGTGACAACAATTCACAGCCACTGTGCCTGACCTCGTCCGGCCCAGTCTTTTCACCCACTATTATACATATATTATCTGTTTTTATATACGTTGTGTTTTAAGGAGTGTGGACCCTATTCGGCCCTTCCCTGCATACTCCATAACTTAGGCTCACTAACATGTCGGCCTGGGGAATTCTGACTTTACTCTTCGTATAAACCCCGGGCTTGTGCCCTGGGGTGCAATATACAGTGAGGTTATGAGCAAGCACGGCATTTTACATGGGGTTCCCATAGCGTAAGCTAGCTTACACAATACAAGAGTACTCTTGAAAGGGAACACCTCAGTTACTAACGTAACCTTGGTTCCCTGAGATGAGGGAACGAGTATTGCATAACCTGCCGTGCATTGTGCTCCGATCTGGGGATCGCTTCAGTCGATGAAGCCAGATAACCTATGGTGAATGGGGCCTTTTATAGCTTTAAGACATGGCCCTTTGCGGGCCCATGGCGGACTGTGAGGTGTGATGGGCGCAAAGCACCCTGGGTGGTTAGCACGCCTCAGCTGCCTCACCATAGGTTGGTGCAGTTGCCGCAGAGCAGCCAATAAGCGCTCAAGCCGTCTCGCTTAGGCCTGCTACTGCTGCGGCACTGCGTTTTTACATTAAAGAAAATTAAAGGATAATTTTAGCTTCAATATTCTCGGGAAAATTAGCTTTTCTCGTAGCGTAAGCTATCTTATGCAATACTCGTTCCCTCATCTCAGGGAATCGAGGTTACGTTAGTAACTGATGCGATACACTGTATTGCCAAAAGTTTTAGGTTTTGTGCAATAAGTCCATTTGTGAAATTTTCTCACAACTAAATATTCCATGGTCAGCTGTTAGTGGTATTATAACAAAGTGGAAGCAATTGGAAACAACAGCAACTCAGCCATGAAGTGATAGGCCATGTAAAATCACAGTGCAGGGTCAGCTCATGCTGAGGGTCACAGTGCGCAGAAGTCGCCAACTTTCAGAGTCAATAGCTACAGACCTCCAAACTTCTGTGGCCTTCAGATCAGCTCAAGAACAGTGCGTAGAGAGCTTCATGGAATGGGTTTCCATGGCTGAGCAGCTGCTTCCAAGCCTTACATCACCAAGTGCAATGCAAAGCATGGGATGCAGTGGTGTAAAGCACGCCGCCACTGGACTCTAGAGTAGTGGAGACGTGTTCTCCAATCACAGTTCTCTGTCTGTCAATCCAATGGACGAGTCTGAGTTTGGTGGTTACCAGGAGAACGGGACTTGCCTGTATGGTGTGGGGTTGTTTTTCAGGGGTTGGGCTTGGCCCCTTAGTTCCAGTAAAATTAACTCTTAATGCTTCAGCATACCAAAACATTTGAGACAATTTCATGCTCCCAACTTTGTGGGAACAGTTTGGGGATGGCCCTTTCCTGTCCCAACATGACTGCGCACCAGTGCACAAAGCATCAGTCCATAAAGACATGGATGAGAAAGTTTGGTGTGGAGGAACTTGACTGGCCTCTCACAGCCTGAGAGTCCTGACCCGTCATCCTGATAGAACACCTTTGGGATGAATTAGAGCTTCTAGAAGAATGGTCAAAAATTCCCATAAACACACTCCTAAACCTTGTGGAAAGCCTTCCCAGAAGAGTTGAAGCTATTAAAGCTGAAAAGGGTGGGCCAACTCCATATTAAACCCTATGGATTAAGAATGGGATGTCATTAAAAAAGGCAGGTGTCCCAAAACTTTTGGAAAGATAGATAGATGCCTTTGATCACATTTGAAATGACAAAAGTGTCTGAGAGTGACCCATATGTTTCACCCAAATGTTTATAGAAGCGTCTGCATGCCTAGTGCTTGATTTATACACCTGTAGTCATGGAAGTGATTGAACACCTGAATTCAATTATTTGGAGGGGTGTCCCAATACTTTTGGCAATATAGTGTAAAAGCAAACACAGGAAGATAGTGTAAAAGCAAACACATCCTTGTACAACACAAACAATAACCAACAAAGGACTGAAATGAACAGAACAGGGAGTATAAATACACATAGTAAATGAGGGAACTAAACAGGAAACAGCTGGACATGACAGAAACGACTAAACAAAACATAAATGTGACAAAACCATAGTGTAATAACATAGAATAATTTCAGATTTATGGTAGCAGGGAAAACATTGAGCGTGTTTACTTGCACGCTCTTAACCCAATTGTGCTAAATAAGCCGACAATGCATGTGGTAATGTAAATGCATTAACCTGTTGTTTTTTGGGGGGGTTTTTTGGAGTAAATTCATAAACGACTTAAGCATAAACCAATCTTTGCCCCTTACCCTGATTTCTCCAGGCATGTACACAGTAAATTCCCTGGTGTTGAATTAACACTGCTCTGTGTTCATATGGGAATTAAATCATATGGGTTAAAGTAACACTGAAGCAGTGTTAGAGTTAATAAGATACTTAAGTGATTAATTAAGTGATGGTTGAGCGTTAATGATGAACACCTGATGATAATGAGCAGAATCACTGAAGGAAAGAGAAACACAAGAACTACAACTGACTTCAGCCACCGCTTTAGATTAAATCAACTGAAAATACATTAAATCTCTTTATTTCTGTCATTTGTCTACAGTTCTTTTTGAGAATAACAGAGGTTTAGATGTTGATGATTTATTGAAAATGTTTGGTTACCATTATGGTGATTAGTGTTAGCTTTAGTTGGGTAGTTTGACTTGTTTTTAAATCAGTTTGAGGTTTTTGTAACAGTGTTAACAAAAGACATGATTTATAACAAAGAAAGCCATACACAAAAATAATCAGGTGATATGGTTATCATAAAGAAAAGTGATTGACTAAACTCATCTCTAACAAAAACTGGTTATTTGTTGTTAATAGATTTTCACCATAAATATTTGCCACAGATCAGTCAACCTAAATTGTATCCTAAATTTTGATTTTTAAATACATTTTGTGGGATTTTGTTTGACGCACACAAACATCAAGAATCGGCATTTGAATCTAAATGGTGACATGCTTCATGCTGCAATGCAAGCTGGGAGTCATGAGTATTATACTAGGTTGGCTCCCAGCATGCATTGCCGCATGAAGCATGTCACCATTATTGAGATTCATATGCTGGTTCCCATGTGAACACAGAGTGGTGTTAATTCAGCACTGGGGAATTTAGTGTGTAGGGTGAATTCAGAGTGAGGTTGACTTTCTGCCATTGAGATTATTTGGAAAAAGTGTCCCAATCACCCTGAATTCACCCTACACTTTAACATGCATTTGGTCGGCATGTATAGTGTGCATATGTGATATGTAACAGAAAAGCTTTCTTACTGTGAATTTAAGGGCATCAAGACAAAGCGAGCATTTTGTGATGAGGAGGAGGAGGAAATACATCACAAACTCTGATTCATGGGAATACTCTGAGTCAGAGACACAAATGATTATGTTTTGTTGTCACTACCGGGAAATAATGCGGTTTACTTGTGTTGTCAGGTTATTGGTTTGCATGTACACTGAGACAATGGATTATTTAAATGAGCTGATTTTTATGAGTTATCAGAATATTAGTTTGCATTTAAACATGCTCATTGGCAATTTGTTAAAAAGAATGAGCAATTGCTTTTATTATGTGCTCAAGTGACCAGATAAGGAGGTTGATCAAGTAGTTTTGAGATAAACTGTAAATGTTCTCTGTTCATATCAGAGTATGATTAGATGAATCAATGCTTTCCTTCTTTAA
The DNA here is from genome assembly GCA_018749465.1 of Paracanthobrama guichenoti. Classification (NCBI taxonomy): domain Eukaryota; kingdom Metazoa; phylum Chordata; class Actinopteri; order Cypriniformes; family Gobionidae; genus Paracanthobrama; species Paracanthobrama guichenoti. Next base: position 703,444 of record JAGHMJ010001553.1, read on the forward strand.
TGACAAGATTAAAGATTTGTTGCCAAATCTTACTACAAATACTCTTATGTTTAGTGAGAGGTATACATATTTTATGTCATGTTTTGAGGTACTAATTTAAAGCAGAAGCATGAGACTGCATGAAAGTGGCATAAGAGAGAGAAAGTTGATTCACTCTCATGTCTATTTCATTTCCCTTGCAAATTAATCCCAAGTTCCCAGAATGCTCAAGCAAATCTCTCAAATCTCTTTTCCTGACAATCATTGTGGGGGCAGTTAGTCACAAATATGGCGAAATGTGACACAAATGCATGTCATACATCACCAATATGTTAAAATCTATTTAACAAAAACAAATAACAACAGAAGTATCACAGAAATGGAAGAAGCACAACAGAAAGCTGCTTAGACCTTTTGTTTGTTCTGAAACAGTTAATGAAGTTTCATCCCTTTATATCAGCATGCCTGGCTTTCACATTCACAAGTTGCGATTAAACGGAAGTAGCGACAGATCATTTCTTCTGTATTGTGATATACACTTTGTTGCCAAAAAGTTTTGGGATGCCTGCCTTTACATGCACATGAACTTTAATGACATCCCATTCTTAATCCATAGGGTTTAATATGGAGTTGGCCCACCCTTTGCAGCTCTAACAGCTTCAACTCTTCTGGGAAGGCTTTCCACAAGGTTTAGGAGTGTGTTTATGGTCTTGCACTGATGTTGGATGAGAAGGCCTGGCTCGCAATCTCCGCTCTAATTCATCCCAAAGGTGTTTGGTCACTCCAGAGAACACGTCTCACTGCTCTAGAGTCCAGTGGTGGCGTGCTTTACTCCACTGCATCCCACGCTTTGCATTGCACTTGGTGATATAAGGCTTGGATGAACTGCTCGGCCATGGAAACCCATTCCATGAAGCTCTCTACGCACTGTTCTTGAGCTCATCTGAAGGCCACAGAAGTTTGGAGGTCTGGAACTATTGACTCTGCAGAAAGTTGGTGACTTCTGTGCACTGTGACCCTCAGCATGCGCTGACCCCGCTCTGTGATTTTACGTGGCCTACCACTTCGTGGCTGAGTTGCTGTTGTTCCCAATCGCTTCCACTTTGTTATAATCCCACTAACAGTTGAGCGTGGAATATTTAGTAGTGAGGAAAGTTCAGGAATGGACTTATTGCACAGGTGGCAACCTATCACGGCACCACGCTTGAGTTCACTGAGCTCCTGAGAGCGACCCATTCTTTCACAAATGTGTGTAGAAGCGTCTGCATGCCTAGTGCTTGATTTATACACCTGTGGCCATGAAGGGATTGAACACCTGAACTCAGTGATTTGGAGGGGCGGCACAATACTTTTGGCAATATAGTGTACGTCTGAGTGAAACAGGGCCCATATTTATCAAGCCTCTGAGAATTATTCACAAGAACACTGCTAAGAACTGATTTAAGAGTAAAACAATTCTTGGCTCAAAACTGCCCTTAAAAGTTAGTTATTAAGCATCTCAGTGTTTATCCCGGCTCGCTTAATAAACAAACTCCAGCTGGTCCAAAGCGCAGCAGCTCGAGCTCTTACTAGAACCAGGAAGTATGACCATATTAGCCCGGTTCTGTCAACACTGCACTGGCTCCCTATTAAACATTGTATACATTTTAATATCTTGCTTATTACTTACAAAGCACTAAATGGTTTAGCTCCCCAGTACTTGAGCGAGCTCTTAACGCATTATACTCCATCACGTCTATTGCGGTCTCAAAACTCTGGCCAGTTGATAATACCTAGAATATCAAAATCAACTGCAGGCGGTCGATCCTTTTCCTATTTAGCACCTAAACTCTGGAACAGTCTTCCTAGCATTGTTCGGGAAGCAGACACACTCTGTCAGTTTAAATCTAGACTAAAACGCATCTCTTTACTATGGCTTACACATAAAACATTATCAATTTCTATTATTCAAATCAGTAAATGATTGTTAGGCTGCATTAACTAGGTCAGCCGGAACCGGGAACACTTCCCATAACACCTGATGTACTCGTTACATCATAAGAAGAATGGCATCTACGCTAATGTTAGTCTCTCTGTTTATCCCGAGGTTTACTGCAGTCAGCCGGATCCGGGCCGTATCCAGATCAGATGGTGGACCAGCGCCTGGACATGACCAACGCATCCCTGAAGTGTCTGCAGAGAGCGTGTCAAATAAACTCTCCTCTGTGAAGGCTTCATCGTCACATCATCCAGTGGCACTGATCCTCAACAAACCCATCTCCTGCGTGATGACTCCGATCTTCAACCAGACGTATGGAAGTAAAATAATGCCAAATGTTTTTGAAACAAAAAAGCTTGTTGAACTGCACTACTTGAAAAAATATACATTGTATTAAACGTGCTTGCGTTTTAATGGGCTGAAATTCAGCATGGTTGTATATTTAAGATGTTTCACATTTCACACATTTTCATTATTAATATTATAATATATAATGAATTATAATATTAATTCTGTTTAAAAATACAACCTATAATATTCGACATGCAGACCGCTAGTAGGCAGTGTCCACGGGCCTGTTGATGGTGTAACCTACAGTATAAGGCAAAAGCTGAAGAAGAAGCAGCTTGTGTATGTAGTCGAGACGCAGCAGCAGTGATGGTAGCAAATAGACAGCTACTTTTGTTGCAGCTTGAGTTGTTGAATATTGAAGAACTGATCATTTATAATCTGCAAGCAGAAATGCGTATAAGGAAATGTTAATTATCATTCACTGTGCTTATAAGCTCTTAGTTTTCCCAGCTCTGTGTTTGTCGTCGACAGTGTTTAATGTGTAGTTGCTTTGTTGATTCTCCGTGTTCATTAAAGTCTCTAGTGTCCCGTTCTTCCTGCATCTCGCTCTTTATTAGATTAAGCTACACGGCATAATTGTAACAATTATGCCAAGGAGAACAACTGTTAAACCCAAAAGGCATATTGAGAAGTGTTAAAGGGGTCCTATAATGCCCTTTTCACAAGTCAAGTCACCTTCATTTTACAATATTGATTGTTTCAAAGCAGCTTTACAGTGATGATAGGAAATGAATGGAAGAGAGATTGTTTTGGCTGCACAGCAGCTCTAGAAAAAAGTTATTGTCCAGCTAAAGTAAGTTTATGATTGATTCATTTCCATTGTAAATAATTATTAGTTTTACTTTGAGGCCACTTACATGACACCATCCTCAACCAAAACTCTCATCGTGTTCTGGCTCATCTTCATTTATTTTTATCTTGTCCCCTTTGAGGTTTGAAACACAAATAAAAAAGTTTTTATTGATACATTGTTAAATAGTTAAGAATGTGGTTGTACTGTTTTAAAAATGGTTTAAGCCATTGGTATTTTTTAAAATGTTTAATTTCACAAGTTGTGAAAAAAGGAAGTTGTACTGATGAGTGTCTATAGGGGGCACTAATGCACTAAGTGTGTGAGTGTATGCGTAAGAGAGAACACACACCTGTGGCTGCATCCCAAATGGCATACTCTCATCAAGACACCTTTATCTTTATAAAATACATATTGTTTCAAAGCAGCTTTACATTGATGACAGGTCAGTTTAGAGATGTCAGTTTAGAGTTGATTCAGTTCCGTTATAAAGATCATCAATTATTGAGTTAATTTAATCTATAAAGCAGTTCTGCAAAAAAAAAATGGTCATAGTCCAGCTCAGTTCAGTTCTCATAAGTAGTTGCTTCGCAGCTGCTAAAAAAGTATGTTCTATATAGTATGAATATGTGTACTAGGAATCTGGACATACTACATTCGCCATGTTGTCATTATCATCTGACCTACCAGTTGCGTCAATTCATTGCCGTTCACAAATCCAGTGGCCCCATGGGATAGTAAAGTGTCCATCGTATGCACCCTTCAGAATCCCACAGGAAGGTACTTTTTGCCTTCTCTTTTATGAGTACTGTGAATTAATTGAAATTGGAAGTATGTGATTTCGGATGCAGCCAGTGTCTGTAATCTCTGTGACAAAGTCAAATGAAACATTTCCTAGGGGTAGGTCAGCCGTCTGGATATGGACCGGATTGGGCTGACTACAGTAACCTTGGGATAAGGATGAGACAGACATAAAATAAGCATAGATGCCATTCCTCTTTCACTGTAACAAGTACTTCAGATGTTATGGAAAGTGTTCCCGATTCTGGGTCCAAATCAATGCAGTTTCAAAGGAAGGGCTTCAGAGGCTCTGCACCATCCCAGACGACGAATAGGGTCTGATCTAGCCAAACCACAAACGCTCGACTTCGGTGTTGTGCTTCTTCACAACGACGCCATCACATCGGAAAGGTTAGCTGCCGCTTGGACTTTTGACTAAGTATACAAAAAACTATAGATCTCTTGTAAGATTTGTTTTGTTTGGATGATTCTAGACACCTTCATGATTATGTAGATAACAAAAAATACTTATTAGTAACATGAAAATGACCTTTCTTTGGAAGGGTTTGCCTTCGCCTTGCTTCCTGGAAGTAGGGGTAGGAAGTTGGCAGCCTTATGTGACACGAAGGAAGTAAATATCTTTTTTTTTTCTTCTTGAAATCCTTTATTTGGTTGTTTGCTTGCATGTATTTGAGACATAAAACATGGATAATATCTAGAAAAATACTTACAAAGGGAAAATGACAACTGCGGTAACTGTAGTTGCCGGTGGGCTTAAAGGGGTTAATGATATCTCCCAGTGGTAGCATGTACAGGGTGAAGAGCAACGGTCCTAGCACTGAGCCCTGCGGTACTCCATACTGAACTTGTGATCGGTGTGACATCTCTTCATTTACTGCTACAAACTGATAACGGTCAGATAAATTTGAACCATGCCGATGGAAATGCCTGAAACTGCTGAAGCTCATTTCTTGTTAATTTAACCACTGTATCAAATAAAAACCTAGGGTTGTGTCGGTGTTCTTCTAAGAGAGTCGAGAAATATGCAAAAAGTAGTGTGTTTGCTTTACTCATCTTGTGTTTCAATCATTTACTAATGATTTCTGATCTAAAGGATGTTTGAGAGTGAAATCAGACTCTTTATTTAATGCACTTGAGTCACGTCTGCTCTCTCTTAAGAGTTCCTCCTTAAACTATCTGGCCAACACAAGAGGAAATGAGAGTTTAACAGAGAAAAACAAGTCTTCCTAAAGCCACCCACATCCCATCTGCTCATTAATTATCACTTTTATTATTATCATCACCGTTGTCACGATTATGAGCTGAAGTTTTCCTAATTGCCATACTGGTCATCGGGCTGTATTCCTGTTAAACAGTACAGTGTGGAAAAAAATCCACCCGTGTGCATGTAATCATCCATTCACATCCCTCCTAATGACTGTCAGTTTTCCTGCCCCTCCATTTTCTGTCCAATTAATTCTTTTCTTACTTGCCGGAGAAAGAAAGACAATAGAGCCCTCCACTACATAATAGAATAGATCATTAAAATTCAGCAGTTCTTTGCGGTGGCACCGTGCTTCCTCCCTGGACTGCTTGGCATGAATGCCAGACCTCGCTTTGAAATTCTACCCAGCAGACCACAAGCAGCCCCAGACACTTCTGTGCTCGCAGAATTAACTCTCAGTCTACCCCAGCCAGAGGTTTCGGAGCAGCTGACACACATTTCCCATGTTCACACTGTAGAGTTTGAGTTTCTGACAAACAAGTTCCATGTATGACTAAAATCAAGTGTGATTAAAGTATGAAATATCTATGTGAAACATGAATATGATTTACCTGTTTGTGTCAACACGATTGGCAGGCAGTTATATTGGAATGGACAGGCACTGCATGTTCACAGATGACAAAATAAGTTTCCTCTCGTATCTATTCAGTTGCTTGAAATAAACCACACTAAAATCATTTCACTGCCTAAATGTTTTTTAACAGTCCATCCATTTTCTAAATCGCTTGTTCTGTACAGGGTTGCGGTAAACATTATGTCGTGTAGAATCTCAAATCAACTGTTGTCATAATTAGTTATGGTATGAAAATGACAAAACCTTTTGTTTAATAAAATCACGGCAGCCCCTCCTGACACTGACAGCTGCTGCTTTAGTTGCAGATGTAAGACAAACTGCAGCAGCTGCTTGAGACAGAGAGTTATTATTTCCCAAAGTAAAAACAACGATTTAGTAACTCTTGGTGATGGCAATATATATATAAACCTCATTATTTAACCTTAACTGTCACCGTCCCACTGGCGGGACGCTTGGCGCTCTTTTTAATTTTTATTTTTGGGACAGCGCCTAACAAAATCTCATGGGAACTTACATTTTTGTTATTGTGATTTTTTTGGAAGAGCTTTGACTTCAGCAATAACCTGCCGAGTGTCTTTCAAACAAGACCAACCGTGGGTCTATATTCCAAAGCATTCTTAATTACAGCCATTTAAGTTTGGATAGTTATATTTAAGTACTTTCTTTTATCAAGTAACACACACACAAAAACAGACACTAAAACAAACTAAATGCCATAGAAGCCATGGGCTTAGATAGTCACAGTTTAGACAGTAAGCTTTAAGATTGTTTTTTATTTTTTTACACAAATATTGTCAGCAATCACTGTTAGACAATGTTAGAACAATGTAGAGTAAACACTGTTTTGTGTGCTTGTTTCACAGCCTAAAATGTTATCAAAATGTTCAACTGATTGCTGTATAATTAAAGAAATTGGTTTAATTCAAGACAGTCAATGACAATACGCATGTGATATCGATGACTGGTGATATTAAAAATGCAATTATTAATGAACTTACTGCAAATTAAGAGCCTTTGACATGTTAAAGTGCTCACTAAAATGATGCACACATAAAAAGACAATACACGTATTTTTCATTGCTAACCGTTTTTTCAACGATTTAATTTAGAGTTAGCTTGAGCATAAAGCAAGGTTTTCACTCACAGATATGTTTCCCACAGGAATGCTTTCAAAATAACGTTTCAACTAACTATTCAAATGACCATCCATCAATACGGCTGTGTTTATCAAAAAGAAGCTTTTAAGAAACTTTTGTAGGAGGATCTGCTGGATGTACAGGCAAAAATGCATCACATTTAGCCACAAAAGTCAATGTTTTGATGTGTGTGAGCAATCAAATGATGTGGAAAAATCAGCAGGCACTTATTTCATAGTTAGTTGGTACAAACCCCCTCAGCTGATGCTGTCCTTCATCATAATAACGGACACAGTACAACAACGTGGCTGGGCCTTATGGCCTGGATAACGTGGTGTAAATCGGCTGATCCCAGTTGGTGGTGGGACTGTGGGAGGACGGAATGGACAAGCTGTTGAGTATGGGGCTTGCGTACGGCCTCCGTGCGGAATGGAAGTATGGGTACTGGTAGAGGCCGGATGGGTAGCTGGCGTAAGGGCTGTAATAGCTGGAGCTTTGAAGGTCTGTATAGTCACACTGAGTGCTGGCGAATGAGGTGGCGCATGCATGCGGGCTGTAAATGCTGTACTCGGACTGTGAGGGCGAGGGCGAGTGCTCGCTGTAGTGATTCGGGCTTAACTGCTCAGTTTTAATGTGAGCTCTGTGCTGGTTCACTTCACTTGTGCCAGGTGACGAGGATGCCACGGGCCCTTTGCGGCTCCAGGAAGAGTGGCTGTAAGATGAAGCGTAAGCACCTCCAGAGCTGGCGTTCTGCCCGTGACCGTGCTCCGAGGTAATAGGCGTTGAAGCGGATCCGGCATGGCCAGTGAGAGGCAAGTACTGGTCAAACTCATGCACATCAAAGGTTTCCATGTTGCTGATGACGTCTGTGCTGAGCTCAGAAATGTCAACATTGCTGAAGTCGATATTCTGTCGACTGCTGTCAAGCAAACGTCTTCCTTCATGCTTTGAATCTTGCTTTCCTCCATGATGGAGGTCGGTTTTGGGTGTTGTTGGGGGTGTCGGGGGTCCATGAGGCTGACCTAAGAATAATCACCACAAAATGATGTTTCGGGTTATACATTTTATTTTGCATGCATACAAGCAAGGCAAGTTTATTTATATAGCACATTTCATACACTAAGGCAATTCACTCAGACCATCAACATGGTTTCATCTCTCAATTCCCCAATTAACATTTCAGAATAATTTATCTTTAGCTATAAATTGCTCCACATGAACAGTGTGTATCTCACCTGTATGATCCGAGATATGATCCGAGGAGCTTGCCAACCGGCCCATTCCGGGTTCAGCTTTATACATGTGATGGGTTAGATCAACGCCGGCGTCAGACTCACTCTGACCTGGCTTCACACTCTTTCGTCGCCTCGGCTGGTATTTATAATCCGGGTGATCTTTCTTGTGCTGAACTCTCAATCTTTCGGCTTCTTCCACAAACGGTCTCTTTTCGTTCTCCGTCAGCAGTCTGTTGAGTGACATGATTATCAGTCACAACTTTCAGTCACTCACAATGTTATTCATCAGTTCATTCAGGAATCGACAAGAGAGGGGAACGGGATTCGAGTCGGAACGCTGACCAGTAAGATTGACCAGTTCTGACAGTATTTACACACAAAAGTTTTAACTGGATAAGGAACTTCAGACCAAACGATACCGATACGTGACCCTGAGCTCATCAGCAGCCGTGCGTCTCACGGGTCTATCTGTGGCCATAGCCAACAATACATTGTGTGGGTCACAATTATCATTTTTCTTTAATGCCAAACATCATTAGGATATTAAGATCATGCTCCATGAAGAGATTCTGTAAATGTCCTACCGTAAATATATCATAAATGTATGATTAGTAGTAATATGCATTGCTGAGGACTTCATCTGGACAACTTTAAAGGAGATTTCCTCAATATTGAGATGTTTTTGCACCCTCAGATTCCAGATTTGACAAATATTGTCCTATCCTAACAAACCACACATCAACGAGAGATGATTTAATCAGATTTGAAGTAAATATCTAATAAAAAATAACAATAATGCACTACAATAAAAAAAGAGTATACCCTGTGTATATAATAAATGTTATAGAAGTCAAGTTAACTGAAGGTTTATATCAGGAGCTTTACATTTTTCAATTGTTAATGCATTATTTTATGAGTGTAAATATGTATTTATGCCAGGTTTTTTTTTTTGTAAGTGGTATTAAATGAAACGCATCTAATAAAGCTGTTCTCAAAGTAAGTGGCTCTCACCTCCAGAGTTTCCCGAGGGTTTTGCTGAGCTCGGCGTTGTGTAGGTGCGGATACTGATCCGCCAGTTTCCTGCGCGCGGCTTGAGCCCACACCATGAACGCGTTCATCGGCCTCTTGACGTGCGGTTTGTTCTTGAGCGCGCCGCTGCCCCGCGCTGGCATGGGCACCAGAGACCAGTCATAACCCTTCAGGACCTGCGACACCGCGTCTCTGATGCACGCCGGGAATCTGTCATCCTCATCTTCCAGTTTTTTACCCATCCTCGTTATGATGAGTGAAGTGTGGCTAGATCCAGCGGGCGATGAAGATGCGTCCGAGTCCGACTCTTCCTGAGACATCGAGCTGGATGAACCGGCCGGGCTGCACGGCGACTTATCCTGCTCCTCGGTCATGATCGCTTCTGACTGTAAACCTGAGATGCTCAAATCCAACTCCTTTAGTAGTTCTCCTAGATCCAGAAAGTTTCAGATACCGTTACAGCCCATCCAAGATGATGCGAGCGCAATGATAGAGCTCATCTCTGTTAATCGGGCTTTGACGCGCCTTTACGCGAGGACTGTCACTCCTCCTGCCGCCTCTCGTTGGTGGACTGTGTGACCATGATCCGTTTCCATTGGTTAACCACATTTCACAATGAGGTAATTTGATATGTTTTATTTACTTATTTATTTTCATTACCAATAAGTTTGCAAAACATTGGAAAACTACATTTTATGAACAGTGGGTAAAAGGGTGTGCGAGTATATTTAAAAATATAAGATATATGTAGGCCCACATTTGTTTGTTTTTGATTTACAGTCAGACCAACAGTGATCCAGACACAGATATAATGTTTGACTAGCGTGTGAGGACACTATAGTTCATTTCTGTAAGTGAGGAGAGCAAAATAAAGTCAACTGGGACTTCTTATACCCAAACATTCAGTAACAGTGCTGATGATGTGGGCCTAAAATGATCCAGACACTTTGAGCTGAGCATGTTTTGCTGAAGTGTTTGCTCTTTCATTGCTAACGTGACCTTTGACCCCACAGACTGAACAAAATGAAGCATTGCTTGAGCTAAACTGGTGTTATCTAATTGTGTCCTTAAATCTAACAGCTGATTGGTTGATTGTGATCCATTACACACCTTTCTATCAAAGCTATCTGACATTATCATGATCACAGTTCTTGTCATATTTTATTAACATTTTCTAAACTATAGCCGATAAACTGATAATGGTGTCTGAGTACATGTTGGTTTGACTGTAACTGTACTAGTATTAACTTACACTTTTGACATTAAAATGTAAATTCAATATAAGACAGGGACATATGACATAATTAGCAATTAATATAAATATAAGACATACAGTAGGGATGGGGGAAGGGTGGTTTATAGAACATAAAAAGTGAATGCCTATGTTCACATTTTTGGTGATCTGTGACACTTTTTTCAAAACTATTTTTGATCTTGAGTTTGATGTTTTGGTCTTTATTAATTACTTTCCACAGCATCATAGGCTTTCTATTTTTTTTTCAGATTTTTGGAAGCAAATGACATTTGAAAGATAAAGTTAGGCCATGTTTCTGGAGTGATACAGGGAATTTGGAAGTGTTATGCATGGATATGTAACGGAGGCCAGCCAGTAGTTGCTGTGCGAGTAAACCTCACTCCTCTGATCTCAAGAGACACTCCAGCGACTGACGCTAGAGGCTGCAGCCTTTAGCCTCCTTGTTAGAGCGTCCAACTCTCATGCCGGTGGACCTGAGTTCGAGTCCCGCTTGGAGCGGGCGGGTCGAACAGGAGGGGTTACATTGGTGCCGTGACCCGGATGGGAGTGAGGTTTAGGGGGGGTGAGTGTAACGGAGGCCAGCTAGTAGTTGCTGTGAGTAAACCTCACTCCTCTGATCTCAAGAGACGCTCTAGTGACAGATGCTAGGCATTGCAGCCTTTAGCCTCCTTGTTAGAGCGTCCAACCCTCATGCCGGTGGACCCGAGTTCGAGTCCCGCTTGGAGCGGGCGGTTTGAACAGGAGGGGTTACAGATAGCTATACACAGATGTCTCATTAGTGGCTGTTCCTGTGTGCCACTATATGTATGAGCCATCCGCCATATTGGAAAGGTTAAAGCTGGTACATGAACACTTGCATGTATGAGTATATATAGCAGCAAAAGTCTTTAGCGGCAGAATTTTGTTTATCATTATTGTTTGATATCTCTGTATAAGGTAAATAAAATAAGTTTGGTTAAAGCTCTGTTAAATATTATTGATAATTGCATGAACCCTACCATAGATACAATATCTATGGTTCTTACATCCATATACTTTACAATGATGTGCCATTTAAAAAAATATTATTGGTTTGTTAGTGTGATGAACAGTATTTCATGCCGTTTTAAGATGGCTGACATGTTGATGTGTCTGAAGCAGAGGAATGGGGTATCTGCATTTACAATATGTGTTCTGAACACGTTTGAGCACTGGTGTACAGACATTATGGGCCGATGTCAGGGTTAAAGTTTCCATTCGATAGGGAACGCTGGCGGGCTTGGCTGCTGCTCCTCTCTCCATTTTGTTTTTTTGTTTGTTTTATGTAAGTCATATTATATTCTCTGTGCCTTTGTGGTTGTGATGTGGTTGTACCACTTATCGTTCAGCCAAAGGTCCTTACAAACTGTCGGGACGCTGACTTCCTGTGTCTTAAATGATACATTCATCAGGGCTTGAGGTGCAGCTTTTCCATTTCATCCTCTCCTAATATTTTTGTCCCTTCCTGCCGTCATAAGATTAACAATCTGCCATACATTGGTGTTGATCACAATAATTTAATATCAGTTCCCCGCATGGAGACTAAATCAATGTCGTCTCCAACGCAGAGGCTGGCTTATGCTGCATTATTTAATGCCGCTCTGTGAAGAACTGGCCAGCTAGTAGGATAAAAATTTGGATCTACTGTTGTGACGAGCAGGGCGGGCGAGAGCTGTGAGAGAGCAGTGCGAGGGAGGAGCTTGAAAGCATAAATGAGGAACGACGACAGTGAAGGATGAGAGAGGACTAGACCTGGATTTAACATTGTGTTTTGTTTGTTTTATTATGTGTGCGCGGCAGTTGTCCATGAGGGAATGCCTGCGTGTTTACTTTCAGTTTGTGTTTATTTTATTAAAGTTTGTTAAATATTTGTTAAATGTTTGCCGTGGGCCAGAGCCTGCTGCCGTCTGCCATGATGAGAAGGAGCAGGGAGCGCAGGACTCGCTGCCGGCTGCCTTCAACTGGAGGAGCCACTCCTTGCCGCCAGGGGGCGGAGGAGGCTTGAGCCGTCCACTGAGCATCCAGTACCATTGCATGGCACTGCAAGGAAGAGCCTCTCAGCTGACCAAGCGGCAGTGTGTCCGGGAACCGGACCAAGATTTTTTTTCTTTCTCTCTCCACTCTCTCGTTTCTGTAGCTCCTGGTGCTTCCGTCGCCTTTTCTTTCGCCTCGTCTGTCCTTACCCCCAGGTGCTGCGGTCGCTGAGACTGGCCCCGGGGGGAATAGAGCGCAATCTTGTGGGTACCCCCTGTCCTGCGAGGGGTGATGGGGGTATGTGACAAGCATGGTGGGCGAGAGCCGGGAGAGAGCGGTGCGTGATTGAAGATGAGCGCCAGCTGCGCGTCACACCGGTCTGGAAAGAGAATTCTTGCTAAAGAGAATGATGGACTCCTGTTTAATCAGATTACTCCAGCTGGATTTGTAATTTTAGATCTGAAAGGAACTCTTAATGCTTCAGCATACCAAGACATTTTGGACAATTTCATGCTCCCAACTTTGTGGGAACGGTTTGGGGATGGCCCCTTCCTGTCCCAACATGACTGCGCACCAGTGCACAAAGCATCGGTCCATAAAGACATGGAACTTGACTGGCCTGCACAGAGTCCTGACCAAGGACTGTCCAACATCAGTGCCTGACCTCACAAATGAGCTTCTAGAAGAATGGTCAAAAATTCCCATAAACACACTCCTAAACCTTGTGGAAAGCCTTCCCAGAAGAGTTGAAGCTGTTATAGCTGCAAAGGGTGGGCCGACTCCATATTAAACCCTACGGATTAAGAATGGGATGGCATTAGAGTTCATGTGCATGTAAAGCATGTGCATGTGCACTTAAACTTCAACTATATTGCCGATCTGCCCGTATTGACACTATATGATAATTGAAATTAGCTGGATAACATCACCGTTTCACCAGAACGGCTGTACAGCCGAATCAAATTCTGTTGCATTATTTTCCTGTCAACACTGTGAAGCTGCTCTGAAACAATTGGCATTGTAAAAAGCGCTGTATAAATAAAGATGACTTGACTAAAGGCAGGTGTCACAAAACTTTTGGCAATATAGTGTTTCAGCCTAAAATTTGGCACAGAAGAAATAAATATATATTTTTTACTTCTACAATAATTTAATACTCTGGGCGCGGGCCAAAATTCCTCCCCCAGATAGCACACCAAATACGCATAATCTTTACTCTATTTAATTTGATTTAAGTGTGAACTCGTGAATCTAAATTCCGGTACATGCTCTCAATGACAAATGCAGCACAGATAGTTCATGTGTTCATGACCTCAAGGCTAGATTATTATAATGCTTTACTGGGTGGTTGCCCTGCACTCTTAATAAACAAACTCCAGCTGGTCCAAAACGCAGCAGCTCGAGCTCTTACTAGAACCAGGAAGTATGACCATATTAGCCCGGTTCTGTTAATTTAGTTTAGTTTGCTTTTCTTTGTCCTCAGGACCGTAGATGCGTACATAACCCCACAACATATAGTAAATTATCAGCTTATAATACAGTCAGAAGAGTTACAGAAAAACACACACTGAGAGCATAAACAGACGTATCAAAGACTGGTTTCCTGTGTATTTAAAGCTTGTATAGCTACAGGAACAAAACTATTACTATACACTCACCCCAAGGATTATTAGGAACACCTGTTCAATTTCTCATTAATGCAATTATCTAATCAACCAATCACATGGCAGTTGCTTCAATGCATTTAGGGGTGTGGTCCTGGTCAAGACAATCTCCTGAACTCCAAACTGAATGTCAGAATGGGAAAGAAAGGTGATTTAAGCAATTTTGAGCGTGGCACAGGCTGGTCTGAGTATTTCACAATCTGCTCAGTTACTGTGATTTTCACGCACAACCATTTCTAGGGTTTACAAAGAATGGTGTGAAAAGGGAAAAACATCCAGTATGCGGCAGTCCTGTGGGCGAAAATGCCTTGTTGATGCTAGAGGTCAGAGGAGAATGGGCCGACTGATTCAAGCTGATAGAAGAGCAACTTTGACTGAAATAACCACTTGTTACAGACGAGGTATGCAGCAAAGCATTTGTGAAGCCACAACACGCACAACCTTGAGGCGGATGGGCTACAACAGCAGAAGACCCCACGGGGTACCACTCATCTACACTACAAATAGGAAAAAGAGGCTACAATTTGCACAAGCTCACCAAAATTGGACAGTTGAAGACTGGAAAAATGTTGCCTGGTCTGATGAGTCTCGATTTCTGTTGAGACATTCAGATGGTAGAGTGGTGGTGTAATGGTGTGGGGGATGTTTTCTTGGCACACTTTAGGCCCCTTAGTGCCAATTGGGCATCGTTTAAATGCCATGGCCTACCTGAGCATTGTTTCTGACCATGTCCATCCCTTTATGACCACCATGTACCCATTCTCTGATGGCTACTTCCAGCAGGATAATGCACCATGTCACAAAGCTCGAATCATTTCAAATTGGTTTCTTGAACATGACAATGAGTTCACTGTACTAAAATGGCCCCCACAGTCACCAGATCTCAACCCAATAGAGCATCTTTGGGATGTGGTGGAACGGGAGCTTCGTGCCCTGGATGTGCATCCCCCAAATCTCCATCAACTGCAAGATGCTATCCTATCAATATGGGCCAACATTTCTAAAGAATGCTTTCAGCACCTTGTTGAATCAATGCCACGTAGAATTAAGGCAGTTCTGAAGGCAAAAGGGGGTCAAACACAGTATTAGTATGGTGCTCCTAATAATCAGTGTACATTGTATTGTATTGTACACATGGGTAATCTATACTTACGGCCAGAAGGGGAGGGGAATGAAATATTTATAAAGTGGGTCATTTAGGATTTTATGTGCCTTTCTGAGTGTAAATGTAGAGACACTATCTAATAGATTAAGGGTAGGAATACCTATAATTTTACTAGCTGTCAACACTGCACTGGCTCCCTATTAAACATCGTATAAATTTTAAAATCTTGCTTATTACTTACAAAGCACTAAATGGTTTAGCTCCCCAGTACTTGAGCGAACTCTTAACGCATTATACTCCATCACGTCTATTGCGGTCTCAAAACTCTGGCCAGTTGATAATCCCTAGAATATCAAAATCAACTGCAGGCGGTCGATCCTTTTCCTATTTAGTGCCTAAACTCTGGAACAGTCTTCCTAGCATTGTTCGGGAAGCAGACACACTCTGTCAGTTTAAATCTAGACTAAAAACGCATCTCTTTACTATGGCTTACACATAAAACATTATCAATTTCTATTATTCAAATCAGTAAATGATTGTTAGGCTGCATTAACTAGGTCAGCCGGAACCGGGAACACTTCCCATAACACCTGATGTACTCGTTACATCATAAGAAGAATGGCATCTATGCTAATCTTAGGGTACGTTTACATGACAAGGATGTACTAAAAATGGAAAACTTTTCTTTGCACAGATGACAACATTATCAAAATGATCCCCGTTCACACCGATCCGCGAAAAACGACTAAAAACACTGTATTAAAAAAAAAAGTTAGTCGACACAAGGCTAGAAGGTTTTTTGGTAACACTTTATTTCAATGGTCCACTATAGATATTCTACTATAAGTGACTTTGCAACTACATGTCAACTTATTTTACTAACCTGAACCCTAACACCGACCTAACCCTACCCTAAAAGTCTACTAATACTCTAATGGGAGTTAGTCGACATGTAGTTGCAAACTACTTATAGTTAGTAGAGTGTCTAAAGTGGACCATTGAAATAAAGTGTAACCATTTTTTCCCCTGTTAGATAAGGAGGTTAAACTCTGCCAGACGATGTAAGGAAATACACACACATTTCACTTTAAATTAAACATGCTTGAAACTAAATGTATTAAGAGAGAGACGTGCAGATACGAGGGGAGGCTGAATCATGCCAGTGTATAGCAAATGATTTTATCGAACAGCTTTTCCATGAAAAGACAATAGCTGTGGTTCCAATACTGAGTTGCTTAAAACTTTAGCGATATTTTCTAACAGTCGATAAAAAGCGTTTCCATTAACCGATGTTATGCAACTAAAACTAATTTTTTCCTCTCATGATGTCATTCCAAAAATCACGTAATCATCAAAAATCTGTCACCGCACTAGACATGATGTTTTTCAATTGATAAACTGTGGCATGTCTTTGTTGTCTAGAATCCAGTATACCTGTAATTATTTTGTCTTGTCTTGTGTTCAAACATACCAGGTCATCTTTAATGAATGATCGACTTTTATGTACGCCAGGTGACCTGTAAATGCGAAAATTGCAGTATTGCAATATAAATATATTTTTTTTGAATTGCCTGAAAAACCACCTCATGTGAGCGTAAAACCTTTTTTATGATATATAGGGCTTTTTGCTAAATGTATGTGTTTCCATTGGGCGTATTTTCAATTCACAATTTCAATTTGCGCGATTTGAAGAGTAATGGAAATGATCAGAGCTGCAAAGAGTGCTCAAAAATGGAAGAATAATTAGACTTTTTTATTTTTATTTTTTTTTTTTTTTTACAAACATAAATAGGAGATTGCTTGAAATGGTAAATAATTTTTTGGGCCGGCAGTTATTATTTTTGTATTACTGTGAATCTGAAATCATTGCAAATAATAGAGAAGAAATGAAAACAAGGACATTTTTCTTCTGGCCGTACCAGTTGATGTAATGAACAGGATAGGAGTGTTGCATTTGTTCGGCACATATGTCTGGGACACACATTTATGAATGAACATCCACTGTCATCTTTTCATTTTCTCTCAGTCATGTTATTTTTTTTAAAATCTTCTTGTGGAATCAAAGACGTTTTTTCATAATGTTATCTTGTCATGTATTCATTCAGCAGACACTTTTATCCAAATTTTTATTTATTACAATTTAGTGACATAATAATCATTTAATCTCAATATTCATACAATTCCAGGTTAATTTAAAAGCTAGATTAAGAAAGTGAATTGCAGAAAAGAAGAGGAATATGTATATTTTTTAAGGTTTAAGTGCTGGCTGAAGAAGTGTGTCTTTAGTAGCCTGATAAGCCACCGTCTGGGAACACAGCGCTGGCAGGGCTCAATCTGAGGGGATGCGGTTGTCTTTCAGATTCCCTCTGCATGCAGTAGGAGAGCGCTACAACCAACCAGAGCGCTATCAGTGGTGAGACGGCAATCACAAGCGGGTCCCATGTGTTTTCCAACCAGCGGAGCTAGTTGATAGATTCAACTTTTGCCGTAACACATCTTCCTTTTTTAAGAATGACTTCAGTGGAAGTAGCAGAGAATTCACGCGGAAGCGTCACAACTCTGCTGTCATTATGTTAAGCCCGCCCACCCACTCTATACACGATGTGATTGGCCTGACTAGAGTTTGGTTTTTCAAGCTAGCAGGCCAACGGAGAGTTGCTAGGCGACCCTGGCTGCACATTAGATTTGCTGCCGCTAGGGTGTGCGTCTAGATTTATGTCTTCAGTGGAGTGGACTAAGATCAGGCATGGGTGACATGGGTCTGATTAAAGATCAGATGTGCCCCCACATTCTGTATCATCTGCAGAGGTTTAGTCGCACCATCACTGCAGTAGTCCAGTCTTCAAACGACAAAAAGGGTTTGATTTTCCTGATGTCACAAAGCTATTATGTTGCACACTTGGAAAAAGGAGCAGTGAAGACAACATGATGCTCTGGATTTAAAAGGTACTTTTGGTAATATTATCGATTTGACTGTACTGACACTTTTGTACGAGAACAAAACTTGAACTGAATTGAGATGAGATGCATGATGACACCACTGCTTTCTGCAGAGCTGCTTTATAGCTGATTCGACTTTGTTTCATAATTTATGGGTTTGCAACATCAACACTGTTATTGAACTGGATTGAATCAACATTGAATTGAACACTGAACTTGTTTCATAATTGATGAACTTCAGTTATTGAGCAAAACTGACATGAGCTTAATATACAGCAGAATTTGAATTTGTCTCATATTTGATCAGTGATCGTTATTTACGTTTATTTCTGTTTTGTATAAATTGCTATATAAATAAAGACGATGGCTTGACTTGACTGTAGTTGACCTGTGAGGTCAATAGCAATATGAGACAAGGGTCATTGTGGGATGGGCAATAGATCCAAGAGTCCAGATGGTAGTTGTGTGGGAGTCTGGGATTGTGAAAAGACAGGCATTAACATACAGTAGGAGGTAACATCAGTATTCAGGGTAGGCCACCAAAAACAGCAATGCTCCAATGCTGTAGTTCTTTGGATACCCAGATGGCTGGAGCTTGGGGACCGGTGAACCCACTGAATGGCTCGCTGCCTGTTTGTTGGGTGGTCATTCAGGGGATGAAGGATGTTCCTGTTGAGAGTGTTGGATTTCTTCCTCTGTGGCGATGGGGGCGTGGTTCAGCTAGGTCTGCAGCGGGGGAACGGGTGTGGAGATGAGCATGTTCATGATAACTAACACCTGTCTCTAATTCCAGTGATTGGCAGAGAGATGGGATATAAGCACCCCGCAGACCTGGGACAGGGAGAGCGAGAGCGAGACTGATTGATGCTGAGTCAGGTGACTGTGTTTGGCAGAGAGCCCACAGGTTGTTGTTCATTTTGGAGACTCAATAGTAGTTTGGATTACTTGCCACCCCGACTTCTTCGTCCTTCTTCATTGGAACTCTGTAACAATAACCCAGTGTATTCGGTCAACGACAGCTGGTGGGGGCAGCCTTGTTGGTATGAAACTGTAAAATTGAATCTAGTGAAAAAAGCTTTTGACTTGCCTTGAGGTCAGTCTCTTAGCACTTTCAAAGGGGTCATGCCAGATTTTTTTATTATTCTTATTAGCTTTTTTCACTAGATCAAAAATACTAAGTAAGAAAAGCCCTAAATATTTCTGCAGAATAAGCAGTGTGCTTCTAAAGTGAATTCATGTTCACACACATTAATATTCAAACAACAAAAAGAAAATCTAACACTGGTCATAGCTGGTTTCATGGAGTGGTTATGGATGAGACAACAACGAGTCCAGACATCAGAGCGCTCTACATTGTGGGGGATATTCCTGCTCTATGTTTATAATAAGAGAAAAAGAAGGAAAGAGTAACAGATGAGGAGAAGAGAGAAGCACATGAACTCACCATGTTCATGTGAGACAAAAGGCTTTCATTTCTCAGGGGAGACTCTTGGTTTGTGTCTGTCATCTATACGTCTTTGTCCTGGCCATTTCCTGTCAGACACAGAGAATCAAAAACATTTTTAGTGAACGGATGGAAGTGTTTTGACAATAATTTTACAAGCATCTTAAATGTTGGTTCTAAAATGCCTAAGCCAAAATCTGTGATCAGAATGATTTGGTTTAATACCCTCCCAGAAGTCTCACACGATCGTGCTCCCAAACACCAGCATCCGAACGCAAAACAGCGTTTATCGCATTTCACGTGCAAGCTCTGAGACGCGTCATTTATGAAGAAAACAACCCACAATTTCTTCCCCTATTGCCGCAACATCCATTTTCTGCACCAATTTCCCAGGAAGTGACATTTCTATCTTCTTGATCATATGGAATGGAAATGCGGCTTTATTTGCAAATGTTTAATCCATCCATCCATCCAACCATTATCTTCCGCTTATCCGGGGCCGAGTCGCGGGGGCAACAGTCTAAGCAGAGACGCCCAGACTTCCCTCTCCCTAGCCACTTCCTCCAGCTCTTCCGGGGGAACCCCGAGGCGTTCCCAGGCCAGCCGGGAGACATAATCCTCCAGCGTGTCCTAGGGTCTCCCCTGGGCCTCTCCCGGTGGGACATGCCCGAACACCTCCCGAAGGCGCCCAGGAGGCGTCGGCCAGATGCCCGAGCCACCTCAAATGGATCCTCTCGATGTGGAGGAGCAATGGCTCTACCTTGAGCTCCTCCCGAGTAACTGAGCTCCTCACCCTATCTCTAAGGGAGCGCCCAGCAACCCTGTGGAGAAAGCTCATTTCGGCCGCCTGTATCCGGGATCTTGTCCTTTCGGTCATGACCCACAGCTCATGACCATAGGTGAGAGTAAGAACGTAGATTGACCGGTAAATCGAGAGCTTCGCCTTACAGCTCAGCTCCTTTTTCACCACGACAGACCGGTACATCGACCGCATTACTGCAGAAGCTGCACCGATCCGTCTGTCAATCTCCCGTTCCATCCTGCCCTCACTCGTGAACAAGACCCCAAGATACCTGAACTCCTCCACCTGAGGCAGAAACTCTCCACCAACCTGAAGTGGGCAAGCCACCCTTTTCCGACTGAGAACCATGGCTCGGATTTGGAGGTGCTGATTCTCATCCCGGCCGCTTCACACTTGGCTGCAAACCGCCCCAGTGCACGCTGAAGGTCCTGGTCTGAGGAGGCCAACATGACAACGTCATCCGCAAAAAACAGCGACGAAATCATGTGGTTCCCAAGCTGGACGCCCTCCGGCCCTTGGCTGCGCCTAGAAATTCTGTCCATAAAAATTATGAACTGAACCGGTGATAAAGGGCAGCCCTGCCGGAGTCCAACATGCACTGGGAACAAGTCCGACTTGCTGCCGGCAATGCGGACCAAGCTCCTGCTCCGGTCGTACAGGGACCAAACAGCCCTAAGTTTGTACGGTCCTGTTTGATTCTGAGTTCGCTTTCCTCCGGCACTTCCGTCCTCGTCCCCGTTCCCATTCCTGTTCCTGTACAGTTTAGAGCACCTTTGGTGGCATCTGCGCGGTGGCAAGTTGGTGGCATAGTGCGCTCAGTATAGCGCCAAGAGCACATGTTAAACGCTGGCTTATAGACTGATTCACGGTACCTGTTGTGAGTAACCATACAGCTTTGCGTCTGGTGTTTATTCGCCACTGCTGTTTTGCTTAGGGTCCATTTTTATTACCTTTTATGATTTGTGTATCCTGTTGTGTATGGCCTTGTTGAGCACTGTTGGCTCTGGCCTCCCGAGTGTGAGCCTTGCGTCGACGGGCTGTTCATTACTCTCACATTTGATTGTCCATAAATGTGTTTTTGTTTCTTTCTTTTTATTTTGATTCTGTGTGCAGTGTATTATACTGCGTGGTAATACCAGATGTGTTTCCTAAATTCACTCATCGTCCTGTCCTTCTGATGTTGTTTAGGGGCTATCCCACTGCATGTGTCACCAGGAAGCCGGCGTACAGTGTTTGTAAACCTTCTTTTGGGTTTTCTTATTATTTAGTGTAATTTGTGTACATTTTTGGTTGTGGCTGTTTGTTAATGTGTGTTTCTTTTCACTCCAGGAGCCGGTGTGGAATGGGGGAGGCTAGCTGCTTCATTCAGTGATGTATGTTTCACGGTGTGCTGTGTGTGCTGACACAACTTCCTTATGGTGGTGTCTGATTTGGTATGAATTTGAGGTTGGTTTGAACGACCTCCTGAGTTGCAGCTGGCCTTCCTTGTTCCCACGAAACCTGGCTCTAGAGAGTTATTGTGATGTCTTACGAGAGAGAGTTTTAATGCTTTTTATAATAAAATATATTTTTCAAATCAAATCACCTTTATTTATACAGCGCTTTTAACAAGTCCAATTGTTTCAAAGCAGCTTCACAGTGTTAACAGGGAAATAATGCAACAGAATTTGTACAGCCGTTCTGGTGAAACGGTGATGTTATCCAGCTAATTTCAAGTATCATATAGTGTCAATGTGGGCAGATCGGTAATATAGATGAAATTTAGGAGTCCCCAACTGAGCAAGCCAAAAGCCAGAGGCAACGGTGGCAAGGAACCAAAACTCCTTCAGGGCCAGAATGGAGAAAAAAACCTTGGGAGAGACCAGGCTCAGTCGGGGTGCCAGTTCTTCTCTGGCCGACGAACAAACGGTGTATGATTTATAATTCTGGCAACATTGCAGGTCTTAATTCATATTAGGCAAATAGATATTTGTTCGATTATTCGAGAGATTGGAGTCGTCACGCCGAAGACGGGTTTAATGAGGATGTCGTGTCGATGCAGCATTTACGGGGGGAGTTTATTTGACATGTTCTCTGCAGACACTTCAGGGATGCGTTGGTCATGTCCCGGCGCTGGTCCACCATCTGATCTGGATACATCCCGGATCCGGCTGACTGCAGTAAACCTCGGGATAAACAGAGAGACTAACATTAGCGTAGATGCCATTCTTCTTATGATGTAACGAGTACATCAGGTGTTATGGGAAGTGTTCCCGGTTCCGGCTGACCTAGTTAATGCAGCCTGACAATCATTTACTGATTTGAATAATAGAAATTGATAATGTTTTATGTGCAAGCCATAGTAAAGAGATGCGTTTTTAGTCTAGATTTAAACTGACAGAGTGTGTCTGCTTCCCGAACAATGCTAGGAAGACTGTTCCAGAGTTTAGGCGCTAAATAGGAAAAGGATCGACTGCCTGCAGTTGATTTTGATATTCTAGGGATTATCAACTGGCCAGAGTTTTGTTTGCCATTATACCTTTATAAGACCGCAATAGACGTGATGGAGTATAATGCGTTAAGAGCTCGCTCAAGTACTGGGGAGCTAAACCATTTAGTGCTTTGTAAGTAATAAGCAAGATTTTCAAATTTATACAATGTTTAATAGGGAGCCAGTGCAGTGTTGACAGAACCGGGCTAATATGGTCATACTTCCTGGTTCTAGTAAGAGCTCGAGCTGCTGCGTTTTGGACCAGCTGGAGTTTGTTTATTAAGCGAGCAGGGCAACCACTCAGTAAAGCATTACAATAATCTAGCCTTGAGCTCATGAATGCATTAATTAACTGTTCAGCATTTTGCATCGAAAGGATGTGCCGTAATTTAGATATATTTTTTAGATTATATTTTTAGATATATTGTCCCTTTTGTACCGATACCCTGTCTCACTACATATTCCTTTGCCTTCATTGGATAAAACCTACCTGTGTCCTTTTATTTGGCGTATTCAGTGGCGTAGTTGGATTAATTGAAGTGATTTGTGTTTCCCACCACGGGGGTATGCCACGTGAGGTTAGATCTATTACAGTTATTCACTGTATACAGTACAGAAACTTTCTGTTAACCAATCAACTGTTTATCACCGTAGAATTTTTATAGTCTTTTATAGTCTTTTTATAGTCTTTAAATTGATTTTACCATTAAAATCAATTTTCTTTTTTTTTTACAGTGTTCCTAATAGGGACATTTCATGGTAGTATTGGGAGGTTTCTCTTGATAAGCCCTGCTGTATGATCTTAATTGGATCCTGATTCAGGATTGTGGGTAGTGTAGTTCTTTACTAGTGGTTCTGGCAGTTGAACAGTTTTTTTTATTTTAATGATGTAGAAATCACAATGGCAGATTTTACATAAAGCACATAATCACAGTTCCAGGACACTGTTGTTGCGCAGTCAATTTAATTGCATCACTGAGGGTGAGATTTACATGACACCAGTTTCAACTAAACACAAAACCTTTTATGCATTTTGGACGTTCATTTATACGAAAACTGTGTTTTGGGGGCTTGAGAACGCAGACTTTTGGAAACTGGTTTCAAAGTGCAAACTTTTGAAAACAATACCATTATTGTCTCAGTGAAAACTGCAAAAACATGAATTTGTGAAACCTGTGGGCCCTATTTTATTGGTCTCAGCACATGGTCTGAAGCGCACGGTGCAGATTAGGCCATGTCCAAATTCACTTTTGCTAGTTTAACAAAGGGAAAAACGGTCAGCATGCCCGGCTCATGATCCAAAAGGGTTGTCCCTTGTCTCTTAATGAGTCATGGGTGTGTTTTGGGCGTAACGTGCAATAAACCAATCAGAGTCTCATCTCCCTTTCCCTTTAAAAGCCATTTGTGCTCGCACCATGAGCAGATTCACTATTTACATGAGGAAACACTGAACGCTTCTCCAGAGAGGAATCCTTTTATTTTTAATATTTAAATGTGCGTGTGCCGCTGCGTGTCCCTGTGTGTGTAATAAAGAGAGTGTATGTGTTGTGCTCCACCTATAGGCTCATATTACTAACACACTTTAAATAACACACAGATACTGCACTATTGACTTTAGAGCAGGTTTGTGTTGGTCAGTGGTCAGTGGTTTTCAGTTCCTCACAATAGCAACGCTCCAACAATGCTCCTGAACACACCTGGTGTTCAGACCAGACGCCCATGGGTGAACAGATGCGCCAGTGCATTTGATATTTAAACACTGGAGCTGGACGTGAACATGAGAACTGCGTCCGGCTGAAACTAGCAGAACACACTTGCGACACGCCTGACGTCACATTGCACCGGGTGTATGATAGGGCCCTTTGACACAATGTGCATGCATATAACGCATTCAGTCTATAGGCGTGTAGTGTTTCTTTATAATGTGACATTGCCAACTACTGGCCTGGCAGCAGAATACAGCGTTTCTAGCTGTTTTTCATGGATCTGTGTGAACCGAGATCGTTCAAACTTTTCAGTGTTTAGTACCTTAGTTGCGTGTCTTTTGGATTAGCTGTCAAAATGCTGAATAAGTCATTAATGTTCATGTCTGCGTAGAAAGAGTTGTAATGTTGAATGAGCTTGTCAACGACTTTGCACTTCTCTGACCTCGCCCCCACCCGCTTATAGAATAAAAACTGCACTGCTACAAAAGGTAAGACGTGTTATAATATTTAATGCTGCTTACTGTGAGATTTACTTAATGAGGCATCATGCAGTCTAATATTTTAGTTTTAAAAATCTGTTTGTTGGCGGTTGTCATAACAACATCTGGCTGGTAGGTTTGGCCTGTCTGTCACAGAATGAATGGCTGATAGTTTTGTGAATTGTGTTGATTTTATCAGCTTGCTAAACCATCTAATTTTAGTAGATTTGTTGCTGGAGTTGGACTCTGGCAGAAACTGCAGCTTTGGAAAGCTCATTTTAAACAGCCTAAGGCTTAGGTTGTTTCAGAATTTGTATTGCTTTCGTATTGTTGTCATCTGTAAGTATGTGCATGTCCATCCAGACTCTGTGCATTCCCTTATACTTATACTGACAGAAAAGTCTAAGTATACTTGGCCTATAGTTGTACTCAATCTTTTGACCGAGATCTACTGAAGAGTAGAAATAAGTATTCTACATGTACTTGGCTTGTAGCTGTGTTAATCTTTTGAATGAGCAGTCTATTAAATACTTTTTTCACATAGTTTTACATACTGTTTGAAAATGTTGATTTATAAAGAAAACGTCTTCGTCTGAGACAGAGAAAAGATGTGGTTGTCTAAGACAGCAGAGAGTAGCTAGCACTCTGTAGAGAAGTTTGTCCCTTTAGGGCTACTGTAGAAACATGGCGGCACAAAATGGAGACTTCACTGGGGAAGTCTCTCATGTCCTCCACTCCTCCCTCACTCACATCGACAGCAAAAGTGGGAACTACGTAAGGCTGCTATTTATTGACTATAGCTCAGCCTTTAACACCATAGTTCCCACCAAGCTAACCTCCAAACTCCTGGATCTCGGCCTGAATCCTTCTCTCTGCCACTGGATTGAAGACTTCCTCACTGGCAGGCCTCAGGTGATGAGAATAGGCCAGTCCACCTCCACCTCCATCACCCTGAGTGTGGGAGCTCCACAGGGCTGTGTCCTGAGTCCCCTGCTCTACTCTCTCTACATGCATGACTGTTTGTCCACACACAGCTCCACCTCTATCATCAAATTTGCTGATGATACTGTTGTCCTGGGCCTCATTTCCAACAACAATGAGACGGCATACTTGGACGAGGTGGAGCATCTAACATCATGGTGCCAGGACAACTGTCTCTCTCTGAATGTTGGCAAGACCAAAGAAATGATTGTGGACTTCAGGAAGAGACAGCAACGGACATACTCCCCCCTCATGATCAGCGGGTCACCAGTAGAGAGAGTGAGCAGCTTCAAGTACCTGGGTGTAAACATCTCCGAGGACCTGACCTGGACTGCTCACATTCAGACACAGGTGAAAATGTATAATTCTACAGATATATATATATATATTAGTACTTTTTTATCCTATTTCTATATAATTTCCTCCTTGTGTTTTTAACTGTGAATTTGCACTGTCCATGGAGCGGACCTGTTTACATTTCACTGCCGGTTGTATATTCTGTATATAACTGTGTATGTGACAAATAAAACTCTTGAATCTTGAATGTATGTAGATAGAAACGGCTCATTCTAAGGTAATAAAAACATAACGGTTCATTATGTAAGGTCTTTATACACCACTTAAAACATAGTTATGTCTATTATATTGCATTTCTGTCAATAGATCCTCATAAATACTACACACTGCACCTTTAACTCTTTCCCTGCCATTGACTAAATTTTCCAGCTATCCATGTTTTCACTGTTATATACGCTAGAGGGCACCATTTTCTGAAAGAGTACAGAATCTCTGACTCAAAACACAGATGAAGAAGAAGCAGAGACAAGTGATAAAAGATTGCTTACGCAAATGTAAAATAACGCGATCATCAAACATTAAGACAAGACACCCCACGTGAATAGAGTAAAAAAAAACTAATAGATATCCCCATACTTCCCCAGTTGATTGATTACATTGAGAATAAAAAAAAAAAATGTATTACTAGTTTTCTGAAATGTTATGTTTAAATATGCAAATGAGTTATCTAATTAAATGTGCACTAATTTGCATATATTTCTAGAACAAAAATCTGAACACTGAATAAAGTCAGGTTCAAAATTCTTGTAGATATGTATTGTAATTGAAATCCACAGATGCAAATAGATAAAGTGCAATAAAAGATACACTTAAAAGTATAATTTTGGATGTTTCCTTTCCACTAATCAAAAAAAAAAAAAACCCACTTTATGTAAAGCCAAAAAGCACAAAATCTCAAAATTGACAGATGCATGAAAAAAAAACAGTTTTTGCCTGTAATGTCTCGCCTTATACGGCATATAAATCAACACTGCCTAACGTTATTGAATGCCAGGCTTTGGGGTGTTGATGGACTCCATCTACTCCATCTGTGTGAGATCATCGTTCTGAATCCCATGCGGACAAAGTCTTTGACAAAAATTTTATTTTCTCAGCTTTTTGTTTAAAATGTTGCCTTTTTTATGAAACGTACCCACATTCAAGTGTTGACAAAAAATGATGCATGAAGCTAGAATAAAATGTTTTTAGAATGGAAAGAGTTAAAGTACAGTCAAAGGTACATTTTAAGTATAAAAATAAATACCTAAATAGGAACATAGTATACTTAAAGTGCAAAAATAATGTATAAATAGTAAACTATAAGTAGGCTCACAAGTATAAAACTACTAAACTAGTAGTTTACTGAGAGTATACTTCAAAGTGTACCTTCATAAACTAAAAATTACAGACGAAAAACTAGTTGTGTACTGAAAGTTTACTACTGTTACACTAAAAATATACACTAAAAAGCAGGCCAAGTAGTATTGAAACAGTACACTTGCAAGTATACTTTTTGTACATTGATATTAGTATATTTAGTATCGGCATTGTAAAAGGGCTATATAAATAAAGGTGACTTCTCTTGACTACTACATAAAGTATACTTAAAATATTTTGTAAGGGGTGGCATGAGGTCATATTACAACAAAATATTGATTTATATTGTTTACCACTGCATAATACCTACCATTTTATTTACTGTATGAAAATAAATCCAGTATACAGTACATACTCGACAAAATATAGTAAGCTAGCAATCTTGTGGTTAAGTCATTAAAGTGTTTGATCATTTGACCTCTGCTGTGTGTCTGACCCTCTCATTGACCTCTGACCCCACACTAACCTAAATGTATTCAATGAAAGCATCTTAATGAAAGGCTTACTGTTCTGATTAGAGATTGTACTTAAACGTATTAGTGGGAGATGTTGAAAGGAGCAGGAGGGGATTGAGGATTCAGACTGAAGGAAACAATTACTGAATGGCTCTGAGTGAACTGGCTTGAAGCCATTTTTCAGCGCTGTGTGGAAGAGAGTTCAAGTACTTCCAGATTTTATTGGTTGTATGTGTTTATTCCCAGATACTTCACTGTCTTGTTTGTTTAAGCTCATGCTGAAGGGATCATGTTCAGCCACAGATTATATTATTCTAGCTTTTGTAGAATCAATAACCAGTGTTTCAACTGAGAGTCAACCAAAAGAGTAACAGTTTATGTGCATATTATCTCTTTCTTTTGTAATGAAACTTTTGTCCAATGCAATGGCATCCAATCAGCAGTTTTCATTTGATTTTTTTGATATCTGAAAGTTGTTTGGTCTCTGACAGGTTAAGTTCTTGAAGTAGTGTAGTAAATTCTGCAATGGGACAGCTAAGGACACATATTATCACCTCCCCCCCTTCCCACTCCATATGGTCTGGATAAAACTTGTGGCATCCTTCGTCTTCCAACTCGTCTGCCTTTTTGATCCCATATTCTCATAAATCAACTTCTTAATTTTCATGTTGAATTAGATTTGTATGGGATGCTTGTTTCCGAGCACTGCGATCCACCCCTGTGCTTTTTACGGGAAACGGGATGTCTCCACACAAACACACAATCACAGGGGACTCTTCAGTTTTCCACAGGCTTGTCTTTCCATCGCAGCATTCCCATCAACAGCCTTATCTGAAGCCTTATGCTAAAGTATTTTTTATCACATCAATCTACACGGCATACCTCATAATCCAGATTTGTGATCATTTTGAAAAAATAAATAAATAAATATTACATTGACATTAGGATTCAAACCCTTAAATCAGTGCTTAGTTGAAGAGCATTTGGCAGCATTTAAAGCCTGATCATACACCCGGTGCAATGTGATGCCAGGCGTTACTCAAGTGTGTTCTGCTAGTTCCAGCCCGACGCAGTTCTCATGTTCACGTCCAGCTCCAGTGTTTAAATATCAAATGCACTGGCGCATCTGTTCACCCATGGGCGTCTGGTCTGAACACCAGGTGTGTTCAGGAGCATTGATGGAGTGTTGCTATTGTGAGGAACTGAAAACCACTGACCATTGACCAACACAAACCTGCTCTAAAGTCAATAGTGCAGTATCTGTGTGTTATTTAAAGTGTGTTAGTAATATGAGCCTACACGTGTACACTAGATTATTACACACACACACACACACACACACACACACACTTAAATATTAAGAATAAAAGGATTCCTCTCTGGAGAAGCGTTCAGTCTTTCCTCATGTAAATAGTGAATCCGCTCATGGTGAGAGTGCAACTGGCTTTTAAAGGGAAAGGGAGATGAGACTCTGATTGGTTTATTGCACGTTACGCCCAAAACACACCCATGACTCATTAAGAGACTGGGGACAACCCTTTTGGACCATGCGCCGGGAGCGCTGACCATTTTTCCCATCGTTAAACTAGAAAAAGTGGATTCGGACATGCCCTAAGAGCACCTGCACCGTGAGCTTCAGACCATGCACTCAGATCGGTAAAATAGGGCCTTTAGTCTTTTTGGGTATGATGCAACAAGCTTGGCACACCAAGATTGTTCCCCATCCTGCAGATCTTCGCAAGCCCTGTCAGGAGAATCATTTTGATGTTCGTTTGGGTTCAAGTCCAGGCTCTGGCTGGGCCACTCGACTGCTACCCTTGCATTGTGTTGGTTGTGTGCTTGGTGTCATTGTCCTGTCGAAAGGATGAACCTTCAGCCCAGTCTGCGGTCCTGAGAGTTGTGGACTAGGTTGTCATCAAGGACCCTGACCAGTTCCCCAGTCCTTGTCCACTGAACCAGATGATGGTGCTATGATTCTCACAGTCTGAGACTCAAGTTTGAGGCTTTCTTGTACTGAGGAGAGCCTGGCCACTCTGCCATAAAGCCCAGGCCAGTGGATGTTGCAGTGACGGTTGTTCTGACTCCACACATGATCTCTGGAGCTCTACCATCAAGTTCTTGGCACTTCTGCCCCGATTACTCTGTTTGGACAGATGGCCAACTCTAGTAAAAGTCCTGGTTGTTATAAACTTTTGTTTAAAAATGATGGAGGCCACAATGCTCTTGGGATTTGTTTATAGCCTTTCTTAGATCTGCACCTTGACACAATCCTGTCTCTGATCTCTGCATACAGTCCTTTGACCTCATGGCTTGGTTTTAGCTCTGATTTTCAGCTGTTAGACCTTGTATATAGGGAGATATGTGCCTTTCCAAATCATGTCTAATCAATTGAATTTGCCAGAGAAATGGGATGCTCCTAAGCTAAATTTCAAGTGTCATAGCAAAGGGTCTGAATGCTTAAAGGGGTCATATGATGTGATTTCTTGTTTTCCTTTCTCTTTAGTGTGTTATGTGGCTGTTTGTGCATGTATAAGATCTGCAGAGTTACAAAGCTCAAGGTCTCAAACCCAAAGAGATATTCTTTGTAAAAGTTAAGGCTCAGCCACACCTTCCCAAAACGCTTCGTTCAGACACCCCCCCACAAATCTACGTCAGTCTGTGAGAGAGTTTCATAACACCGCCCAAATGTATACACAAAGAAAGAAGGCGTAACTTTTATTCTCGCTGTACTATTGTTGCCGCCGCCGGCGCCGCCATGTCGTGGAGACGCTGTTTTTTTTTTCTGTTTCGAAAGCCAAACTACTTTGTTTGGCCTTCCAAAAGAGGGCACAATTAAAAACAGTGGTTAAGCTTTATTTACAACACTGTTTCAGAACAGCACAACCCAAATATTCGACTGTGTGCTGCGCATTTTTCGGAAGACTGTTTCCAGAACCTGTGTGAGTACAAGGCCGGCTGTGCACAAAAGCTGATTCTGAAAAGTACAGTCTGGCACTTCTGTCTCACAGACAAATAAGTATGTAAGTATGTTTACATTTTTTAAGAATTTGCTACTGACTATTTAACGCAAGTTTTGAGCAGTATAGAGTAGCGCTTGTTTGTCATTTCTACGATCACAAATGCAAACTTCCCATTCTGATACATTCTGATCCAGTCGCACTGGCAAAGTTGATTGATCAGCTTGGTCATCTGCATCATCCGGATCAGATTTGGGCTCGAATTGATACGGTAGTACCAACATTATCACCTGTCAATCTTGCGTTGGGAGCTGATGCTCCAAATATGGTAAAGGGCATTTCCGTCACACGCTTAAGGTATTCGGGTCAATCACAATGCACTGGATCGCCGGCCAATCAGAGCATACCGCGCTTTTCCGAATGATGAGCTTTGTAAAAATCAATGTGTTTCAGTAAGGAGGGGCATAGAGGAGCAACAATAATGTACAATATGTGTAAAATAATAACTTTTTTAAACCTAAAACCATGTAAACACATTGCATTAAACCAAATACACTAAATAATGTTCTTTCTAGAACTGTCATATGACCCCTTTAAGTCAATTTAACATATCAGTCTTAACGTATCAGTTTAAAAAAAAAAATAATAATTTTGAAAAATTATCACAAATTAGATTTTTGCTGTGTCATATGAGCGGAGATTTATGTGGAAAAAAATCTGGAAAATTAAGGGATGTGAATAGTTTCTGAATGTACTGTAATTTTCACAAATAATTTAATGATGATTATAATGTGATAAAATTGTAGCTACTGTTATATCTTCTATTGGAGGGCTACTGAACCTTGCATTCCTTTAGCCTTCATTTATAAACAGATAACAGAAGGGGTTTGTCATAGACCAGCACTATCATGAGTGACTAAAAGACAGCTTCTATCATGTGCACAATTTTTTGTTCATTTCTTGCATCTGTTTGCGGTTTATTGTGAATTGTAATATATATGCTTTGACCATTATGGTCCTAAAGAAACTTTATTAACTTCCCTCTTCAATTATCATGTATTATTTGTTCCTCTTGTTGTGCCAGTTAGTTTAAACTGTATACTGCTCTCACTTCACTATTTTGAACTGCTGACAGTCACTGTCACTGGATGCAAATTTTTACCTGTAGAAAGCAATAAAATGTGTGCATGTGCGTGTGTGCATGTGTGTGTGTGTTTGTGTTCAGAAAAAATGTCCCAGCAAGGGTTGTGCCCACTGTGATCTTGTGGGGATATTTTTGGTCCCCATGAGGAAAACAAGCTTATAAATCATACTAAGGATGTTTTTTTTTTGTTTTTTTTTTAAATGTAAAAATGCATAAAGTTTTGTGTGATGAGTAGGTTTAGGGGTAGGGCAAGTGTATCGCGACAGAATATACAATTTGCACTGTATAAAAAAAATAATGTCTATTAGAGAGTCCCCATAAACCATTAAAACCATGTGTGTGTATGTGTGTGTGTGTCCATTTATGAATTTCACTATGATATTATATGAGCTAATTAGATAAAAAAATTCAAGAGTAATATTAAAGATGTATACATAAACATGTGAACATACATGATATGTGCGTCTGTGATTGGCAGCAACCCAGCCCAGCTGACATGTGTGGGAGAGATGTCACTTCCTGGACATTTCCTGTGAGTTGCTAAGAGGTGAGATGAACAAAAGGGACAAACGGCATATGATGAATTATGTTCATTTCCTGTTTGTATTGTGATCCAGCCACATCTTCTTCAGTATTTTTTAATGGGGCTTTTAAATGTCACCATTTCTCAGCACCACAGTTATTGTGAATCATTTTGTGCCTTTATTTAGAGTGTTCCTTATGCTGTCCATTAAACAGCGTTTTCAATAGCAATCAATCGGCTTGTTACCAAAAGTTAAATTGGATTTTTGGAGGTGGAGGAACCCATTAGAGGAGCATATACTGGGCTAGATTTATATATTTTATATACTGTACACTATATTGCCAAAAGTTTTGGGACGCCTGCCTTTTACACGCACATGAACTTTAATGACATCCCATTCTTAATCCGTAGGGTTTAATATGGAGTTGGCCCACCCTTTGCAGCTCTAACAGCTTCAGCTCTTCTGGGAAGGCTTTCCACAAGGTTTAGGAGTGTGTTTATGGGAATTTTTGACCATTCTTCTATAAGTGCATTTGTGAGGTCAGGCACTGATGTTGGACGAGAAGGCCTGGCTCACAGTCGCCGCTCTAATTCATCCCAAAGGTGTTCTATCGGGATGAGGTCAGGACTCTGCAGGCCAGTCAAGTTCCTCCACACCAAACTCGCTCATCCATGTCTTTATGGACCCACACTTTGTGGACTGGAGCGCAGTCATGTTGGGACAGGAAGGGGCCGCCCTCAAACTGTTCCCACAAATTTGGGAGCATGAAATTTTCCAAAATGTCTTGGTCTGCTGAAGCTTTCACTGGAACTAAGGGGCCAAGCCCAACCCCTGAAAAACAACCCCACACCATAATCCCCCCTCCACCAAACTTTACACTTAGCACAATGCAGTCAGGCAAGTCCCGTTCTCCTGGCAACCGCCAAACTCAGACCAGTGGCGGCGTGCTTTACTCCACTGCATCCCACGCTTTGCATTGCACTTGGTGATGTAAGGCTTGGATGAGCTGCTCGGCCATGGAAACCCATTCCATGAAGCTCTCTACGCACTGTTCTTGAGCTCATCTGAAGGCCACAGAAGTTTGGAGGTCTGGAGCTATTGACTCTGCAGAAAGTTGGTGACTTCAGCGCACTGTGACCCTCAGCATGCGCTGACCCCGCTCTGTGATGTTACGTGGAGTTGCTGTTGTCCAAACGCTTCCACTTTGTTATAATCCCACTAACAGTTGAGCGTGGAATATTTAGTAGTGAGGAAATGTCAGGAATGGACTTATTGCACAGGTGGCAACCTATCACGGCACCACGCTTGAGTTCACTGAGCTCCTGAGAGCGACCCATTCTTTCACAAATGTGTGTAGAAGCGTCTGCATGCCTAGTGCTTGATTTATACACCTGTGGCCATGAAGGGATTGAACACCTGAACTTAGTGATTTGGAGGGGCGGCACAATGTGTCCCAATGTGAAGGCTGCACCCTCTGAAGGCCACATTCGAAGGCCAATTGCATCACCGCGGTGCGACGAAGGCTGCCGCAATTTCAAAGCAACTTCAAAATGCGCCCTCTGTTTCTCCGTCAAAGGAAGGATACAAAAAATGGACCCTTCGCAGCCTATCCCAGAATTCATAGCACATCGGTGACAACAGGTTTTGTATAGACTGGTCTGCATTCCCGCAGCACTCGATCAGATTTCAAACAACACGTTCTGTAGTGGTGGCATTCACACAGTTCCCAGTTCCCTGCCCTGAGCAACCTGGCAAGATAATGTTTAATTTCCCAATTTTAACTTGCATAAATATTATTTCTCAACCATTTCTTCAAGAAGAGGATTCAGTCTGTCCGTTCTCTCTGGTTTTGCTCTTTTTTTTTTTTTCCTTTTTCATTTATTTTTCTGCACTTTCTTTAAATACAAATTAGATCTGTGCGGGGCTGTTTTTTTCATCCCACTCGTGCTATAGGATCTATTTCGCTCCCTCCCGCACACGCTTAAAATTCACTCCGTGTTCACCCGCCAGAATGATTTTATTCCCGACCCGACCGATCCCGCTAAATTTAGATTTCGATTTCCAGAATCTCTCTTTTAAATGTCCCCTACAGAAAGAGAGAGACTGGGGATAACAAATGTAAAATGTTGGCTATACAATCATTTTATTTATTTTGTCTTATCATACTGTCAACACCGTAAAACATGTCACAGAGAAAAATAGCGACATTTGTCACTCAGAATTATAAGCCAACATATAAAAAAGAAAACTGTTGGACTAGCTATACTGCAAAATGAAGTCTTTTAAATGAATGTGTGTGTGTGCGTGTGTGTGTGTGTGTGTGTGTGTGTGTGTGTGTGTGTGTGTGTGTGTGTGTGTGTGTGTGTGTGTGTGTGTGTGTGTGTCTCACTGACGACGGTCCATTACCGAAAGTCTCCTCCAAAGGCTGAAGTTCTCTCTAAAGGTGCACTTGTGGGATGCACAGAACAATTTTTCTATATATAATTTTTTTAAACAGAGGCCTATTCATTAAATATTTTTTGTAATCCAAGTTATTTGTAAATTAATCAAAGTAATTGCTGTCCATTGTTTATTTTCATTATGTAACAATTATTCAACATTATGTGTAGGCTAAATAAAAGAGAAGTTGTTCTGTACATTCACCCTTAAAAATAAAGGTGCCAGGAAGAACCAAAAAGGGGTTTTCATAGATGCCATAGAACCATTTTTGGTTTCCTGAAGCGCTGTTTTGTGAAAGGTTCTTTTAAAGAACCATTTTACTAACCATTTTATAGTGTAAAGAACCTTTCTGTGCTACAAAGAACCTTTTACACAATGGAAGGTTCTTTGCATATTAAAGGTTCTTCATGGAACCATACATCTTGCCAAAGAACCATTATTTTTAAGAGTGTTGTTATTTTTGTAATGCGAGTTATGATTTGTACATTAAACAAATTCTTTTATGCATATATTTTCTTGTCATGTAAATAAAAATGTGTAAATGAAAATAAATTGGTCTATACATTACTTAAAATACTTTTTACAATTATTTATAAAATATAACTTAAGTTTAACATCAGAAACAACAGAAATTTAAATGAACAGCTAAAACAGAAGAAAACATTTGTATGTACACTTTCATTGAGCTGAGCGGGAGACGCTGGTGGAGCTGGACCGGGATGGGCTGCACAATAGAGACTCTGGTAAGGCCTCTGCCAGCGGGACATCCTCTGGGATGAGCGGGAGACGCTGGTGGAGCTGGACCGGGATGGGCTGCACAATAGAGACCCTAGTAAGGCCTCTGCCAGCGGGACATCCTCTGGGATGAGCGGGAGACGCTGGTGGAGCTGGACCGGGATGGGCTGCACAATAGAGACTCTGGTAAGGCCTCTGCCAGCGGGACATCCTCTGGGATGAGCGGGAGACGCTGGTGGAGCTGGACCGGGATGGGCTGCACAATAGAGACTCTGGTAAGGCCTCTGCCAGCGGGACATCCTCTGGGATGAGCGGGAGACCCTGGTGGAGCTGGACCGGGATGGGCTGCACAATAGAGACTCTGGTAAGGCCTCTGCCAGCGGGACATCCTCTGGGATGAGCGGGAGGCAGCTGGTGGAGCTGGACCGGGATGGGCTGCACAATATAGACTCTGGTAAGGCCTCTGCCAGCGGGACATCCTCTGGGATGAGCGGGAGACGCTGGTGGAGCTGGACCGGGATGGGTTGCACAATAGAGACCCTAGTAAGGCCTCTGCCAGCGGGACATCCTCTGGGATGAGCGGGGAGCGCTGGTGGAGCTGGACCGGGATGGGCTGCACAATAGAGACTCTGGTAAGGCCTCTGCCAGCGGGACATCCTCTGGGATGAGCGGGAGACCCTGGTGGAGCTGGACCAGGATTGGCTGCACAATAGAGACCCTGGTAAGGCCTCTGCCAGTGGGACATCCTCTGGGATGAGCGGGAGACCCTGGTGGAGCTGGACCGGGATGGGCTGCACAATAGAGACCCTGGTAAGGCTCTGCCAGCGGGACATCCTCTGGGATGAGCGGGAGACCCTGGTGGAGCTGGACCGGGATGGGCTGCATAATAGAGACTCTGGTAAGGCTCTGCCAGCAGGATATCCTCTGGGATGAGCGGGAGACCCTGGTGGAGCTGGACCGGGATGGGCTGCACAATAGAGACCCTGGTAAGGCTCTGCCAGCAGGACATCCTCTGGGATGAGTGCATATTTCCACTGTCCGCAGGTTTGGGAGCCCTGAGTGTGGGAGCTCCACAGGGCTGTGTCCTGAGTCCCCTGCTCTACTCTCTCTACACACATGACTGTTTGTCCACACACAGCTCCACCTCTATCATCAAATTTGCCGATGATACTGTTGTCCTGGGCCTCATTTCCAACAACAATGAGACGGCATACTTGGACGAGGTGGAGCATCTTACATCATGGTGGCAGGACAACTGTCTCTCTCTGAATGTTAGCAAGACCAAAGAAATGATTGTGGACTTCAGGAAGAGACAGCAACGGACATACTCCCCCCTCATGATCAGCGGGTCACCAGTAGAGAGAGTGAGCAGCTTCAAGTACCTGGGTGTAAACATCTCCGAGGACCTGACCTGGACTGCTCACATTCAGACACAGGTGAAAAAAGCCAGGCAAAGACTGTACCACCTGCGTCAGCTGAGGAAATTCAGGGTTTCACCAGCTATCCTGAAAACTTTCTATTTAGGGGCAATAGAAAGTGTATTAACTCTGCATCACAGCGTGGTATGGGAACAGCACCAGTCACGACTGCAAAGCCCTGCAAAGAGTCGTGCGCTTATCCGAGCGTATCTCAGGGTCAGCTCTCCCGTCTCTGCAGGACGTCTACACCAAACGCTGCAAAGGTAGAGCTACTAAGATCATCAAGGACTCTAATCACCCTGCAAACCCTCATTTCACGCTGCTACCATCTGGTAAGCGCTTCCGAAGCCTGATGGCCAAAACTGAGAGACTCAGGAGGAGCTTCTTCCCCCAGGCCATCAGACTCCTGAACTCAGTCACTTAACATCACGTGACTTCACTTCAGGATAAACATCGATACACTGACATTGCACTGCACTTTCTGTTCTCGTTGTTACTGTGTAACAACCTGTTATAAACCTGTTTACACATTATACTCTTATACATTTGTTAACCACATATTTATAAGTCGACAGTTTACTCACTGCACAGTCTACTTCACTTATTTTATTCCACTTCCACTTACTTTTTTACTTTTTTCTTCTACTTGACTTGATTATTTATAATTCTACAGATATAGACATATATATATATATATATATAGAGAGTACTTTTTTTTATATCCTATTTCTATTATAATTTCTTCCTTGTGTTTTTAACTGTGAATTTGCACTGTCCATGGAGCGGACCTGTTTACATTTCACTGCCGGTTGTATATTCTGTATATAACTGTGTGTGTGACAAATAAAACTCTTGAATCTTGAATCTTTGCGGGGCTGACTCTCAATGGCTGCCATGTCATAAAAAGTTAAAATGCATCTGAGATGATGCGAGTTGAATAAAAATAAGTACTTAAATAAAGACTTGTACGTAATAATATATAAATGTGAAAATATTTTGTAACAGTTACATTTAACATGTAACAAATAAACTGTTAACTAATAGTTGATAACGATTAAATATTCAACCATAGGCTACATATTTAGCCTGGTTATGGTCCGGTCTCCCATCATCACAGGCTTTGAGGCATGTCAAAATCCAATAAAAACTCATACAAAGCAAATAAAAAAAAAAAAAACCTTTTCTGCTCAATTTCTCCTTTTAAAATCCCCACACAAGCGTCCGCTGTCAGTTGTCACACACCTGCTGTAGCCCATTTAATGACGCTCGGTTCAGTGTTGCCAAGTCTGGAATCAGCTGCTTTTACACTGTTGCTGTGGGTTGTTTGTAGCCTATAGTCCACAGGTTTATGTTGTCTTTACTTTAGCAGCCCCGCGCTTTGCTGCATTTTTGCCATGATTCCGCTACTTTTGAGTAGCAATTGGAGGAGCTTTGTTGTGCAGACCTGGCAACCCTGTCCCTCGGTTCGGCCTTCAAAGGCCTGGCCTTCACATTGGGACACAGCTCTTGTGTATGTTCATGCTCATCTTCATGTCCAGGTGGCACAATATTGGTGATTTTATACTATTATTTACTATTAAAGAGAGCAAAACTATAGCTGTCAAACTAATAATCAAAAAATAATTGCCACTTAATTAATCAAACTAACAACTTTAATATTGGTTGAATGTTGAAATGATAGTGTGCATCACTCAATA
>JAGHMJ010001553.1:747500-772500 GCA_018749465.1 Paracanthobrama guichenoti
TAACATTTTATTGTCATGTTGTATGTTGTGAGCTGATTAGTGATGATTAGATGATCTCTGTTGAATCTCTGTAAACCAAGCATGAACGGATATCAATCTTCACTGGAGAGGGATGTCAGCGCTGAGCTGAGCTCTTGCATGATATCGTTTCCATGCAACTTCTCCGACTGTTAGATCCGAGGAGGAGCTCTCTACAGGATTATTTGTAATGTAGTTCTTCACAAGGAATTTGGCTTGATTTTTAAAAACAAAGCTAAAATCACACTGACTTATCACATTTACAGAAACATACACTGATCAGGCATAACATTATGACTAGACGACTGGACTGGGTCAGAGCATCTCCAGAACTGCAGCTCTTGTGGGGTGTTCCCGGTCTGCAGTGGTCAGGATCTATCAAAAGTGCTCCAAGGAAGGAACAGTGGAGAACCGGCCACAGGGTCATGGGCGGCCAAGGCTCATTGATGCACGTGGGGAGCGAAGGCTGGCCCGTGTGGTCCGATCAAACAGACGAGCTACTGGAGCTCAAACTGCTCAAGAAGTTAATGCTGGTTCTGATAGAAAGGTGTCAGAATACACAGAGCATCTCAGTTTGTTGTGTATGGGGCGGCATAGCCGCTGACCAGTCAGGGTGCCCATGCTGACCCCTGTCCACCGCCGAAAGCACCAACAGTGGCACGTGAGCATCAGAACTGGACCACGGAGCAATGGAAGAAGGTGGCCTGGTCTGATGAATCACGTGTGCTTTTACATCACGTGGATGGCCGGGTGTGTGTGCGTGGCTTACCTGGGGAACACATGGCACCAGGATGCACTATGGGAAGAAGGCAAGCCGGCAGAGGCAGTGTGATGCTTTGGGCAATGTTCTGCTGGGAAACCTTGGGTCCTGCCATCCATGTGGATGTTACTTTGACACGTATCACCTACCTAAGCATTGTTGAGACCATGTACACTCTTTCATGGAAACGGTATTCCCTGGTGGCTGTGGCTCTTCCAGCAGGATAATGCTCCTGACACAAAGCACAAATGCTTCAGGAATGGTTTCAGGAGCACAACAACGAGTTTGAGGTGTTGACTTGGCCTCCAAATTCCCCAGATCTCAATCCAATCGAGCATCTGTGGGATGTGCTGAACAAACAAGTCCGGTCCATGGAGGCCCCACCTCACAACTTACAGGACTTAAAGGATCTGCTGCTAACATCTTGGTGCCAGATACCACAGCACACCTTCAGGGGTCTAGAGGAGTCCATGCCTCGACGGGTCAGGGCTGTTGGCAGCAGAAGGTCACAATGTTATGTCTGATTGGTGTATATCATCACTTAATTTTCAAAGCTCATGGTTGGTTGGTTGGTTTCTCTTCAAGACATTTCTCTATGGAGACAATGAGCGGGGATTTTTACTGTTGTGCTCTGCTACATCACTGGAATTTCCTGATACCGCCCCCTTTTCTCTGAAAACCCCGATGACTCTAAAAGGAATAATGAATTCACAGTCTGTGAAGCCAATATGAATAAAGTGTGAATACACTTGTCAAGAGTAACGGTCAAGCTACATCATTGTCATGTGTAAGTCTTGTTTAGTTTTATTGTTTCTGCCTAAGCTGTTTTAAACCGCCCCCTATCCCCTCATTCACTATTCCCTACATTACTCCACTAATATAGTCCTGTTGACGGAGTCAATGAAAACGAGTGAGTGAATTCGGACACTGAGTGCGCCGGAAGGGCTGCCGCTTTTCCATAGTTTAAAACTTAGCAAACTGGCAACTCCGGTAGTAATGAAAAGATTTATCTGGAACTCTGTCATGGAAACTAGCATGCGTAAAGCTTAATGAATCAATTTAATAATCAATCAAAAATGAATTTATACCTGTATGATATTACACTGTATTCACATTGGACCAGCGGTTTTAAAAATGGATGGAAGATTGATTCAGCTGCGGCGCCGTCTTCTGGTCAGACGCGGGAATTAATTCGGCATGACCCTCACAGTACATCATGTGTATTATAGCCTTTGAGCGTACATCGGTTGTACATCCGTTGTTGTGGTGCATTATGGGATTGAGTGAGTGCACTCAATAACGTCCACTATGGTTTCAGACACACTAAAAATGACTGTCCCCTCAAATACTGCTCTGTTTAAGGGTCTAGGGGGGCGATGTCGGACACAGCCTCCTTTCTAGTTTGTGTACATGGTTTTATGTTCATATGTTAATAAAGTAGTGTTCACATTGGTGAATATTAACTGAGATAAATGTGGAAAAAATGCTAAAAGTAATGGAGTTCACACTAAATGTGATTTTTGCATTATGTGGTTCATTCTTTTGTTTCGTTGTGAAAGACTGAAATTATTTGACACCAGATTGTAACGTTATTTAATGCGTTTTAGTGTTGAAAAGGCTATTTGAGAGGTTCCTAAAGGATATTGAATAGTGAAAGAAAATATGAGACATTCAAAGATTTTTTTATTATGTTATATTATGTTCTTTATATGTTCACATATAAATATGCAAGTGGACAACAGATATATTTGATTTACAGTGCATCATAAGATACATTGATGGTCTGATTTATGTGAATTATGTCATAATATTTATAGATGATTATGTTTGCATTTGTATGCAAATCTTATGGTTCACGTGATGTATTTGAGAAAAAAATAAGTTAATGCAGTCAGTTCCACACACTGAGGGGAGCACAGAGTTTGCGTCTTCATTGACTGAACGTCTATTTCCCTATATACAGGAGTGTAACAAATACAGATGCAGAAACATAATTGTGTCATTGCAACATACACAAAGATGTACACAGGTAATGGCTTAACTGCACACCCCTGCTATCCATAGATTCATTATCCACATTGCTTGTCCTATGTAGGGTCATGGAAAGGCTGGAGACAATCCAGTATCTTGGACTAAAGGCAGGGAAATACCCTGAGGAGATGGAATCTCAAATTATGTTATTTATTTATTTATTTATTTATTATGATTATTATTATAAAAAAATAACTTTGCCTCTGATTTCCTCTGAGACAAAATTCTTTGAATTAGTAATTAATAATAATAATAATAATAATAATAATAATAATAATAATAATAAATATAGCTGCAAGCAGCCATTATCGGGGGCCAACCACAAAGATAAGACATGCCAACGTGGCTGGGAGTGTCAGAGCAACTGCAACAATGAGCCATTAAAGACAATTTAAGATGATTTAGGCAAAATGGCTGAAAAAATCCTATATAGTCACTAATAATAATGATTTAATGGTTTATCACTTTTGACCAATAGGTGGTGCTGTGACCAAATGGATGTGGTTTTTTCAGAGTGAGGTGACCATGACACATGCAAAGTTTGGTGTCAATATGTCGAGGCATAGCAGATGCCTGAACGTTCTAAAGATGATACGATTCGATTTTGGTGAAAATCGGACAAACGGTCTAGGATGAGTTCGAAAAAGTAGGTTTTAAAGAAAAACAAAATGGCAGAGGAACATTAGGAATTTGGATGACATTAGGAAGTTCAGCCAAATATGGCAAATTTTTATCTTATCAGCATGATCCAAGGAATGTATTAAGACCAGATTCATTAAAATAGACTAATTTAATTACAAGTTTAAATTGCATTTAACTAACATCTAATTAGCATTTTTGTACATTTTTGACCATGTGGTGCCAAAGACATACCAAGTTTCGTAATGATACGCCAATGCGTTTGTAAAATATAGCATGTTTTGACAAATTCAAAATGGGAAAATTGGGTATTGTATGACTTGGCATGATGCCCCGTATCTAAAGAGACCAGTATCATGATTTTTGGCTAAAGCATTCAGAAGTTCGAAAAAGTATTTTTTTTGGAAAATTCAAAATGGCGGAAAACTTTTAATGATGGAAAATGCAATTGAATCACCCTGAACCTAAGAATCAAAGGGAAAAAATATTACAATTATAATTGTTAAAAAATTAAAAAATAATTGTATCTCTAGCCCTTACGGTTCAAAAGTTATTAGCACAAACGTAAGTCAAGCTTTAAACAGGTGGTGGCGCTAGAGGGATTGCGTTAGAGACTCCAAATTTGCTATGTTTGGACTGTCTTCTGTCCGTGTGCCAAATTTCCTCACTTTCCCGCAGTCGGTTCTATGGACTGCCTGCCATAGACTTCCAGAGTGGAATAATAATAAGAAGAACGCCAACGATTACAATAGACCTATATGGACATCATACTTATCTTATAAAAATATATATGTCTATGCATTAACTATGAAATAACACTTTTAACACTATTGTTTTATCAACTATCAAGCTTCCTTATATAAGTGTGCTTGAGCTATCTTTCTGTAAAGATTAATGACACTTGCTTTAATATTTAGCAATATCTTTTGCAATGACTTCAGAAATGTTTGAGTGTGACTTCCCAATAGTTCCCCAATAGCTTGTGGGTTCATTGTACACACTCCTCCAGTGGTCTGCCATTTCCTCCCTGATGTCTGAATCTGTTCAGGCTTTCTTGTGCTCAGAGATCCCCTCAACTGCTCTCTCCTGCTGCTGCGTCATCGTTCAGACCTCTGGCTTTCTTCTCGTTCCTGCCTACTCATTCTGTCCATCGTGACCCCAATCTCCAGCATGTATGAAGAAGCCTCGGATCTGAGTTATCATAAGGGAAATCCCTGGAAGGAGCTTATGTTCTGTTGTTAAAGGGTGAGGTTCTCCACTGTTCTGGAGTGCGGACCACACAGCCTGATGAAATCCTGCTGCAGGACCCAGCCCTGACGGAGTGGGTGTGCAGGATGACACCCAGTTCAAACTAAACACCAAACCCTGAAACACCACCATAAAGCAGAAAAATAAGGCTGCTTTCCTCTGCTCTGACCTTACGCTTGTGGCAAAGCTTATGCTTTGTTCGCACACAGCATCATAACGGTAATTTACTGGTAATGTTACTTACATCTTCTCATGTCGGAAAATTGCCAGAACAGACTTTTTCAAAACAGTCTTGTTCACACATGAAACTATAATTTACCAGTAATTTATGTGTGAAAGGGGCTATAATCTCAGAGTTTAAAGGTAATTTATGATTATAGACTTTACAAAGCTTACCGTATTTTGGTACTAATGCGTGAATGGTATCTTACCTGTAAAAAAAAAAACGCTGTTGCTTGTGTGAAAAGCATACACCAATCAGGCATAACATTATGACCAAGTCAAGTCAAATTTTATTTCTATAGCACATTTAAAAGCAACAGAGATACGCCAAAGTTGCTAAAATGGGAGAAATGTGATCTCTCTTTTTTGTACCGGTAAAAAGTCTCGCTGCAGCATTTTGGACAATTTGCAGGTGTGAGATTTTAGTTTGAGGCAGGCCACAGTACAGGGAATTACAGTAGTCCAGATGTGATGTTATGAAGGCGCAGATTACAGTCTCTAAATCTTTTGGAAACAAAAATCGATCTCAAATGAAA
Organism: Paracanthobrama guichenoti; assembly: GCA_018749465.1. NCBI lineage: Eukaryota > Metazoa > Chordata > Actinopteri > Cypriniformes > Gobionidae > Paracanthobrama > Paracanthobrama guichenoti. The sequence goes on from JAGHMJ010001553.1 coordinate 752,955, forward strand.
GAAACTGCCCCTTACCACTGAACTGATTTGTTTCTCAAAGTTTAGTGACGAATCAAATGTAACCCCAAGATTCCTTACATTAGTTTGAACACTAGCGGAGATAGAACCTAAATTAAAAGGAGATGATCAAAATTTCGCTTTTGCTTTCATTTAATTAAAATTAGAATTATTAGCCATCCAACATTTGATCTCCTCAAAACAGTCACACAGTCACACCAAGGAATAAGAACTGTCAGTTTCTGCCGGTAGATAAAACTGTGTATCATCAGCATAGCAGTGGTAGGAGATCCTATATTTCTTAAAAATGGCACCCAATGGCAGCATATAAATTGAAAAGAGAAGCGGGCCTAAAATGGACCACTGACAGGTGAAGTGAATAACACTGATGATCTCTTCATCACGGCTCCTGTTAGTGGGTGGGATATATTAGGCAGCAAGTGAACATTTTGTCCTCAAAGTTAATGTGTTAGAAGCAGGAAAAATGGGCAAGCGTAAGGATTTGAGCGAGTTTGACAAGGGCCAAATTGTGATGGCTAGACGACTGGGTCAGAGCATCTCCAGAACTGCAGCTCTTGTGGGGTGTTCCCGGTCTGCAGTGGTCAGGATCTATCAAAAGTGCTCCAAGGAAGGAACAGTGGTGAACCGGACACAGGGTCATGGGGCGTATGGGGCGTATGGGGCGGCATAGCCGCTGACCAGTCAGGGTGCCCATGCTGACCCCTGTCCACCGCCAAAAGCACCAACAGTGGCACGTGAGCATCAGAACTGGACCACGGAGCAATGGAAGAAGGTGGCCTGGTCTGATGAATCACATTTTCTTTTACATCACGTGGATGGCCGGGTGTGTGTGCGTGAGCGTGGCTTACCTGGGGAACACATGGCACCAGGATGCACTATGGGAAGAAGGCAGTGGAGGCAGTGTAATGCTTTGGGCAATGTTCTGCTGGGAAACCATTGACACGTATCACCTACCTAAGCATTGTTGCAGACCATGTACACCCTTTCATGGAAACAGTATTCCCTGGTGGCTGTGGCTGTGGCTCTTTCAGCAGGATAATGCCCCTGCCACAAAGCACAAATGCTTCAGGAATGGTTTGAGGAGCACGAGTTTGAGGTACTGTCTTTACCTCCAGATTCCCCAGATCTCAATCCAATCGAGTATCTGTGGGATGTGAAAGTCATGTGAAAAGTTGTTTTTTTTCTTCAAGATGGCGCCGCCGTGTTCGGTCGCCGTTCAGGTCGCTCCACGAAGACTGTGCTTTTATTTATTATTTTACTCTCTTTTGCTCTCAATTTTTACAAACTTATCATCTGCATTGATCTGCTATGACAGCAAAACACTTTTGGACATTGGTTACCTCTACACTGGACTGTTTCAGGACACTTTCGCCGATCCTCTGTGGCCATCTGAGATCCTTAGGAACGCCGAGTTGAACAATGGCCAGACGAGTCAACGGCGAAGAATCAAGAAACACCACGGGAAACGTGCTGGGATCCGCAACAGACTGAGAAAAAGGGCATTCAGCCCTCCTCTCCCGAGCATTCTGCTCACAAATGTCCAATCCTTGGAGAATAAGATGGACGATCTCAGAGCCAAGATAAGTTTTCAACGGGACATGAGAGACTGTAACATCTATTGATTGTCTGAAACATGGCTCACGCCCGCGGTCCCAGACACAGCTGTGACGCCGTCAGAGAACTTCTCTGTTTTTCGGATGGACAGAACAGCCGAGGCCGGTAAATCCAAAGGCGGTGGAGTATGTTTCATGATCAACAAGAAATGGTGCGACCCCAGGAACATCACCATTCTCTCGCGGTCCTGCTCGTAAATGTCCATCTGGAACATTTAACAATCATTTGCCGCCCATTCTATCTGCCGAGGGAGTTTTCCTCGGTCATCGCCACTGCCGTTTACATTCCACCACAGGCAGACACAGGGCTGGCTTTATCTGGCCTTCATGATGTTGCCAGCGGCGTCATAAACAAACACCCCGATGCTGCTTTCATCGTCGCGGGTGATTTTAACAAAGCAAACAAAGCAAAGAAAGTCTTGCCAAACTTTCACCAGCACGTCTCCTGTCCTACACCAGGAGCAAACACACTGGATCATTGCTACTCTCCATTTAAGAACGCCTATAAAGCACGGTCACTTCCAGCTTTTGGCAAATCGGATCATGCCGCCATTTTCCTCACACCTGAATACAGACAAAGGCTCGTTTAGGAACCCCCGGTGAGGCGGGAAGTTAAACGCTGGTCGCCCCATTCAGAGACCGCGCTACAGGCAGCTCTTGATGACGTCGACTGGGACATGTTCCGGGCGAGTTCATCTGATGTCAGCGAGTTCACGGATGTGGCACTTTGCTTCATCAACACGCTTACAGAGCAAGCCACACAAACAATAACAGTAACGTCCTTCTCAAATCAGAAACGGTGGGTGGACAATTCAATCCGCGCTGCAGTGAACACACGCACTGCCACATACAACGCCGGTCTCCTAACGGGGAATATGAATGAATACAGATCGTCCTGCTATGCTCTCTGATGCGCAGTTAAAGCCGCAAAGCTCCGTTATAAGGATTGAGCCAACTCAACGACTCCCGGCGCATGTGGCAGGGACTAAGGACCATCAGTGTTTTGGATCTAAATCCTCTGCAGAGGTGAGAGCTGATCCGTTGCTTGTGAACGAGTTAAACTCTTTCTACGCTCACTTTGATTGTAATCGCAGCAGCGCGACTCCGCCAAGTGATGCATCAGAGGGAATTACTCAGAGCAGCAACAACCACGTGATCTCTGTCTCAGAGGATGAAGTTCGGAGGGCACTCAAGCGTGTGGACGTCAGGAAAGCTACCAGGCCGGATGATATTTCAGGTCATGTTCTGTGGTCCTGTGCTGATCAGCTCGCCGGGTTGTTTACATCTATCTTTAATGAGACCCTCGCTACATCTGTGGTCCCCACCAACTTCAAAAAATCCACTATCATCCCTGTCCCTAAGAACAGTAAACCCTCTTGCCTAAATGACTATAGTCCAGTGACTCTCACGTCTATAGTCATGAAGGTCTTTGAGAGACTCATTAAAAACACCATTTGCTCCTTCATTCCTGACACTTTGGACCCTCTTCAGTTTGCCTATTGTCCCAATAGATCGACTGAAGATGCCATCTCTCATGTCCTCCACTCCTCCCTCACTCACATCGACAGCAAAAGTGGGAACTACGTAAGGCTGCTATTTATTGACTATAGCTCAGCCTTTAACACCATAGTTCCCATTAAGCTAACCGCCAAACTCCTGGATCTCGGCCTGAATTCTTCTCTCTGCCACTGGATTGAGGACTTCCTCACTGGCAGGCCTCAGGTGGTGAGAGTAGGCCAGTTCACCTCCACCTCCATCACCCTGAGTGTGGGAGCTCCACAGGGCTGTGTCCTGAGCCCCCTGCTCTACTCTCTCTACACACATGACTGTTTGTCCACATACAGCTCCACCTCTATCATCAAATTTGCTGATGATACTGTTGTCCTGGGCCTCATTTCCAACAACAATGAGACGGCATACTTGGACGAGGTGGAGCAACTAACATCATGGTGCCAGGACAACTGTCTCTCTGAATGTTGGCAAGACCAAAGAAATGATTGTGGACTTCAGGAAGAGACAGCAACGGACATACTCCCCTCATGATCAGCGGGTCACCAGTAGAGAGAGTGAGCAGCTTCAAGTACCTGGGTGTAAACATCTCCGAGGACCTGACCTGGACTGCTCACATTCAGACACAGGTGAAAAAAGCCAGGCAAAGACTGTACCACCTGCGCCAGCTGAGGAAATTCAGGGTTTCACCAGCTATCCTGAAAACTTTCTATTTAGGGGCGATAGAAAGTGTTTTAACTCAGTGCATCACAGCGTGGTATGGGAACAGCACCAGTCATGACCGCAAAGCCCTGCAAAGAGTAGTGCGCTTATCCGAGCGTATCTCAGGGTCAGCTCTCTCCGTCTCTGCAGGACGTCTACACCAAACGCTGCAAAGGTAGAGCTACCAAGATCATCAAGGACTCTAATCACCCTGCAAACCCTCATTTCACGCTGCTACCATCTGGTAGCGCGCCCAAGCCTGATGGCCAAAACTGAGAGACTCAGGAGGAGCTTCTTCCCCAGGCCATCAGACTCCTGAACTCAGTCACTTAACATCACGTGACTTCACTTCAGGATAAACATCGACAGACTGACATTGCACTGCACTTTCTGTTCTCGTTGTTACTGTGTAACAACCTGTTATAAACCTGTTTGCACATTATACTCTTTATACATTTGTTAACCACATATTTATAAGTCTACAGTTTACTCACTGCACAGTTTATTTAACTTATTTTATTCCACTTCTTTATTTTATTTTTTAAATGTTTTATTTAAAAAAAAAAATTCTACTTGATTTATTTATAATTCTACAGATATATATATATATATATATATATATAGTACTTTTTATCCTATTTCTATATAATTTCCTCCTTGTGTTTTTAACTGTGAATTTGCACTGTCCATGGAGCGGACCTGTTTACATTTCACTGCCGGTTGTATATTCTGTATATAACTGTGTGTGTGACAAATAAAACTCTTGAATCTTGAAGTCCTGACAACTTACAGGACTTAAAGGATCTGCTGCTAACATCTTGGTGCCAGATACCACAGCACACCTTCAGGGGTCTAGTGGAGTCCATGCCTCGACGGGTCAGGGCTGTTTTGGCAGCAAAAGGGGGACAAACACAATATTAGATCATAATGTTATGCCTGATCGGTGTATGCATCACACTATTGATTAAAAAGTGATTCACAAACATTGCAAACAAAAATGCATGAGAAATTCTAGTTTACTTGATTTCCCCCTGTGATGTCACTGAAAATGAAAGCTTTAAAGCCCCACTGTGCGCAGCATTATTCAATGTGTTGATGTAATTTCCTCTGAAACAGGAAGCCAGGGTGGGACAACCAATAGAGTTTAGTTTATATCACAGCCCACCCAGAGCTGCTGAGCTCGGTAAAGCCGCAGTTTCGTCCTAATCTCTAACCGTTTCTCCTCCTAATCTCCTCCTAATCTGATGAGAAGATAAAGTGCAGATGTCATCAAAATCATTTTTGAAATGTTTATATTGAAATTTCGTCCACATCATTGCATTCTGTTTTTATTCACAATTTGTACAGTGTCCCAACTTTTTTGGAATGGGGTTTGTATTTTTATTTAATTATTATTGTTCTATGTTTTCATGTGAAGTATATTTAGCTGGCAACCACCAAACCTAGACTCGTCCATCGGATTGCCAGACAGAAAAGCGTGATTCATTACACAAGTGTACAGTAGCTGCAGTAACTAGCTGGTTGTGGCCTGGTTTGAGAAAGTGGACATACACTATATTGCCAAAAGTATTGTGCCGCCCCTCCAAATCCCTGAGTTCAGGTGTTCAGTCCCTTCATGGCCACAGGTGTATAAATCAAGCACTAGGCATGCAGACGCTTCTACACACATTTGTGAAAGAATGGGTCGCTCTCAGGAGCTCAGTGAACTCAAGCGTGGTGCCGTGATAGGTTGCCACCTGTGCAATAAGTCCATTCCTGAACTTTCCTCACTACTAAATATTCCACGCTCAACTGTTAGTGGGATTATAACAAAGTGGAAGCGATTGGGAACAACAGCAACTCAGCCACGTGAAATCACAGAGCGGGGTCACAGTGCGCAGAAGTCACCAACTTTCTGCAGAGTCAATAGCTCCAGACCTCCAAACTTCTGTTGCAACTGATAAACCTGCACCAACAAATTGATTTGAAATGTTGAGACACATTGTTTTTTTTTTGACATAAAGTTGATTGTTCTATTCATTTTAAATAATTGCAAAACGCTTAACGCTGGGTGATATGGCCATACATACACTATATTACTTAAAGTATTGTGCCGCCCCTCCAAATCCCTGAGTTCAGGTGTTCAATCCCTTCATGGCCACAGGTGTATAAATCAAGCACTAGGCATGCAGACGCTTCTACACACATTTGTGAAAGAATGGGTCGCTCTCAGGAGCTCAGTGAACTCAAGCGTGGGACCGTGATAGGTTGCCACCTGTGCAATAAGTCCATTCCTGACATTTCCTCACTACTAAATATTCCACGCTCAACTGTTAGTGGGATTATAACAAAGTGGAAGCGATTGGGAACAACCAGTGCCGCCGCTCCCTATACGCAGAGTACGCAGATTGCCCTAATAAATAAATAAATAAAATAAACCTTTTATTCTATATTAATATTAACATTAAAATAAATATAAACATTAATATAATATAAAATTACTAGGTGAATGCACTAGGCAGTAAGCATACATGACGCGCCACTCCCGCATACGCGCCCGGCCCACTGTTTGTGGCTGACTTCAAAGCTTCAAACTCATGCATTAGCGTTTAACACACCCTGCCCTGCGCTTTGACAGATGTGTGTGTGTTCTCAGCGCAAATAGTTCATTTTACAGGTTATATCCTCATCTGTGAATGCTACTAATTCACGCGAGTATTTCCATGTTGCATGAAAGTGCGTCCTGACAGTCACTGTCACCTTCAAACTTCACTGAACGCGCAGAGAGAACGCAGTAAAGAGGGACACAATTAATATTCAGCGAAAAAACATTCATGTAGCTGAAATATCTGCTGTTGGACGCTACATTTTAGTTTCAACATGTACACTACCAGTCATAAGTTTGGAAACTGTACTGGTTGTTTTTAAAGAAGTCTCTTCTGCTCACCAAGGCTGCATTTATGTTATTAAAAATACAAAAAAAGCTGTAATATTTTGAAATATTATTAGATTTGAATATATGTTTAAAATGTAATTTATTCCTGTGATCAAAGCTGCATTTATCATCATTACTCCAGTCTTCAGTGTCACATGATCCTTCACGAATCATTCTCATATTCTCAACAAACATTTATGATTATTATCAGAGTTGAAAGGAAGTTGTGTAAAATATTTTTTTGATGATTAGAAAGTTCAAAAGAAGAGCATTTATCTGAAATAGAAAGCTTTTGCAACATTGTACTATCGTTCAAAAGTTTTGGGTTGGTAAGATTTCTTTTTTTGAGAAAGAACTTAATACATTTATTCAGCAAGGATGCATTAAATTGATCAAGTGACAGTATAGACATCTATAATGCTGCAAAAGCTTTATATTTCAGATAAATGCTGTTCTTATGAACTTTCTAGTGTTTTCATAGCACTCATCTGACATGTCTGTTTGAAGGGCAGGATGTCAAATAGTGTGTTTTGTCAATAAAAGAAAAGAAAAAATAGTTTTTGTCCGACTAATCGAAGAAATAATCGGCCAACTAATCGATTATCAAAATAATTGTTAGTTGCAGCCCTAATAATATTTATTCTTTTAAAATGCTTTTAATTAATATGTATAATTTTAGTTTGTATTTTCTTGCTGTAGAGCTATAATTGTAAATGACTGTAATTACAATTTATTTTATTAAAGTTCTATTTTGACCCCTAAAGTAGGTGTTTGTTTGTTAGTTTTTTTACTTCCATAATATTTGGAGGGGGGAAGGGGCACCACAATACAATTCTGCTTAGGGCACTCATTTGGCCAGCAGCGGCCCTGGGAACAACAGCAACTACAAAGAGATAGGCCACGTGAAATCACAGAGCGGGGTCAGCACATGCTGAGGGTCACAGTGCACAGAAGTCACCAACTTTCTGCAGAGTCAATAGCTCCAGACCTCCAAACTTCTGTGGCCTTCAGATGAGCTCAAGAACAGTGTGTAGAGAGCTTCATGGAATGGGTTTCCATGGCCGAGCAGCTCATCCAAGCCTTACATCACCAAGTGCAATGCAAAGCGTGGGATGCAGTGGAGTAAAGCACGCCGCCACTGGACTCTAGAGCAGTGAGACGTGTTCTCTGGAGTGACCAATCACGCTTCTCTGTCTGGCAATCCCATAGACGAGTCTGGGTTTGGCAGTTGCCCGGAGAACGGGACTTGCCTGACTGTATTGTGCCAAGTGTAAAGTTTGGTGGAGGGGGGATTATTGTGTGGGGTTGTTTTTCAGGGGTTGGGCTTGGCCCCTTAGTTCCAGTGAAAGCTTCAGCAGACCAAGACATTTTGGACAATTTCATTGATTCAAAATTTCAAATTCAAAATTTCCATGAGTGACCAATGAAAGCTTTAGTGCAAATGTTGCATGCAGTTTCCTGTTCTCTCACATGACACAAGGTGTAATCTTTCAGTTTAGTAAAAAAAAAAAAAAAAAAAAAAAAAAAAAAATTACTCACCTTCATTTATTTGTATTTTTTATTTTCGTGTGGAAATTTACATTTCTTTTCTGTTAACTTTGGGGTGAAATATGATACAGCCTTTGAAATATGATAGGCTGTGTGAGATTCACCCGACTACTTCAACATTAAATATATTACAGATGCTCACCATTAATGCTAGTTGATCCACTCTATACTGAACCACAAACTTTGGATTTCACTGTAGCTAAATGATTACAGCCAAAATGCTTCTGAAAGAAATGTAGTCAAACTTTACTAATTCTGGTGTTATATTTTCACATCATCTCAGCAAAGAACATGTGGACGCAGCATCTTACTTTCCCCTCTTACTTTCTCTTATAGCTCCCCCTACTGGACACACGCAGTATTTCAGAACGCTTTAACAGCACCTGGGTCACGGAGAATGAAAATAAAGCTTAAAACTGTCGATTGCTCTAGTTTTCAGTATATGCTATTGGTCAGTATATGCAATCCTTGACTTGGGATTGGTGGAGGGAAAGTGACTAATAAAGGGAAGTGATCTCAATTTAAACCAGAAATGACTCAAATACATCTTTGAATCTATGAATAATTCTATGACTGCTGCATCATTCATTGTTTTGTCTAAAAATCAAAACCCAATCTTTATCTGCTATTGTGTCATACATGATATGAACTGCATCATGTTATTCCTAGAAATCATGGATAATGCAATCATAATGAATCTTACATCACTCTGCTGAACATATTGCCCTATATCAGCCCTAGAACTTATATAGCAGGAGTGCAAAACTCAGTTCCTGGAGGCCACAGTTCCAGACCAGAGGCTCGTTTCAGAAAGGAGGTTAAGTGGAAACTCTGAGAGTGTTAACCCTGAAATGAGGGGAACTCTGGGTTTTCCTTTTCAGAATGGGAGGTATGTTAAACCCGAGAAAGCAGGGTCTAAATGAAGTGCATTTTACACATTTTTGCAAATGGAACGTCTCAGGATATGCATGCAACCATGGTAACCTGAGAATAGGGAACGAGACGCTGCGTCCCCTAGGGTCACTTTGGGGAATACCTCCGGCAGGATAAAAGGGCACCTGTGAAATACGTCATCCACTTGTTGTCTGAAGTAGACCGCTGCAGGTCTGCAGTGGTCAGTATCTATCAAAAGTGGTCTGAAGCAGAATTGTAGACCAGTGTTTCTGGGTAACAGAAAAACAGACAAGCCATTGACCTTCCACAAAGAGAAACATGTTATGACTGTATTACACCTTATAATTGTATCCTAATATTATTGTGATAATCTGTATTTATAACACCAGTAGTCTCAATATTATAAAGTGGGGTGTTTTTACACTTATATGTTATGCACTCATACTAAAGTTTATTATAAAAATAAATATTATACAAATATTCTTTTTCCACCAAGCAATGTAGATCTTCAGAAGCAGAACGGCTGCCAAGCAGAAATACTGATGACATGCGGTCGCATTTACAACGGCTTCAAACACGCTTTAATAATAATACGAGTCTTTTTTAGGTTTTCGTTAAACAGGAAATTAACTTTCAAAAGTTGAATCTGTTCATTTCTAATGTGAAGGTCATCGTAACCCATGAGTAATGAACAGGGTTGCGAGGGTGACTTTTAAAATGTATTTCACTACAGATTACAAAATACATGCTTTAAAAAGTCATTTGTAATGTATTTCATTAGATTACACAAGTTTTGTAATTTAATTTTTAGTCAAGTCATTAACTTATGAATACTAATAAGGCATGAAACATAGGACTGGGTTTTCCTCTGCATGTTATTTTAAACATCATCAGTTTTACACAAGATTTATTGAAACTGCAGACAATCTTAGAAAAAAGAAAGAAATGCTGACGCTCAAGAAGGAAACCCCAGATCTGGGGGGTGTAAGCTTTATGAATGGGATGAACAGGGTAACATGCAGTTATTAGCTTCTGAAGGGCACGACTGAATCAACAAATATGACCTTTAAACAAAATAAGAACGATCTACACATCTTCCTGTGCAAAAGTTTTCACCCCCGGCTCTTAATGCGTTGCGTTTCATGGACGCTTGTTTCTGCTGCTAAATATAAAAGTAAAAAAGATCATTGCGAGATTTCAACTCGCAACTTTAAACTACCTTGCGTGTTATAAAGTCAGATCTGTGAGATAAAAACTTGCAGTTACTTAAACGAATGACTGAACATGGAACATGAGCACGGTCGTGGATCATCAGGCTCCGACAGACAGTTCAGATTCAAGGGTATGCCAGTCATTTTGTCTTGTGAAGTGTTGAGTGTCTTATTCAGGACAGTACTAAATAAAAGTAGCATGGCATTGTTATGATCCCAGATCCCTCTTATTTTGTTGCAATTATTAAGATGTTACTTATTCTGCGACACTTATGAGCAGAAATGTATCTTTTTGCAGAGTCTGTTCACGGTACAGTTTGTTTTATTCGCTTTGGTACTATTTTCACAAGCAAGGTGTACATTTTCCAAACTCTTAGTACTATCACAACAGATCATCAAAAGTGCACTTTTTTTCAAACATTTCAGCATATTTTCAATTGTGTTAGTACAAAACCACAAAGTTTCCACTGCACAAAATAAGTGTTTAATTTCTATGAACATTTCATTCACAGCAGCCGCCTTTCACAAAGCTCTTACTCTCAGACGTCTGATTCGCATCTCTCCGTTCAGTTTAATACGCGTGTGTGTTATTTAATCCGACTGAGTTAATCAGTGAATCGTTTGGTACACCTATAGATAATGTTTCTATAGACATAGTTTCTACTTTGTTTGCCATTTCTGATATGGATAACCATATGTAATGAACTGATTTTTACCATATAAGCGGTATATGTTATAAGCAATATATGTTCAAAGTGTGTGTGGCCTGGTAAACTCTACATTATGGGGACAAAATGTCCCTATAAAGATGGCACTATCCTTGCCCTTGCGGGGACATTTTTTTCCTTTTTTGTGAAAATGTAAAAATGCTGAAATTTTTGTGTGATGGTTAGGTTTAGCGTAAGGGGAGAGAATATACAGTTTGTACAGTATAGAAACCATTACGCCTATGCATACCCAGAAGATAGCGAACCAGACGTGTGTGTGTGTGTGTGTGTGAGTGAACAGAATAAAGTGTAAGGGATGGATAAGACAGATGGAATCAAATGCAGCATGTCACATTACAGTATGATACTGTAAACAGATTAGCATGGTAGAGTCTGCCACATTACTGTAGCGCTCCCTTATAAAGGCCATCTACAGTACAGATGCAGTCGTGGTACAGTGGGAACATTTATCACCTTCTGATGATGGATTCAGAGACATAAGTTAGGTAATGCACGTGTATTACTGTAATTAATTCAGCAACGAGGCTGATTTGAAACATATCTCTTGCATTGTTTGCTGTCGGATGAACTGATTGATAGAAGATCATACTGTTGTGTTTCGGTGATTAAACCAAATGTTCTCATTACATATTACAATAATCCTGTGTTTGAAACAACGACAGGAAATATGAACTGAATGAAAGCACGGTTTTCAAAAGAAAAACTGTAATGATTAAACAAGTAATCACTTTGGCAATCTTCAGACTGTAATTTGATCACCATTAGAATGTGATTAATACGTAACTAGGTCTGGTAATGACGTTATAACGTTAATTATGAACCTGTAGTAATCCTCTGGGAGGTGTGACAGAAATAGTAGTTCTTTCTCATTTATGGTTGGCATTCTTAAAATGAGTGAGCTGTATTTTGGCGTGTCACCAGATGATGGCGCTCTCCACCAGCTGACGCTTGATGTATTTCTGTGCAGGATCATAACTCTGACACATCTTTAATACGCTGGCATCATGAGGGGAAGTTTTATTGTAGTGGTTGACCGGACGCACTCCACTTGTTTAAAGAACACAGACACTGCCAAAAATATAATAATATCAATATCCAAGCAATGAATGCAGATGTGAAAAATCAAAATACAACATGCCCAGATACACTTTCTAGAAATATGACTCAGAAGAGCAGTGAATGCTTTTCAAGCTCACCTGATGTCAATACTGTGACAAATCAAAAGATATGTTTCAAATCTGATGCACGTGTCTCTGCCTGAGGAACATTCGGACAAATGTTCTAGCCCTCTTCTCTCTAGATTACTGTCGGACCTTAAAATGTGCTGGTTCAATGGGACAGAGAGCCGGATCCTTGCACTATTTAATGATCAAACTAACATAATTACAAATGATGGCACTGTTTTTGTCTTGGCTGAACTATTCAGTTCGATTAGTTACATGTCGAACTTTTGAAAAGAATATATATCTTACAATGCAATGCAAATCAGTCTAGCAGCAAATTCTGCATAGTGCGTTTTTATAGTGCAGTGAATAATACATGGATCTGATGTTGTTCGCTACTTACGCTATATTTGATTTCATCTCTGTAGCAACTCATAATGTAAGAACTGCACATAATGGGATAAGTATTACATTTATTATTGTAATAAAATAAAAAATCTAAATAAAATCTTGAGCTCAATTTTTGCAGGAAATTATTACATTATAAACTCACTCGTCATATCTTCAATTATTGTAATAATTTTAACAACGCAAACATATTAGTGTTCCCTTGCAGTACATTTTTAAAAATCTTAAACTATCTGTGAAACGCATAACAGATTTTATTATTATTCATATGATTTATATGTTTATTAAACATTAGTATACCTAAGGCTTTGTTTATTATCAATAATATGAATATTTAAATCTGTTGCATTTCGCAGGTCGTTTTAGGTTGTGATTTTTAAAAATGTATTTTTATGTTTTAAAAGCTATTACAGTAATGAAATGTTTTTGGTGAGTTTATAATGTAATAACTTTCTGTAAAAATTGTTATTAATAATTATATAATAATAATAATAATAATAATAATAATAATAATGCAATACTTATTACATTATGTGCAGTTTTACATTATGAGTTGCTACAATCTCCATGGATAAAAGATTAAAAATAATAATTAAAAAAATAAATACACTGTAAAAAAATATGATCAATAAGTTATGGCAACATATGTTTTTACATAATGCATTTTGAGAAAGTTTGGACATTATGAACATTTTATTACAATAGTAATGTACTAGTTTATTGCATTATGTGCACGTTTTTACATAATACATAATTCATAATGTAATAATGTAATTTTTAATATTATAATTTTTAACATAAATTATTACATTATAAACTCACAAAACATGTCATTATTGTAATAACTTTAAAAACATACAAATATTAGTATTCCTTTACAGTACATTTTAAAAATACCAATGCTTTGTTTATTAATAATAATAAAAATAATCAAAAATAATAATATGAATACTTAAATCTGTTGCATTTACGCAGGTAGTTTAAGGATTTTGATTTTTAAAAATGTAAGGAAAACTAATATTTTTATGCTTTAAAAGCTATTACAGTAATGAAAATATGACATGTTTTTGGTGAGTTTACAATGTAATAATTTCTCACAATGTAAAAATTGTTATTACATTATGAGCTCATGATTTTATTACATTTGAGGAAAATTATTACATTATGAACATGTTATTATAATAATAATGATGTGCAGTTTTTACATTATGAGTTGCTACAATCTCCATGGATAAAATATAAAGTAAAAAAAAAAAACTAAATACACTGTAATAGAATATATGATCAATAAATGATGGCAACATATGTTTTTACATTGCTTTAACACATCAAAATAAGTTAAGTTAAAGTTCAACTTCACTGTTTTCTGGTGACTGAGTATACAGTAGATGTTTCCTTCTTTCTCAAACCACACTGGTAACTCTTTATTTTACCATAAATAAATACCATGCCATAGTAATAACCGTAGATGATGCATAATTACACACAACTGACCCTGTAGTAAGTACATGTAGTTCATTAATATTACGAATCCCTTTATAAATATACATAACGTCAGAGTAAAATTAATCAACAATGCATTTTACAGATTTTAACCAATGAGTGGTACTTGGAAAATGTTGCATGGTAACCAAAAATGGGTAAATTCTTCCATTTTATTTTGTATATTTAGGAAACCAAGCTGTGGGCGTTAAAATGGAAATCATATTTTCTGAGTTTCCTCTTATGGTGTGTGCACACCAAAAGCGAAGCGAACATTGGCATCGCGTTACTCGCTCTAGTTTACTCGCGGGATAACTTTGTTTTCCGCATCACTCGCGTGAATAAAAACATGAGGAGTGTTTTCATGCACATCAACAACATTTCATTCTGCTCATTCTCATTTTTCCATGTTGGAGAAAACAGCTATTGCTGCTCTGGATCTGTTGTGGAAGTCCCGAATACGCCAGAAAGCCAAACGCCGGCGCGTCTGGGTTCACAGCGCCATCCAGAGGCGCACAACTCTGTGAATTTCACCGTCTACTCCAGGAGGAAATGCCTGGATGACAGCCGCTTCCAGCGCTACTTGAGGATGACGGAGGCCCAGTTTGATAACCTGTCAAACCGGACGTGTCAATAAGCTCTTCACTGATTGGCTTGCACAACAACGCGTCATGTGAATTTTCTGCTCAAGTTGAAATTTTAACGCAGAAGACGCGTTTGAGGCGAATATCACGTCATTCGCGTCGCCTGGTGCGAAGTCGCATCTATTCGCGTCTTTGGTGTGAACACATCATTACTCTCTTTGTGTATTCCAAGTGTTCTGTGGCACACAGTTTCCATTGACATCTATAAGTTGCTGAGTAGTGACCCTTGCTTTTGCAGGTGGTCTCCATTTAGCTTTCCGTTTTGAGTTCCTTTAGGATCATTCCTTGTTTGTGACTTGTTCTGTTTGCTGTCAGTGCATTCAACATCATCCACTTTTTTCAAGCACAGAACATTCTGGAAACTTTTTTTGAAGTTCTCCGACAAGAAAGCATACAATATCGGGTTGGCGCAGCTATTGGCGTATCCTAGCACCACGACAAAGGCAAACATGCTCCTCAGAAACGGCGTAGTGCTGATGGTGCCCGTAACCGACGTCACGTTGAAGATGTAGAACGGCAGCCAGCAGAAGACGAAGACGGCAACCACGATGGACACCATGCGCGTCACCTTCTTTTCAGAGCGCTTCCGTTTGCTGGAGCACACCCTGATTCCTGAGGACTTCACCTTGATGATAATGAACAAATAGCATAGACATATGACCATTAGAGGTAGGACGAAACCCAGGAAGAAGGTGTAGAACATGAAGGTGGTGTAGTAGGCCTCCTGGGGCTCTGGCCACACAATAGTGCAGAAGCAGCCGTCGGATTTGGTGATCAGTCCACTGTAGATCACAATCGGGAGGTTGACCATGAGTGACACGACCCACACGGCCAGGTTGATGGCTTTCGCGACTTGGGGCTTCCTCCATTTGGTCGACTTTATGGGGTGCACCACAGCAAGGTATCGATCAATGCTCATCACCATCAGACAGAAAATACTGGTGAACTGGTTGAGAGAGTCGACAGTCATGACCACGCGGCACAGAGCTGCCCCAAACGGCCAGTGCACCAGCGCCAGCTGGATAGCGATGAAGGGCAAACTCATCATGAACAGAACATCTGCCACGGCCAGGTTCAGGATGTAGATGTTCGTAACCGTCTTCATCTTGGCATAGCGCAGGATGACATAGATGACCAGAGCGTTTCCACAAAGACCAATAGCACATACCACAA
Source organism: Paracanthobrama guichenoti (assembly GCA_018749465.1). Classification (NCBI taxonomy): domain Eukaryota; kingdom Metazoa; phylum Chordata; class Actinopteri; order Cypriniformes; family Gobionidae; genus Paracanthobrama; species Paracanthobrama guichenoti. The sequence goes on from JAGHMJ010001553.1 coordinate 768,962, forward strand.
AATACATGAAGGTGATGACGACTGTGCTAGTTTCTGTCAAGCTATTGGCGGTCTCGTTATTCAGGCCTTCTTCGGATATGTTGCCGAGCATGATGTCATCATACATGGGGAGCTCAGACAGATTACTGGGGAAGTTACTGGGTGAGAATGAAATTGTCCAGGAATCCATTATAGATTTCTCTCAGATTCCCAACTCCATTAGGTGTGAGATACTGCCTAGAGAAAACAGTATAATGGTAAATGAGCTATGTATTGTTGTATAGATCATATTTTGTCAATTGTTACAATTAGAGATGCACCGATACTACATTTCTCTGCCGATATCGATTAATCAGAATGATATCTGCCAATACCCCCCTCAAAAAATCTCTCCCAAATAATGGATGCAAACTATACAGAGAACCCTCTCATTTGGTGCATTAATACAATATTAGAGGTTAAAACAGAGCCCAAAACTATTCTATTAAACTGCTATTTATTTTCAGATTTAATAATAAAAATGGAAATGTTTGAATGCAACTCAGATGCAAACTTGTCTTCATGACACATTTATTCAAGCATACATATATAATTAACAGTAAAGCCAGACCAGAAAGTTTGAAAAAGTTTTAAAAGCTTAAATTTTGAAGGTTTTCAGTTTTAAATAGTTTGAAGTTTAAAGTACTTTTAGACAGACAGACAGACAGACAGACAGACAGACAGACAGACAGATAGATAGATAGATAGATAGATAGATAGATAGATAGATAGATAGATAGATAGATAGATAGATAGATAGATAGATAGATAGATAGATAGATAGATAGATAGATAGATAGATAGACTCACCTAAAGGATTATTAGGAACACCATACTAATACTGTGTTTAGAGAGACTCAGGAGGAGCTTCTTCCCCCAGGCCATCAGACTCCTGAACTCAGTCACTTAACATCACGTGACTTCACTTCAGGATAAACATCGATACACTGACATTGCACTGCACTTTCTGTTCTCGTTGTTACTGTGTAACAACCTGTTATAAACCTGTTTGCACATTATACTCTTTATACATTTGTTAACCACATATTTATAAGTCGACAGTTTACTCACTGCACAGTCTACTTCACTTATTTTATTCCACTTCCACTTACTTTTTTACTTTTTTCTTCTACTTGACTTGATTATTTATAATTCTACAGATATAGACATATATATATATATATATAGAGAGAGTACTTTTTTTTATATCCTATTTCTATTATAATTTCTTCCTTGTGTTTTTAACTGTGAATTTGCACTGTCCATGGAGCGGACCTGTTTACATTTCACTGCCGGTTGTATATTCTGTATATAACTGTGTGTGTGACAAATAAAACTCTTGAATCTTGAATCTTTGCGGGGCTGACTCTCAATGGCTGCCATGTCATAAAAAGTTAAAATGCATCTGAGATGATGCGAGTTGAATAAAAATAAGTACTTAAATAAAGACTTGTACGTAATAATATATAAATGTGAAAATATTTTGTAACAGTTACATTTAACATGTAACAAATAAACTGTTAACTAATAGTTGATAACGATTAAATATTCAACCATAGGCTACATATTTAGCCTGGTTATGGTCCGGTCTCCCATCATCACAGGCTTTGAGGCATGTCAAAATCCAATAAAAACTCATACAAAGCAAATAAAAAAAAAATCACTCTAATCACCCTGCAAACCCTCATTTCACGCTGCTACCATCTGGTAAGCGCTTCCGAAGCCTGATGGCCAAAACTGAGAGACTCAGGAGGAGCTTCTTCCCCCAGGCCATCAGACTCCTGAACTCAGTCACTTAACACCACGTGACTTCACGTCAGGATAAACATCGATACACTGACATTGCACTGCACTTTCTGTTCTCGTTGTTACTGTGTAACAACCTGTTATAAACCTGTTTGCACATTATACTCTTTATACATTTGTTAACCACATATTTATAAGTCTACAGTTTACTCACTGCACAGTCTACTTCAATTATTTTATTCCACTTCTTACTTTTTTACTTTTTTCTTCTACTTGACTTGATTATTTATAATTCTACAGATATATATAGATAGTACTTTTTTATTCTATTTCTATGATAATTTCCTCCTTGTTTTATTTAACTGTGAATTTGCACTGTCCATGGAGCGGACCTGTTTACATTTCACTGCCGGTTGTATATTCTGCATATAACTGTGTGTGTGACAAATAAAACTCTTGAGACCTTGAGACCTGTGTTTGACCCCCTTTCGCCTTCAGAACTGCCTTAATTCTACGTGGCATTGATTCAACAAGGTGCTGAAAGCATTCTTTAGAAATGTTGGCCCATATTGATAGGATAGCATCTTGCAGTTGATGGAGATTTGTGGGATGCACATCCAGGGCACGAAGCTCCCGTTCCACCACATCCCAAAGATGCTCTATTGGGTTGAGATCTGGTGACTGTGGGGGCCATTTTAGTACAGTGAACTCATTGGCATGTTCAAGAAACCAATTTGAAATGATTCGAGCTTTGTGACATGGTGCATTATCCTGCTGGAAGTAGCCATCAGAGAATGGGTACATGGTGGTCAGAAAGGGATGGACATGGTCAGAAACAATGCTCAGGTAGGCCGTGGCATTTAAACGATGCCCAATTGGCACTAAGGGGCCTAAAGTGTGCCAAGAAAACATCCCCACACCATTACACCACCACCACCAGCCTGCACAGTGGTAACAAGGCATGATGGATCCATGTTCTCATTCTGTTTACGCCAAATTCTGACTCTACCATCTGAATGTCTCAACAGAAATCGAGACTCATCACACCAGGCAACATTTTTCCAGTCTTCAACTGTCCAATTTTGGTGAGCTTCTGCAAATTGTAGCCTCTTTTTCCTATTTGTAGTGGAGATGAGTGGTACCCGGTGGGGTCTTCTGCTGTTGTAGCCCATCCGCCTCAAGGTTGTGCGTGTTGTGGCTTCACAAATGCTTTGCTGCATACCTCGGTTGTAACGAGTGGTTATTTCAGTCAAAGTTGCTCTTCTATCAGCTTGAATCAGTCGGCCCATTCTCCTCTGACCTCTAGCATCAACAAGGCATTTTTCGCCCACAGGACTGCCGCATACTGGATGTTTTTCCCTTTTCACACCATTCTTTGTAAACCCTAGAAATGGTTGTGCGTGAAAATCCCAGTAACTGAGCAGATTGTGAAATACTCAGACCAGCCTGTGCCACGCTCAAAATTGCTTAAATCACCTTTCTTTCCCATTCTGACATTCAGTTTGGAGTTCAGGAGATTGTCTTGACCAGGACCACACCCCTAAATGCATTGAAGCAACTGCCATGTGATTGGTTGATTAGATAATTGCATTAATGAGAAATTGAACAGGTGTTCCTAATAATCCTTTAGGTGAGTGTAGATAGATAGATAGATAGATAGATAGATAGATAGATAGATAGATAGATAGATAGATAGATAGATAGATAGATAGATAGATAGATAGATAGATAGATAGATAGATAGAAATGGTCAGATGATACATTTCTAAGGTTTT
>JAGHMJ010001553.1:777500-994868 GCA_018749465.1 Paracanthobrama guichenoti
TACTGCCTTGTTGTTGACAGCCTACACAGGCAGCAGCTTTACTAAAACCTCATCATCATCATCATAACTGAAATACATACAGTATGTGACAGATTTGGAACAATATCACAATATCCACACAGAAGACTCAAAGTTAATTTAAGTTAATTATGTGATAAAAACCCTATAGCCAACACAAATTTTGGGTAAAATAACCCAATTATACTAAACAAGCTTGGACAGGGTAGTATTTACCGATTTAAAGGTTACTGAGTAAATATTTAATTTCTGATTTAATTTCTAATAACAACAGCTAAACTTCCAATCACATTACTGTACCTTGAAGCTGTTATAATGCTGTGTAATTCCGTTCTTGGACCAAAAGTGTGAACGTTCAATGCCTCCAGTCAAATGTACAAATGTTATGTGGCTCTGTACAGCAATGCAGCGCACACTGTCCAGAGACTGACCTGGGAGAGCAATGCCCTTTATGTCATAATCATCCCTGATGAACAAACAAGCTGAAAAGCTAGGCAATCAATGCCCCTGTCTGATCTACACCCCATCGCAACTGTGAGAATAAAAGTCAGAATTTCGATATATCCACAATTCTGACTTTTTCCTCGCAATTGTGAGCACTGTAAAAAAAACACGTAAAATTTACAGTAAAAAACTGGCATCTGTGGTTGCCAGAAATGTACCATAAAAAATATGATAGGAACATTTTAGGTCTTATAGATTTAAGTTAAATTTACAGTAAAACATATTTCATTGACTGAAATAATGTTAAATCACCAACCTATTGAAATTCTAATATCTGTTATACTGACAACCACCAATCACAGCGGAGATGAGAGTCACATGATCAATCAAAGCTTTTAGGAGGACAATATTAATCTATAGAAGTTGCACATTCACAGTCACACAAACGCCATCATGGTAACACACATGACATTTTAAAAATGCAATAAACTTTAATTTAACAACATTAGATGTAAGGTTAGCTCTATTACAGTTATTGACTGTATACAGTACAGAAACGTTCTGTTAACCAATTAACTGTTTATCACTGTAGCATTTTTACAGTCTTTTACCATTAAAATCACAATAATTGTTTTGTTTATGTCTTGCAATTGTGAGAAAAAATTTATATCTTTTTATATATTTCGTGGCAGAGACAAGCTTCCATAGTAATCGTAATAAAGTCAGTGAAATGCAGAATTCAACACCATATGTCCAGGAGTGGAAGTGTCTGTCACTTCACTGCCAGACCAAAGCTGATAATGTCAATGTAAAGTGTTTAATTTGTTCCATAAGGCAGGTAGTAATCAAATTAACAGCTGTATTATAATGTGGTAATGAACGTGAATATGGCAACATTTTATTACGTTGGTTTTTGTATGTATCACTGCAGTGAAATGTCCAGTGAGTGGCTTTAAAAGCTTAATGCTCCATCCTGTTTTAAAATTTTACCTCGATAGTGTAGGTTTAGGTCTTTTGAATAGACTCACGAATTATGTTGACATTATTGGAACTGCATTGGCATGGTTTAAATCATACTTATCTGACCGTTATCAGTTTGTAGCAGTAAATGAAGAGATGTCACACCGATCACAAGTTCAGTATGGAGTACCACAGGGCTCGGTGCTAGGACCGTTGCTCTTCACCCTGTACATGCTACCACTGGGAGATATCATTAGGAAGCATGGTATTAGTTTTCACTGTTATGCTGACGATACTCAGCTCTATATTTCTTCACGCCCTGATGAAACTTACCAATTCACAAGATTAACGGAATGCATAGCTGATATAAAACATTGGATGTCTAGTAATTTCCTGCAACTTAATTCAGAAAAAAATATTTTTAATTATTGGACAAAAAAGCTCCACAAGTAGTAACCTAGAATACTGTCTAACACTCGATGGCTGCTCTGTCAAGTCCTCGTCGTCAGTTAGGAACCTGGGTGTGCTCTTTGATACCAATCTTTCATTTGAAAGCCACGTTTCTAACATTTGTAAAACTGCATTCTACCATCTTAAAAATATATCTAAATTACGGCACATCCTTTCGATGCAAAATGCTGAACAGTTAATTCATGCGTTCATGACCTCAAGGCTAGATTACTGTAATGCTTTACTGGGTGGTTGCCCTGCTCGCTTAATAAACAAACTCCAGCTGGTCCAAAACGCAGCAGCTCGAGCTCTTACTAGAACCAGGAAGTATGACCACATTAGCCCGGTTCTGTCAACACTGCACTGGCTCCCTATTAAACATTGCATACATTTTGAATGCCCATTTCACACATACTCCGTTTGCAGTGCGTATGTGGTGTGTATTTTTTACGTACTCATGTTAACCGATTAAAGCTTTCACACTGCACACGGATGCGGTCCGGTGGTCCGTTCCAGGAGCGGTGTATTTTTTGCTGTGCTGCATGTGCTGAATTAAAGTGACAGAGCTTTGTTCGCATTAAAATAAACATGTATTGACGTGAAAATCTAGTAATTCCACCACAGATGCATATAATGTAAAGTCTAGCCTGTTTCAAAGTCAACACATGGCTTTTTTGCCTCGGGTAAAGCAAGGAAAACGGCATTTAGGGAAACAAGGAGACAGAGCTCTCGTCCTTTCTTGGAGGTGGTAAAGCAAAGTTCTTTATGACCTGCAGGATTTCTTGTAAAAAGATTTAAAAATGAAAGAAATGACTAGATTTTTTTGTCTATTGTAAGTTTTAATGTAAAATGTTTTTGATTTTAACACAGGCTGTAACATAGGTCTATGTTTAAATGTTTTGCCACTTGCGTGAGCAACGTAATAAAGTGCTAGGCTATACAAATATAAAGTATAAAGTAATGAATTGAATAAAACGTTGTTTAAATGTAGTGCATTTAAACGTGCCATCTATGAAAGAGTGTATTGCAGTGCTGACAAGCCATGTTCAGTAACAAAAAAAAGAATGGATTTGACATAAAAAATTATTAATAAATGTTGTGTTTGTGGTATACAACCGCGGATCAGTTGCGCACTGCAGACGCAGCATATGTGAAAGCACAACAGCTCGTGCTGCTCCTGCTCCGCATACGGACTGCAGGAACAGCCGTAAATCTTGATAATTATCTACAATCCCGATTCCAAAAAAGTTGGGACGCTGTACAAATTGTGAATAAAAAAGGAATGCAATAATTTACAAATCTCATAAACTTATATTTTATTCACAATAGAATATAGATAACATATCAAATGTTGAAAGTGAGACATTTTGAAATGTCATGCCAAATATTGGCTCATTTTGGATTTCATGAGAGCTACACATTCCAAAAAAGTTGGGACAGGGAGCAATAAGAGGCCGGAAAAGTTAAATGTACATATAAGGAACAGCTGGAGGACCAATCTGCAACTTATTAGGTCAATTGGCAACATGATTGGGTATAAAAAGAGCCTCTCAGAGTGGCAGTGTCTCTCAGAAGTCAAGATGGGCAGAGGATCACCAATTCCCCCAATGCTGCGGCCAAACATACTGGAGCAATATCAGAAAGGAGTTTCTCAGAGAAACACTGCAAAGAGTTTGAAGTTCTCATCATCTACAGTGCATAATATCATCCAAAGATTCAGAGAATCTGGAACAATCTCTGTGCGTAAGGGTCAAGGCCGGAAAACCATACTGGATGCCCGTGATCTCCGGCCCTTAGACGGCACTGCATCACATACAGGAATGCTACTGTAATGGGAATCACAACATGGGCTCAGGAATACTTCCAGAAAACATTGTCGCTGAACACAATCCACCGTGCCATTCGCCGCTGCCGGCTAAAACTCTATAGGTCAGAAAAAAAGCTTTTTCCTTAAAATGATACATTTTCTCAGTTTAAACTTTTGATATGTCATCTATGTTGTATTCTGAATAAAATATTGACATTTGAAGCTTCCACATCATTGCATTCTGTTTTACGATTTGTACAGTGTCCCAACTTCTTTGGAATCGGGTTTGTATAAAGCACTAAATTGTTTAGCTAAAGAAAAGCTATGCACCTGCACACATACGTATTCAAACGCACTTGCCTATAGAAGATGATAACGGTACCGTTTCAAAACCTTTTTCAAAGTTTGCGTTCTCAAGCCACCAAATACTGTTGCCATGCAAATGAACAGCCAAAACGCATTAAAAGTTGCTTTTTAATTTTAATTGCATTTTTAAGTGTCATGTAATTGGACCCAAAGTAAATAATAATTATTTTTTACAACAGAAATTAATCCATCAAAATCGTAATTTTGCTGGACAATAACTTTTTTCTAGAGCTGCTGTGCAGCCCAAACAATCTCTCTTCCAGCTGAGCTACTGAGCAAGTGTTGAGGTCAAAATATAATATTGTGCAAGGAGCAGCGTGAAAACAAGTCTTTATTAATCCATAATCTGCCCTTGTAATCATACTTGTGTATGAAAAGGATTAAAAACGCTTGCTGTTTTACTGCCTCTAGCGTTCATTTCTGTTGGAAACTACAGTGATATCTAAGTATCGGTACGCATTTTGCATTTTGCAAAAGCCCGTTGCAAAATCGTATTGTTGTGAAGTTGTAAACCTATGTTAATAATCTGTCTGTATACCATAATGCAACTTAAATCATTCTTTCATTTCATGGTTCATTCATGCATAGTGGGCATCAAAATAAAATATTCAGAAAATGGTGTTCTCTATTAATATCCATTAGTTCATGTGGATCATCCTCAAATACTTTTTAATGCAGACACATGCATGAATGATCAAATTACTGAATTTTCTGATGGACAAAATACATGTAAATTATTTAAAAACATGTAGGCTACTTTTAGAACGGTTCATTCTTACCTTCATGTTGAAGAGCATTGTACAGTATGGGATCCTGCTCATGGTTCTGTGGATTTGCACATGGGAGAACATCTGAATCGCAGTAACCCTCACAAAACAATCCGATCCGATCCAATCCGAACTGAGACTGAAGAGATATGAACCTGTTCAAGCCTTTCAGAGAGCGGGCGAGAGAGAGACTGTGTGTATGTGTATTAAAGAGAGCAATGTATCCTACAGTGTCTGAGCAAAGATGATGTTTCTTCATCACTGATGTGTTTGTGTGCATGATTAAATTGTCTGCTCATTGTGTTTCTCTCAAGAAAGATTGGACAGTGTGAACCACGCCCTGATCCCAAAAGCTTCCACATGACCTTAAAAATGCATTACAGAGATGCACAAAGCTGGAAAAGGCTACCAAAGCACTGATAAAAACCTGTGCGCTCATGAATCGATGAAGATCACTTTCCTCAAAGAAAAAAGGGCAGTTCACACCAACACCAAAGCCACCCCTTACAGAACGGAAACAGATTTCCATATCACTATATTATATTCATATACTGAAACGTATGAAATAATGAGTTAATGTGTTGTTATATATAACAATATATTGAATAATACATAAGGAATTGCCGCTTTTCATATATTGAAAAAATGTATTTACAAAATGTATTTACAATATATTTACACTAAAATGTCATCAGTTGAGTGTACTTAGAAAACGTGCAAAATGTTTGCCTTAAAATTCTCAAGGACGTTTTACTCATAAGTGTCTAATATAAAAACATACAGAAGAGTGTTGGGACAATGATAGACTGTGTACATTAATTTGTGTTTATTAAACTACAAATACTTTGTGCATGTCTGAAACTTAACTGAACAAACTAAACATTTTAACTAAAAAAAATCTACTTAAAGTTGCTCATAGAAATGATAGAAATGATTGGTCTTCTGGACTGAAGCACAGGCTCTTCAGCTCAATGGTGACCCACAAAACTCAGACAACAGGAACGCTTTAAATCCCAACAGAACATTAAACACTAACAGATCTCTCAAGATCTCAGGAGAGCAGGATTAAACAACAAAAACAGCATTACACTAACCAGACTGACTTTATTTCTGTCAGACGTCTACAGAAGCTCTATTTGAGAATGAACAGAGGTTTTGACGTTGATGATTTATTGAAAAGAAATGTGTGTTGCCATTATGTTGATCAGTGTTTCCTTTAGTTGGGCTCTTGACTCTGAAGCATGTCGCTGTTGTTGAGATTCATGTCCTGATTCTTGATGTCTGTCTGTGTTTAAAAATAGCAGTAGTTCAAAATCTTTTTTTTGTACGTGTTAAAAAAAGTATCTGATTACTACAGCAATGTTTGATCTCTGGTTGTAGTTTCACAGTGCTTATAATACTATATTTAAAATTCATTTAATAACCTAACATGCTCTGTTTTAAAACGTATTCAGCTTTTCTGATTAAAACCATGCTGGATCTTTTCTAGAACCACAATAAAACAAAGTTAATAGTATATTGCTCGTACTCAGTCATAAGATCGGTGAATTAAGTCACTACACGATGAGTGCGTTTACATGCACGTTCTTAAGCCGATTATGCTTAATAAGCAGACAACGCAGGTGGTCATGTAAACACGGGAACCCGTTTTCTTTTAACGGAGTAAGATCATAAACGGCTTAAGCATAAACCGGTCAACATAGGTAGTTTTTTTGCCTCTTACCCAGATTTTGCGCGGCATGTAAACGCATTAACCTGCTTTCTGTGAGCTTATTGAAGTGCACATGTGTGATATGTGACAGGAACTGTCCTTAGTGCAGATTTAAACACATCCAGACAGAGCGAGCGTTTTGCAGGAAAGAAAGAAGGAAATCTCAGACGCAGAATCTTTCATGACCAGAACTTGTGTTCTCATCTCATGCAGCAGAAGCAGAAGTGGTTCAGTCAAAACGCTGCGTCTGTAACTGCACGAGAGGATAACACATCAGCTGGACGGTCACTCTGACATGTTGCAAGCTTTATTTAACTTTACAGCAACTGACATAACATATGGAGTACTCAAAGTCAGATATATGCAAATGATTATTGTGGCGAGGCGAGGGACTGTGAGGGCGGGCCGGTGGCGAATGATGATGAGCGTCAGCTGTGCACCACACCGGTCTCGTCTGATGGAGGAGTGACGGGAGCATAAAAGGAGGAGCGACGACAGTGTAAGACGAGAGAGGGCCAGGCCTGGATTTTATGTTGTGTTTTGTTTTGTATGTAGGCGGCAGTCGGCCGTGAGGGGCTGCCGCCGTCATTGTGCTTTGTTTGTTTATTTTTAAGTAAAGTTTTTAAATGTTCGCCGGTTCCCGCCTCCTTCTTCTACACGTTGAACTTCATTACATTACAATTATCTTTTGACGTCACTACAGGCATGTAACCTGATTATATACGCAGTTTACTTGTGTTGTCAGGTTACTGATGTGCATGTAAACGGGGAAAACTGGTTATTTCAATAAGCTGATGTTTGTGAGTGTTATCAGTTTACTGGTGTGCTTGTAAACACATCTGATTGTGTTTTTTCTTACTTGTCTTGCCATAGTTACAGCAGCCAGAGAAACACAGACATTAAAAAAACTAAAGAACACACTGATCACCATGATGGTGACATAAACAACTAAACAATTTTCAATGCAAAATCAACAAAAAAAAACCTCTGTTACTTCTCAATAAGAACTTCTGTAGACATCTGACAGAAATAAATTGAATCTGGTTAGTAATGTGTGAAGTTGGTAATGCTGTTTGTGGAGCTGTTTAATCCTCTGCTGAGATCTTCAGAGATTTAATGTCTTTTATCTTCAGTTGATTTCATCTAAAGCTCTGGCTGAACTCATTCTTGTGCTTCTCTTTCCTTCAGTGATTCTGCTTGTTAACAGCAGGTGTTCATCACTCAATGAATCATTTAATTATCTCATTAACTCCATTAGCACAAACTGATTCAGTGTTACATTTAACAGCCTGTAGTGTACACACTGAGCAGTGTTCGTTTCATCTGGGCTAACCCATGTGGGGCCTACATGGCTGGGAAACGGTGACAGTCAAGGAGTTAAAATAATAGTTGTTAATAATCTCTTAGATCTGTGATTCACTTTTTTGCCATAACGAGTGCTTCGCATAAACACACACTTATTGCAGAAGAAAACTAAAGCTAAAAAGTCAAGAGCCCAACTAAAGCAAATTGCGAATGGTGATTTTTTTTTCCAATAAATCATCAACGTCTAAACCTCTGTTCATTCTCAAATAGAGCTTCTGTAGACGTCTGACAGAAATAAAGTCAGTCTGGTTAGTGTAATGCTGTTTTTGTTGTTTAATCCTGCTCTCCTGAGATCTTGAGAGATCTGTTAGTGTTTAATGTTCTGTTGGGATTTAAAGCGTTCCTGTTGTCTGAGTTTTGTGGGTCACCATTGAGCTGAAGAGCCTGTGCTTCAGTCCAGAAGACCAAAAAACACATTATGCGGTGTGTTGTTTTCTTTAATAGGCAGTAATCTATTGCAATGATGTCTGTTAATGACTTTAAGTTTATGTTTTTTTTTTTTTAAGTGTTAAGTGTCTGTTTAATAAATACAAGTTAATGCACACCTTCTGTCATGGCACACTTTTGTATGTTTTTATATTATAAACTTACATCTTTGAGTAAAACATCCTTGAGAAATTCTCATCACACACACACACACACACACTTTATAAGCACACACATTGTGAAGTCTTGATTTGCCCCGGTGATCCCGGAGGATTGTTCTGCCTGTGTTTGACTTGGACTGTTACTTATGTTTGATTTTCTGCCGCCTGTCTTAACTCTTGCCTGTTTGTTTGCTGCCTGCCTTTGGACTTTGTTTGCTGCCTGCCCTGCCGTTTCTGATTTACACTGTTGTCTCGTCCTTGCTATTTGTCACTGCTGTAAGCTGTATCTTTACAGACTAATTCTGATTTCAATAAAACTGCAGATTGGTCCTCATTCCGTAGACACGTCATTACGTAATACAATACATTTTTTATATATTTTTCAGCATATTTACACGATATAATATATGGAAATGCGTTCTGTAAGGGCATGCACTTATAAATGGTTGAAAATGAAGAAAGTACATGGAGAAAATAGCTTTCATGCAGGTAGGTTTTTAAATTGAACAAGACAGTTATAGCCAAGGCCTGTAAAGCTTTCGTGAATTCTCCAAACAAAATGCTTTGTGTTTATTGAATTGCTTGAAGAGAGATAACAGTCCATAAAGGGCTGATCCAGACACCAGCCAGCTGCTATGGATTTTTCCTTGCCTCTAGGGTGATTTGAGGTTACAGTTTAGAGGAGTGTGGCACAAAGTACACTCTTTATCTACTTTGCCTTTCAATCTCTCTGTCATAGCTTAGGATTCCTAATTCTTATTCTTTTTATATATATATTTCCGACATAACAGAATACATCTACATAACTCTATTCTCTTGTTGGACAGCAATAGCAATAAAAATACCACATTGACTTTAGAAACAAGAATTCATTAATTCCCACTTTGACACATGACATTCTGTGGAATCACATCTTTAATAAGCAAATAATGAATGGAAGCTATTTCCATAAATAGGCTAAACTCTAGTTCCTCCAGTACATCAGAGGCACAAATCCTGTGTTTATTGTAATAATAACTACTACATGATATAATATCAATGTAGCATAGAAATATAGCAAATGAAGCAAACAGCAAACACATTTGTGACATTTTAAATGCTTTGAGGGAAGAATTAGTCGTTTTCTGCATATAAGCATTGTATTCTGATAATGTTATCCATTTATAACCTATTTATGGAATTTATGAATACATCAGTTATCATTCACAGAGCAGGGTAGAGAAAGTATGTGAATTTAGTAGATCCTCCATTAGCAGGAAAACCTCAAAGTCAAATTTATCTTGTAAACGTATATGACTGTTGACCAATTTTGGACCATCAAAAAATATATAATAATCTGCATCATGGTGGGAAGACAAATAATCAGATTCTATTCTTTCAATTTACGTTTGTTGTCACAAATGTTAAAATGTTGCAAAAGTCGCAAACCCCACATTATAAAAAATGTCAGATTTGCTCATATATTATTTTATTGCACTCCCTAATGTTGAAAATCCCTTTGCTTTCACTAGAATACAACAAAATACTCTTTTCATCCTATTACCTGCTTTCATGTACACAGTCTTATTTTAATATTGAACTGTAAAAATGTAAATGATTTTTCATTCACATCAACTTTTGATTTTTTTCCCCTCCAGTTTCCCTATGGAAATGAATGTGTAACTGAGGAATTGTTTTCTCCCTCACTACATCATATCTGTAAAGTATGGATTGCTGACCAGTGCCGCGTGATGTAATCCTCCTAGTGCTGCATGATGTAATCTTCTGACAAATCCTGCTGTGGCTCTTTAAAAGGAATGTTGTACATAAGCTGGTCCCAGTTATCCAGAGAAGTCACAGTTGGACAGAAATAAAAACTGCAGCACAGGAGCTCAACAGTGACTTCTTCTTTTCATTAAGCTTTGTTAAAACACAGTGGCTCAGTTGATAACACTGTCACGAAACTGCTCTGACACACACAGGTTGAGGATCCAAATGCAGTCATTTATTAGAGTAATCCAGAATCGTAGTCCAAAATACAGGCGAAGGGTCAAAACCACAGGGCGAACAATCCAAAAAATAACAGGGAAATCCAGGAAAGAAAGTACAGAAGAACAGAAGCTGCTATGTGCCCTTGATGAACACTTCTACTGAGCCCACAAGTTCGCAAGCTATGCAGAGGACTTCTACCCGGCAGTCAACTCGGCATTATGTCGTGAAAGTGCGGACTCAGAGGAAGACCGTGAGGGTTTAGGGTGTCATTTGGGACATGCATGCTGGGAGCCATGAGTTTTATATTGTGGTGGCTTAGTAGAGTTGGAGCTAAACTCTGCAGGACATCAGCTCTCAAGGACCGAACTTGCCTACCCCTGACTTAGAGGTACAAAAATGTACGCTTAAGGGTACCCCCCCAGTGACGGCCACTTATACCTTAAAAGGTACAATTTTGTACTCTTTTTTTTTTGAGAGAGCAGAGGCAGAGCCGACAGAGCAGGTGACGAGGACAGAGTAGGCAGGGTAAGTGACCAGGGTGGAGCTGACAGAGCTGAAGACCATCTCAGCAGAACAGAAGATCCCCTCGGGGGAGCAGAAGATCACCAGGGCAGGTCAGGCAGAACTGGAACACAAAGCACAGAGAGGTTCTGACTGAGTATGAGTCCGGCAGAGAGTACCGTTATGGCCTCTGTGGGCTTAACCGGGCAGGCAAGTTGTTCCAGGTTGACCTCTGTGGTCATCTCAGGGCAAACAGAAAGTTCATGAACAACCAACGGGGTTGTGTCAGGGCAGACAGACATTGACGACCTATGTGGTTGTGTTGGAGTAAACAGGAAGTTCATGGCAAAACCTTGGGCAAAACTGGATCAGGTGCCACCGCCTCTGGAGAAGCGTACTTGTCCCAGACACACATAATGGCCATCACTGTAACAGGGAGTTTACAAACTAGATACCACCACAGAGATCCGCTGCTTGCACCGACATCAGCGGTGTGTCCGCCAAACTGAAAGCCAGTCTCAAATGCCTAGGGACCGTCTTAGTAGCTTCAGGTGAAGGAGGAACCACTTATCAAAGTCAAAGTCAGCTTTATTGTCAATTCTGCCATACGTACAGTACATACATACAGAGAATTGAAATTCTATGACTCTCAGACCCTAGGTGCCTAACAACAACAAAACAATAACAATAACAACAAAAGTTTAACAGTAACAACAACAGAAGAAAGATTAAAAAAAGGTGGATAAAGTGAATTATAGAGGTAAAGTGGCGATGGCAAATAGTGCAAACAATAGTAACAATAGTGCAATTTCAGATTTAAGTCAGTGCAGGTATAAAATAAAATTATAAGAGTGTGTGCAAAAAGAGTCTGTAAGAGTCTGTGTGCAAAAAAAAAAAAAAAAGAGTCTGTAAGAGGGGAGACCAATTCCTCAGAGAGACAATATAATGAGGTAGATGAAGGGAGGAGAACTGGGGGGTGATTCCCAGATCAGGTGCGTGGGGCAGAAGAGGGAGGGACGGCAGAGTCGGGAGGGAGTTCAATGCCCTGACAGCTTGGGGAATGAAGCTGTCCTTCAGTCTGCTGGTCCTTGCTTGGAGACTGCGAAGCCTCCTCCTGATGGCAGCAGACTGAAGAGGCTGTGCGATGGGTGGGTGGGGTCTCTCGCAATGATGAGGGCTTTGCGGGAGAGGCGGGAGTTATAAATGTCCTGGAGGGGTGGGAGAGAGACACCAACGATCTTCTCAGCTGCTCTCACTATGCGCTGAAGTGCTTTACGGCAGGATGCGTTGCAGGCGCCGTACCACACAGTGATGCAGCTGGTCAGAATGCTCTCGATGGTGCCTCTGTAGAAGGTGCGCATGATGGGGCTGGGGCTCCGGCTCTTCTCAGCTTGCGGAGAAAGTAGAGTCGCTGCTGTGCTTTCTTGGTCAGTGCTGTGGTGTTGGCAGTCCAGGAGGGTCCTCTGTGATATGTACACCCAGAAATTTGGTGCTCCTCACCCTTTCCACGGTCACACCGTTGATGGTCAGAGGAGCGTGCTGGGTGTGCATTCTCCTGAAGTCAACAACAATCTCCTTCGTCTTCTCCACGTTCAGAGAGAGATTGTTGTCGCCACACCACCTGGCCAGGCGGCTCACCTCGCTCCTGAAGTTTGTCTCATCATCGTTGCTAATGAGACCAACTACGGTCGTGTCATCCGCAAACTTGATGAAGAGATTGCTGTTGTGTATGGGTGTGCAGTCATGTGTCAGCAGAGTGAAAAGGAGGGGGCTCAACACACATCCCTGAGGGGCTCCAGTGTTCATGATGATGGAGCTGGATGAGTTACTGCCGACCCGAACTGCCTGAGGTCTTCCGTCAGGAAGTCCAGCAACCAGTTGCACATCGATGTGCTGAGTCCCAGCTGTGACAGTTTTTGAGTGAGCTGTAGAGGGATGATTGTATTGAATGCTGAACTAAAGTCTATGAACAGCATTCTGACATAAGTGTCTTTATTTTCCAGGTGAGTGAGTGCTGAATGGACGGTGGTGGCGATGGCGTCATCGGTCGAGCGTTTAGACCCGATATGCAAATTGGTAGGGGTCCAGGGAGGGGAGGACAGACTTAATGTGGTGCATGACTAGCCGCTCAAAGCACTTCATAAGGATGGGGGTAAGTGCGACTGGACGGTAGTCGTTGAAGCAGGATGGAGATGATTTCTTAGGGACTGGAATGATGGTGGTTGCTTTGAAGCATGTGGGGACGACAGCTTGACTCAGTGAGATGTTGAAGATGTCTGTGAAGACATCAGTGAGTTCCTCTGCACAGTCTCTCAATACACATCCAGGAATGTTGTCAGGACCTGGAGCTTTGCGTTGACCCTGCTGAGGGATCTTCTCACGCTGTCCCTGGGCAGTGACAACATCAGGTCATCGGGAGGAGGTGGTGACTTCTGTGCAGTGGTGCTGTTGTGAGCTTCAAAGCGAGCAAAGAAAGTGTTCAGCTCATTCAGCAGGGGGGTGGAGCTGTCACATGTCCGTGCAGGGGGCTTATAATCTGTGATGGTCTGAATACCCTGCCACAGGCTCCTTGTGTCTCTGCTGTCGCTGAAACGATGGGCTATCCTCCTGGAGTACTGTCTCTTAGCCTTCCTGATGCCGCGTGACAGGTTGGCCCTTGCTGTCCTCAGGCCCACCTCATCTCCAGCTCTGAAGGCAGCGTTACGCGTCTTCAGAAGTCTGTAGACATTTCCTGTCAGCCACGTTTTTTTTAAAACAATAAGTTTTAAGGGTATCCGAAGGGTATATTCTAGGAGCTCATTCAGCAATTGCCGAGGACCATCATGGATGTAGCACGCGGCACATGGAAATGTAGTTCATGGTGAGATAAAGCAGATGGAAGGAGTGCCCTCTGGTGGCGGTCATGGCCACTCCAGCTCGTGGTGGTGACACACTGCAGCCTCACAGCAGTTTGAGTCCCGCAGCGGATAAAGACCTCTTGAATGTGGGACAGTACTGGTGAGTCTAGGAAACTAGATACGTTTTTTTTTCCAAAAGTAGCTAGATTTGGTGCTATAGGCACTAAAGGGGTTTGAAAAGTCACAAGATCTAGCGACGGATTTACTATGTTGACAACAATGCAATTCACCCTACACTCTCAAATTAGGTACTTATACTTGGCATACATCTAAATATTTTTCAATAAACTTATTGTTTTATAAAATAATGTTTATAAATCAACAGATGAATGTTGTAGCTGTATGTGACTTTTTTTCTAGCTTATAATACTAGTTTTGGAACACAAAAATTAGTTTCAGATCAACAATATTTCTAGGTTGCCTTAATGCCACCGCCCTGTTTAGGTTTACCACAGCATCCGAACTGGCTTAAAATCAGCCTAAAATAATATCATACACATTGTTCTTCCAGTAAGATCCTGAGGCAGCAAAGCAGCCGTAAAATGTGATGCTCATTCCACCATCCTTCACAGTTGGGAAGTCCCTTACGAGTCCCAGAAAGCTGACCCCTTGTCTTCTTCCTTGTACACTTTGAACATTGTTACATAATCCAATCCACAAATTCGTTTGAAGAACCAAATGAGCCATAGATCAGTTATCATGATTAGAAGATCTGGCATCTGTCAGATCATCTCAAATGTATTAAGCGAGGTACGAAGAACGGACCCCTGGCCCCTCAAGATGCAATCTAATCCTGTTTACATGAAATAAGATGCTCCCGAGCAGGTTTAAGATTACGGACCTGTTGCTATGTGGTGAGAACAGTGAGAGAAAATTGATGATGATGATGATGATGTTGTTGTTGTTGATATAGTTGTTATCATCATATAGTGGCCTTATTTGCTGATCTCCTGAGAGTCATTGATTATAATAGGTTTGTGACTCTATAGCAGGAGATCCAGCAGTGTTTTCTAATCAGATAAATTGAATGATTTTTAAAATGTGTATTCAAGATTCAAGATTCAAGAGTTTTATTTGTCACATACACAGTTATATACAGAATATACAACCGGCAGTGAAATGTAAACAGGTCCGCTCCATGGACAGTGCAAATTCACAGTTAAAAACACAAGGAAGAAATTATAATAGAAATAGGATATAAAAAAAAGTACTCTCTATATATATATATATATATATATATATGTCTATATCTGTAGAATTATAAATAATCAAGTCAAAGAAAAAAAAGGTAACAAATAAGGATAAAGTGGAATAAAATAATTGAAGTAGACTTTGCAGTGAGTAAACTGTAGACTTATAAATATGTGGTTAACAAATGTATAAAGAGTATAATGTGCAAACAGGTTTATAACAGGTTACACAGTAACAACGAGAACAGAAAGTGCAGTGCAATGTCAGTGTATCGATGTTTATCCTGAAGTGAAGTCACGTGATGTTAAGTGACTGAGTTCAGGAGTCTGATGGCCTGGGGGAAGAAGCTCCTCCTGAGTCTCTCAGTTTTGGCCATCAGGCTTCGGAAGCGCTTACCAGATGGTAGCAGCGTGAAATGAGGGTTTGCAGGGTGATTAGAGTGATTAGAGTCCTTGATGTGTACATAAGTTTTGTTTTCTGGTTTCATAACACATCACACAATAAGCACTTTGACCTCCTGCAAGATTTACTCACACACAGACATCAAGAATCAGCCTATGAATCTCAACAATGGTGACGTTCTTCATGCCACAACGCATCATACAAAACTCATCCATGGCTCCCAGAATGCATTACGGCATGAAGTATGTCACCATTGTTGAGATTCATAGGCTAATTATTGATGTCTGTGCGTGAGTAAAGATTGCAGGGGGTCAAAGTGCTTAGCGTACAATCTGTTTTAAAACATATTCAGCTTTTCCAATTAAAACACTGTTAGATGTTTTCTAGAATCACAATAAAATAATGTTAATAGTATATTGCTCATGCTCAGTCATAAGATCGTTGAATTAAGTCACTACACAATGATCATATTCTTATCATGGAGCAGCCAAACAGCATTTGATTGTGTTTTCTCTTGCTTTTCTTACCATAGCAAACTCAGCTACAGCAGCCAGAGAAACACTGCCATTAAAAAGTCCAACTAAAGAAAACACTGATCACCATGATGGTGACATAAACAACTAAACAATTTTCAACGCAAAAAAAAAAAAAAAAAAATAAGAGCTTCAATAAGAGCTTCTGTAGATGTATAAGGTCAGTCTGGTTAGTAATGTGTGAAGCTGGTAATGCTGTTTGTGGAGCTGTTTAATCCTCCTCTGCTGAGATCTCCAGAGATTTAATGTCTTCTTTTATCTTCAGCTGATTTCATCTAAGGCTGTGACTGAAGTCAGTTGTAGTTCTTGTGTTTCTCTTTCCTTCAGTGATTCTGCTTGTTATCATCAGGTATCTTCAATAATGCTTAATCATCACTTAAAGTCCCTGTAAAGTAAAAATTAAATGCGTTCTGAGTTTGTCACACCACAGATAAATGTGTTATTAGCCACCAGCCAAATTTGAATTATAAAAAAAATCAGCCAAGTAAATAAAATAGCTTATCAAAATCTTGAAAAAATAAGCAGCATTTGCTGCTCTCGAATGCTGGGGGGCGTGTCCGCTGTCTGCGCTGAAACCACACCCACTCGCGGGAAAGCTGCCGTAAGCACAGTAGCTCAAGACAACACTCACAGAGTTCACGACGGCGCCAGATGATAATCAGTTCGGCGGATTATCAATGAACCCCAGTTGTCGTTTGTAAAACTATCTGGTGTATAGTCACTGCAGAGGCAGGTGTTGGTGGTGATCCTCAGCTCTCCATCAAAGTAGGTTCTTGATGTCATCGTTTTTGTTTTGTAAGTTGTAGGCTGTAGTAACTAATGGTACTGATAGTAACTCACGATCGAGCGGGGCGAACTGATGCAAATGTGCTCCAGTTATGATAGTGTTGGGGGAGGAGCCTGGCTCGGTGGCTCCAGTGCGTCATCAACAGTTATGATAGTATTGGGGGAGGAGCCATATGCTCAGTGGCTCCAGTGCATCATCAACAGTTATGATAGTTTTAGGGGAGGGGCCATATGCTCAGTGGCTCCAGTCAGTCAGTTATGATAGTTTTAGGGGAGGGGCCATATGCTCAGTGGCTCCAGTCAGTCAGTTATGATAGTGTTGGGGGAGGAGCCTGGCTCGGTGGCTCCAGTGCATCATCAACAGTTATGATAGTATTGGGGGAGGAGCCATATGCTCAGTGGCTCCAGTCAGTCAGTTATGATAGTTTTAGGGGAGGGGCCATATGCTCAGTGGCTCCAGTCAGTCAGTTATGATAGTGTTGGGGGAGGAGCCTGGCTCGGTGGCTCCAGTGCATCATCAACAGTTATGATAGTTTTAGGGGAGGGGCCATATGCTCAGTGGCTCCAGTCAGTCAGTTATGATAGTTTTAGGGGAGGGGCCATATGCTCAGTGGCTCCAGTCAGTCAGTTATGATAGTGTTGGGGGAGGAGCCTGGCTCGGTGGCTCCAGTGCATCATCAACAGTTATGATAGTATTGGGGGAGGAGCCATATGCTCAGTGGCTCCAGTGCATCATCAACAGTTATGATAGTTTTAGGGGAGGGGCCATATGCTCAGTGGCTCCAGTCAGTCAGTTATGATAGTTTTAGGGGAGGGGCCATATGCTCAGTGGCTCCAGTCAGTCATCAACAGTTATGATAGTTTTAGGGGAGGGGCCATATGCTCAGTGGCTCCAGTCAGTCAGTTATGATAGTTTTAGGGGAAGGGCCATATGCTCAGTAGCTCCAGCCAGTCAGTTATGATAGTTTTAGGGGAGGGGCCATATGCTCAGTAGCTCCAGTCAGTCAGTTATGATAGTTATAGGGGAGGGGCCATATGCTCAGTGGCTCCAGTCAGTCATCAACAGTTATGATAGTGTTGGGGGAGGAGCCTGGCTCGGTGGCTCCAGTGCGTCATCAACAGTTATGATAGTGTTAGGGGAGGGGCCATATGCTCAGTGGCTCCAGTCAGTCATCAACAGTTATGATAGTTTTAGGGGAGGGGCCATATGCTCAGTGGCTCCAGTGCGTCATCAACAGTTATGATATTGTTAGGGGAGGGGCCATATGCTCAGTGGCTCCAGTGCATCATCAACAGTTATGATAGTGTTAGGGGAGGCGCCATATGCTC
This sequence comes from Paracanthobrama guichenoti, assembly GCA_018749465.1. Lineage (NCBI taxonomy): Eukaryota > Metazoa > Chordata > Actinopteri > Cypriniformes > Gobionidae > Paracanthobrama > Paracanthobrama guichenoti. The sequence continues at coordinate 795,586 of JAGHMJ010001553.1, forward strand.
AGTGGCTCCAGTGCATCATCAACAGTTATGATAGTATTGGGGGAGGAGCCATATGCTCAGTGGCTCCAGTCAGTCAGTTATGATAGTTTTAGGGGAGGGGCCATATGCTTAGTGGATCCAGTGCGTCATCAACAGTTATGATAGTGTTAGGGGAGGGGCCATATGCTCAGTGGCTCCAGTCAGTCATCAACAGTTATGATAGTGTTAGGGGAGGGGCCATATGCTCAGTGGCTCCAGTGCATCATCAACAGTTATGATAGTTTTAGGGGAGGGGCCATATGCTCAGTGGCTCCAGTGCGTCATCAACAGTTATGATAGTTTTTGGGGAGGGCCATATGCTCAGTGGCTCCAGTGCGTCATCAACAGTTATGATAGTTTTAGGGGAGGGGCCATATGCTCAGTGGCTCCAGTGCGTCATCAACAGTTATGATAGTGTTAGGGGAGGGGCCATATGCTCAGTGGCTCCAGTGCATCATCAACAGTTATGATAGTGTTAGGGGAGGGGCCATATGCTCAGTGGCTCCAGTCAGTCAGTTATGATAGTTTTAGGGGAGGGGCCATATGCTCAGTGGCTCCAGTCAGTCATCAACAGTTATGATAGTTTTAGGGGAGGGGCCATATGCTCAGTGGCTCCAGTCAGTCATCAACAGTTATGATAGTGCTGGGGGAGGAGCCTGTCTCGGTGGCTCCAGTGCGTCATCAACAGTTATGATAGTATTGGGGGAAGGGCCATATGCTCAGTGGCTCCAGTGCATCATCAACAGTTATGATAGTGTTAGGGGAGGGGCCATATGCTTAGTGGGTCCAGTGCGTCATCAACAGTTATGATAGTTTTAGGGGAGGGGCCATATGCTCAGTGGCTCCAGTGCGTCATCAACAGTTATGATAGTTTTAGGGGAGGGGCCATATGCTCAGTGGCTCCAGTGCGTCATCAACAGTTATGATAGTTTTAGGGGGGGCCATATGCTCAGTGGCTCCAGTGCGTCATCAACAGTTATGATAGTGTTAGGGGAGGGGCCATATGCTCAGTGGCTCCAGTGCATCATCAACAGTTATGATAGTGTTAGGGGAGGGGCCATATGCTCAGTGGCTCCAGTCAGTCAGTTATGATAGTTTTAGGGGAGGGGCCATATGCTCAGTGGCTCCAGTCAGTCATCAACAGTTATGATAGTGCTGGGGGAGGAGCCTGTCTCGGTGGCTCCAGTGCGTCATCAACAGTTATGATAGTATTGGGGGAGGGGCCATATGCTCAGTGGCTCCAGTGCATCATCAACAGTTATGATAGTGTTAGGGGAGGGGCCATATGCTTAGTGGGTCCAGTGCGTCATCAACAGTTATGATAGTTTTAGGGGAGGGGCCATATGCTCAGTGGCTCCAGTGCATCATCAACAGTTATGATAGTGTTAGGGGAGGGGCCATATGCTCAGTGGCTCCAGTCAGTCATCAACAGTTATGATAGTTTTAGGGGAGGGGCCATATGCTCAGTGGCTCCAGTGCATCATTCTGGATCTACCATTTTAGCCCAGGCCTAAAAAATCCTCAAGACAGCAATGACAAAAAACTGTTTAACGGTCAAGCTCCATGATTCAGTATTAACACAGTTCACAGTCTTTGTAATGTGTTTCAGCAATACATTTCTAACATTTATAATGTGTTAAGAAACAAATCTCAGAATTGCCTTTACAGGGACTTTAATTATCTCATTAACACCAACGCTGATTCAGTATTACATTTAACAAACTGTGCTGAGCAGTGTTCATTTAATCTGGGCTAACCCATATGGGGCCTACATGGCTGTGCTGGCTGGGAAACCGTGACAGTTAAGGGGTTAAGCGCATGACATTGTCATTGGCTAAAATGCACACACAGGTTACTGTACTTCCTGAACAAGTGCGCACCCAAGTTCAAATTGCTTTCATGCGTGAATCATGGTTCCAATGCAACCGAACTCATGACAGCTTTCACATTATCTTTTTTTCATGTGAACCGTGCTCTATTTCAGACTAAACAGCACTCAGCGTGACACCCCCGTGTTGCACAGCAAACCACCACCAAGATGAGGAGGATTGCTACACTTATTTTCCTTGCTGTCCCAATTCTATAATAAACAACACACATGTAAGGCAGAGGTCTTCAACTCTGCTCCTGGGGACTCACTGTTCTGCAGAGTTTAGCTCCAACCCTAATCAAAGACAGCTGAAGCTAATCAATCTCTTCAGGATCACTTGTTGAAAATACACAGGCAGGTTTGCTGAAGCAAGTTGTAAATAAACTTTGCAGGACAGTGGGTCCCCAGGAGCAGGGTTGAAGACTTCTGATGTAAGACACCACAATAATAAACTTAAACACAATAATGTGCACAAGGAGGGAACAACCCTCCACAAATCAAAGAAACAAACAAAAGAAAAGAAATACCAGAAAAACAATTAGGCCCAAAAGCACACAGCTTTCATGTCAGTAAAACAGGAGTATGATAACAAATATTATCACATGTAGAGTTATACATGTTTGGGCCCAAAGAAAAAACTGAACACACAAATGACAAAACACTCACATCCAAAAATAAATACACAAATGAAGGAAAATTGTAATATGTGCATACATATCAATCACAGCTCTATTGCCGGTTGAGCTGTTTAAATAAACGTTGAGAAACGGTTTTCCTTTTTTGTATATTAATACAAGACAGAATAATACAAATAATGATGTATGTACGTGGGTGCGATCACGTGTGATTACATTATCCCGTTGCTTTCATATACAGTTCACAGGGTCTACTAACAACCTTTAACAAACTTATTTGTTAGGCTATATGTTCTGTTTTAAGTGTGATTTGCTTGCAATGGTTTTATTTTGGATAGTTTATAAATGTTCTCTATACATGTAATAGTGTTTGATAGTTGTTGTTTTTACCAAACATAATGTAAAATTTATGGTTTAATATAATTACATTGACAAATTTAAGTGAAATATGTACATACATATCAATTACAGGCCAAACATTTACTAGATTTGGCAGAATTTAATAAGCCAGAAGTGGTACTAAATGAAGGTACTCTTATTACTGAGCTAAACCAAATAATCCAGTTCTCTAAAAAAGAGCCAGATTTCCCATCATGACTTCACTGACACTAAACTAGTTCCCTTTTGAGCGGTCAGACGTGGTGCGTTGAAAGACGCTTGGGGATAACTCCTTTTCTCTGAAATACTGAAGCCTTTTATGAAATAATGCAGTGCTTACTAAAGTAAGTACTGAAGCTTACTCGCACTCTATTGGCTGGTCGGTGGGAACTGCATGAACCAATGGCAGATCAGTGTAACTGCGTGAACCAATTGGTGCGAAGCCCACCGAAAAGAGCAGCGACATTGTTGCAAATGTTGCGCCACACCTGTGGCACATGCAGAGCCACTCTGTGTGTTGTCAGCCTGGGCAAGGCCCACGCTGACGCTGCTCTTACCGGGTCTGGCTGCTCTCACTCCGAGAGTATGCCACACTCTCCTCTCTGCTTGAGGATAACACTCTTTTCAGAGCACGACTCCACCCCTTGTGCTCTCCTGTTTTCTTTTCCTGTCAAGCCTTGATGGAAAAAACAGCAGAGTAGAGGGCCGAGTATACAGAGGCCAGCGAGCTCACATCAGCCCAGTGCCCGCTTGCCTCACTTTCTCCCCAGAGAGAATTATCGCCGGTGATGTTCTCTTGTTCAGACGAGCATTCCCCCCCCCGATCGACACAGAGGGTCTCGTCTTCTTCGGTGGGTATGATGAAGACCCACAGGAAGGGCCGCATGATGACTCAGTGTCATTGGTGGCATCTGACGCTGAGGATTGGTCGGGCTCCATTGAAGACCCCGCCCCCTTACCGTCTCAGTACCGAAGCAACTCCAGGGCTGGTGTGGATGTCGAGCTGATCTGTTTTCTCACTAAAGCCGTCAGCCAGCTTGGCCTGGACTGGGCCTCGCCTGAGGAGCCTGCACGCAGCCACTTAGATGAGTGGTTCCTGCCAGGGCGCCAGCAGACCCCCGGAGATCCATGACGAACTGGTGAAACTGTGATGAGCCCTCTACTCTACCCTCGGCGGTAGGATGGAAAGCCAAAGTTTCTCACCCATCTAAGCCCTGCAGGATGACCTCAGCCTTAGCGGGTAGGGACTACGCATCCACTGGCCAGGCATGATTTCATTCATTCACTTCCTGAAGAGAAACTCCTGATAACAAAGCTGTAGAAACTAAATGTGGGCTCGAACATTAAATGGTGAGGGCTGACCGGCCGTCTCATAAGCAACTGAAATAGCCTCGACTATCCACTTGCTTAGTGTCTGTTTAGATGCGGGCTTCCCTTTACTTGGAGATCCAAAAGACACAAACAACTGATCAGTTTTACACCATAGGGCAGCTCTGTGGACATAAGCATCTAGTGCCCTTACTGGGCAGAGCAGATTTAATCTCTCCTGGTCTGGGTTTTGAAACGAAGGTGGAGAAAAGGCCTGAAGCATTATGGGACCTGCCACATTAATGGGAACTTTAGGGACATAACCTTCCTTCGGAAATAGAAATGCTTTCACCATACCAGTTGCAAACTCAAGACAGGAGGGTGAAACCGGCAGTGCTTGTAAATCCCTGACTTTCTTAAGAGACAAGATAGCCAGAAGAAACAGAGTTTTTAGCGTGATAAATTTCTCTCTGGCACTTCTTCAATAGGCTCCAGGGAGCCAGAGCTAGGCCTTCTAAGACTATGGCCAAATCCCAGGTCGGCACCCTCGAGCGTGCCGTAGGCCTCAGCCTCAAGGTACCACGGAGGTAGCGAGTTACCCATGGGTGTCTCCCCACAGATGCGCCTTTTAGAGGAACGTGGTAAGCAGATATAGCCGCCACGTATACCTTCAAGGTGGAAGGGGATAACCCTAAAGATAATTTTTCTTGAAGAAACTCCAGTACTGAACCAACAGGGCAGTTAACTGGATTCAACGAATGGCTTGTACACCATGAGACAAAAACTCTCCATTTAAGGGCATAAAGCCTCCTTGTAGAAGGAGCTCTGGAGTGCAGTATGGTCTCTACTACCTCAGTAGAGAGACCTGAATCTATGAGCTGGGCCCCCTCAGAGGCCAAGCCCACAGTTTCCACAGCTCCGGGCGTGGGTGCAGAACTGACTCCATCGCCTGGGAGAGAAGGTCCCTCCTGACCGGAATTTCCCATGGAGGGCCCTCGAGGAGAGACACAATATCCGACAGCCATACTCAGCCTGGCCAGAACGGGGCTATTAACAACAGACGTACCCCGTCCCAATGTACTCTCTCCAGAACTCCTGGTAGCATCACCACAGGGGGAAAGGCATACAGACGCAGCCTCGTCCTTGTCTGTACCATGGCATCAAACCCCAGGGGGGCCGGATGTGTAAGAGAATAAAACAGATGAGAGTAGGTCATCTCTCGAGATGCAAATAGATCCACCTGAGCTCACCCGAAGCGATTCCAGAGGAGCTCCACCGCTTCGGGGTGGAGTCTCCTTTCCCTGGGCACCATTCCCTGCCTCAACAGGAAGTCTGCCCCTTTGTTCAAATGCCCTGGAATGTAGATAGCTCGAACTGACAGCAACTTCCCTTGGGCCCAGATCAGGACTCGATGTGCCAACTTCCATAACTGGCGCAAGCGCAAGTTCAATCAGCCCTTGGTGATTTATGTAGGAGACTACCTGACCAACACATGGTGGCCCCTCAGGTCTGGGAGAAAGTGCCTGAGTGCCAGGAACACGGCCATCAACTCCAGTTGGTTTATGTGCCAGGAAAGCTGATGGCTGCTCCACAGACCCTGAACTGAGTAACTACTCATGATCGCACCCCAGCCGGTGAGGGATGCATCCGTCGTTAATGTCAAGCGATGATAAGGAGCTCCCAGCACTGGTCCCTGGGACAGGAACCAAGGATCCTTCCACATGACCAAGGCACGAAGGCATCGCCGCGTGACCTTGATCATTGGTTTTGAGCCACCACTGCAAGGGTCTTATGTACAGCAGGCCAAAAGGTCTCACGTTGGACACTGCTGCCATCAAACCCAGTAGTCTCTGAAACTGTTTTACAGTGAGTGACTGGCCTAGTTTCACCTTGCTTACTGCTTCGAGGATTGATTTTACCAGAGCGGGCGCTAGATGAGCCCTCATGGTATTTGAATCCCACACTACGCCTAGAAAGGTGGTACTCTGGAGTGGATATAACACTTTAGCCTTAACCCCAACACTTTAATGTGAGCGAGAATAGCATCTCGATGCTGAACCGCCAGTTGTTTCGACTGTTCCAGAATGAGATAATCGTCTATATAGTTCAGAACGTGGATGCCCTGGAGTCTCAGAGGAGCCAGAGCTGCATCCACGCACTTTGTGAATGTGCGGGGAGATAATGCTAGGCTGAACGGAAGAACCTGATATTGGTATGCTTCGCCCCCAAAAGCAAACCTGAGGAACTTCCTGTGTTGAGGAAGGATAGAGACATGGAAATATGCGTCTTTTAAGTCTATTGTGACACACCAGTCCTCGGACCTGATCTGACACACAATCTGTTTTGAATTTTAATTTCTTGACTGCAAGATTTAGCTGACGCAGATCTAGAATGGGATGCAGCCCTCCATCCTTCTTCGGAACTATATAGTACCGGCTGTAAAACCCTGACTCTCTGCTGTGGGGAGGGACCCTCTCTATAGCCTCTTTCGCAAGAGAGTCTGTACTTCTTGTTCCATAACCAGAGCCTGCTCGGGGTTGACCACTGTGGGTACCACCCCATTGAATTTGGGCGGGTGTGACCCGAACTGAATTCTGTACCCTTTTTCTACCGTCTGCAGGACCCAATCGGAGATATTTGGCAGAAGTTTCTAGAAAATCTACTAAAGGAACCAGCCTCTCGTTTGTGACCCGAGCTCTGAGGAACGCGAGCCGAAGTGCCCTCCTCAAAGAGCACTCGGCGGGACCGGAGAATTCTCATTGCCAACTTTTCACAATGCTTGCAGTCAGCCCCCTCAAGGGCTGCCTGAGCGTGCTCCAGTCCCAAACACATAACACAGAGCAAGTGTGTGTCCCCACCCATAATATAACGAGGGCAAGGAGGCACACACTGTCTGAATTGCTGATTTGCCTTTTTTTTGTTGAGAGACACACATACTTTTTAGACAAACGATTTAAACATAGAGCGCTTGTGAACAGAAGCTGACACTGTCTGGTTCAAGGGTGCTTTATAGTGTCCTGATCAATGACGTCCCGTCACGTCATTGGACTGATTTCACGAGTGCTTCATGACGTAATCACGCAGAGGTGTTCCCGCAGCGCTTGACGCAGCGCAAGTTCCCATGAAAGGGAACTATTAAGTGTAACAGGGACATACATTTACATTTGATATATAAAACAAATGTGAGTATGTTGCCTCCTCATTTTAAAACACCACCACACACTACTGATCTACATGGTGATTGTTACTATGAAAACATAAGACCTGAAAGTATTTTTCTCTGTGTTTTCTTTTAGGTTCTTTTTCCACCAGTGTTCAACCTCACGTAAGAAATCTTAGTATTATATTTGATTCATCACTACATTTGAGAAACAAATCAGTAAAGGGCAGTTTCCTTCATCTGAAACCGGCTTCTGCCCCTGAAAGATTTGGAAACTGTAATCCACGCTCTCATATCACGCCTGGACTACTTTATACTGTAGCTTTATACTGGCTTCCTGTACAGTTTAGAATTGATTTTAAAATGGCTGTTTTTGTATGTAAGGCTTTATCTGGCATCGCACCAAAATACATTAGTGACCTTTTGATTCCTTACTCTCCCCAGGGAGAACTTAGATCATGTAATCAGCTCCTCTTAACTGTCCCCTTAACTGCCCTTTCACTAGCGGGTAGCCAGTTTTAAATCAGCTCTTAAATCTTATTTGTTCTCTCTGGCTTTTGATTAAGATTAGTTTAACCCCTTAATTGTCACCGTCCTGCTAGCGGGACATTTCCCAGCCAGCACAGTCATGTAGGCCCCTCATGGGTTAGCCCAGATTAAATGAGCACTACTCAGTGTGCACACTACAGGCTGTTAAGCAGTGTTGGGCATGTTACTGAAAATTAGTAATTAGTTAAAGTTACTTCTTTTAAAAGTAATTGAATTACTTTATCAATTACCGTATATCAAAAGTAATTAGTTACTAGGGAAAGTAATGTTAAAGTTACTTTTATGTCTGCTTTTTAAATGTAAATATGAACAGTACTGAACAGTCAAACACAATAAACAATTGTATTTATTGTAATCAACAGGGCAACAGGCCTTCAAATCAAGCAGTAGTATACGGTGTTTAGTGTCCACCAGCAACAGTGAGCATTCCTTCGGTGCAGCTGGGAGAGTTATGGCCTTTTTACACCAGGTCACTTCATTCGTTTTTCTTGAACCAGATATTTATCCGATTGTGAAAAAACCAGGAGTAAATGCCTTCCGAAATTCTTTTGAGACGGATTTAAATCCGATCACTCAAACAAACCAAATCAGAAGGTGGTCTGGGACGCATTTCAGGCGAAACTGTACAAGTGTAAATGCATCTAAACCAGGGGTTCTCAACCGTGGTCCTCGAGGCCCACTGTCCTGCAGAGTTTAGCTCTAATGCTGATCAAACTCACCTGCCTATAGCCTTCTAGTAATCCTGAAGAGCTTGATTAGCTGGTTCAGGTGTGCTTGATTAGGGTTGGAGCTAAACTCTGCAGGACAGTGGGCCTCGAGAACCAGGGTTGAGAATGCCTGATCTAAACATATGTAAATTTTACTTCTGGAAAATTGTTAAAAAATAAACGTGTGATAGCGTCTTATAGGCTATACATGTTGTAGTCAGATATGACGCGCTACTGCAACACGCATCGCCACAAATTAGTAAAGCAAGCCAACACGCAAATGACCACAAGTGAAACTGAAAGTAGTCTTAGATGCTCAAAAACATCATATCTTCATTAAAACTAATGACACTAAATTATCTTACCAGTGCTTAGCTCGCTCTTTCTCATATTGCAGTCTTTGATCTTGAAATGAGCTGATGAATAAAATGCAGCTCATATCTGTCGCTTTTGTTGACGTGAACTCAAATGTTAAATGTGCATATAGCGCGGGAATTGAAGATCGGCTTTATATTCATTTTGCCGAGAGGTGTAAGGTAAGACAACCTGCATGTTTTTTTTTTTGTTTTGTTTAGATTGTGTAGCCTGCTTTGTTTGCGAGCGCCTATGATCAGCCTAACCTCAACTTATCAAAAATGCCTTTTTACTGTGGTGGTGATAGTAGGCTAAATGTTTAAACTAACATTGTGATGCTTGAAGTGTTTGATATCTATGGATTTTATTATAGGCAAGACAAGTCAAGTTTAAACAAGTAACAAACTCTTTCAATTTCAGCAATTGTAACTGCATTACTTATTTAAAAAAATATGTAGTTACATGTGCGTTATCGTTAAAAGTAGTGGAATTACAGTAACGTGTTATTCCCAACACTGCTGTTAAGTGTAAAACTGAATCAGTGTTGGTGTTAATGAGATAATTAAGTGATGACTGAGCATTATGACACCTGCTGTTAACAAGCAGAATCACAGAAGGACAGAGAAACACAAGAACTACAACTTCATACTTCAGCCACAGCCTTAGATGAAATCAACTGAAGATAAAAGACATAAATTTTCTGGAGATCTCAGCAGAGGAGGATTAAACAACTCCACAAACAGCATTACCAATTTCACACATTACTAACCAGATTGACTTTATGTATGTTTTAATTGTTTAGTTGTTTATGTCACCATCATGGTGATCAGTGTTTTCTTTAGTTGATGAGTTTTGTACAATGCATCCAGAATACATTGTGGCATTAAGTATGTCACCATTGTTGAGATTCATAGGCTGATTCTTGATGTCTGTGTGTGAGTAAAACTAGCAGAAGTTAGAAGTGCTTATTGTGTAATGTGTTATTAAACCATAACAAACAGTTACAGCAGGCAGAAAAAAAAAAATTATGTTAACGAGACAAGAGCCCAACTAAAGCAAGTACTGATCACCATAATGATGACTTTATTATTTTCAATAAAAACATCAACATCTAAGCCTCTGTTGATGTATAAGGTCAGTGAAGCTGGTAATGCTGTTTAATCCTCCTCTGCTGAGATCGTCAGAGATTTTATATCTTTTATCTTCAGTTGATTTCATCTAAAGCTGTGGCTGAACTCATTCTTGCGCTTTTCTTTCCTTCAGTGATTCTGCTTGTTAACAGCAGGTGTTCATCACTCAATGAATCACTTAATTAACTCATTAACCCGATTAGCACAAACTGATTCAGTGTTACATTTAACAGCCTGTAGTGTACACACTGAGCAGTGTTCATTTCATCTGGGCTAACCCATGTGGGGCCTACATGGCTGGGTAACGGTGAGGGGTTAAAGGTTTTATGTTGAAGTTTTCTGATTGTATTCTGTTTAATGTGTTTATATTTTGTACGCTGCAAAATACAAAATATACATTGATTTTTAAATGCTCACTGTTTTACTGTATGGCACTTTGATGCAACTTTGTTGCTTTTAAATGTGCTATAGAAATACATTTTGTCTTGACTTAAGTAAACTCAATAAAATTAAATTTAAAAATAAATAAATTGCTTAGTCACTAAGGGTGTACTAAGGGTGTACTCACACTAGGCACGGTTGGCTTGTACCGAGTGCGACTGTCCCCCCTCCCCACTCCCCCTCTGCACTCACATAGCACTTAACGTACCGGGCCGGAGCACGCTCACGTCATTCACAATACAACTTTTTGTTTTGAATAAGACCGGAAGAAAAGTGTTTTCGCTAATAGAATGCCTAATATATTTATCATTTATGCCATGCAGCGATTTTCACTTGACTGCACTGCACGTATCAGAAGATTATTACGGAGGTGGCTGACTTTGATGGAGGAATTTGCAGCTTTACTCACAAACTACAATTCATGTTCATCAATAAGGTGAGAACCAGAACTGTTATAAACCTAAATATATTTGATTTAAAATATAAAAGTATATCCAAGTAGTAATAGTTTGCTGTTTGCTGTCGTAATGATGACATTAGTGCACAGCAGTTAGCGCTCACACTGCATGAGAGCCATTCTTGAGCCCAACTGAACCGCGTGGGGGCATGGAACGGAGCGCTCACACTTGTCAAATGAACTGGGCTTTGGGGGTCAAACACGTTCGGGCACGGTTCAGAGTGCCTAGTGTGAGTACACCCTAAAAGTGTTACTTGAGACCCACTCAGTGAAAGCTTTAGATCACTAAATTTTCAACTAAATATCCAAGTAAATTTAATTACTAAACTAAATTAACCATATCAACTATATTACCGATCTGCCCGCATTGACACTATATGATACTTGAAATTAGCTGGATAATATCACCGTTTCACCAGAATGGCTGTCCAGCCGAATCAAATTCTGTTGCATTATTTTCCTGTTAACACTGTGAAGCTGCTTTGAAACAATCGTCAAGTAACGAAGTACAAATACTTTGTTACCTTACTTAAGCAGAAATTTTGGGTATCTGTACTTTGCTGGAGTAATTATTTTTCAGCTGACTTTTTACTTCTACTCTTTACATTTTAAAAATAGCCTCTTATATTGGACAGTTTTTGCACTTAAATTGTCTTATTCTTACTGTTGACATTGAAAATGATGCATGTGATTAAATGCATTGGATTAAAACAAAATGGCGCCGCCGGGTTCGGTTGCCGTTCAGACTGTGCTTTTATTTACTATTTTACTTTCTTTTACTCTCAGTTTTTACAAACTTATCAACTGCATTGATCTGCTATGACAGCAAAACTCTTTTGGACATTGGTTACCTCTACACTGGACTGTTTCAGGACACTTTCGCCGATCCTCTGTGGCCATCTGAGATCCTTCGAAACGCAGAGTTGAACAATGGCCAGACGAGTCAACGGCGAAGAATCAAGAAACACTGCGGGAAACGCACTGGGATACGCAACAGACTGAGGAAAAGGGCATTCAGCCCTCCCCTCCCGAGAATTCTTCTAGCAAATGTTCAATCCTTGGAGAATAAGATGGACGATCTTAGAGCCAGGATCAGTTTTCAACGGGACATGAGAGACTGTAACATCTTTTGTTTGTCCGAAACATGGCTCACGCCAGTCCCGGACACAGCTGTGACGCCGTCGGAGAACTTCTCTGTTTTTCGGATGGACAGAACAGCCGAGGCCGGTAGATCCAAAGGCGGTGGAGTATGCTTCATGGTCAACAAGAAATGGTGCGACCCCAGGAACATCATCATTCTCTCGCGGTCCTGCTCGCCTCATCTGGAAAATTTAACAATCATTTGCCGCCCATTCTATCTGCCGAGGGAGTTTTCTGCGGTCGTCGCAACTGCTGTTTACATTCCACCACAGGCAGACACAGCGCTGGCTTTATCTGGCCTTCATGATGTTGCCAGCGGCATCATAAACAAACACCCCGACGCGGCGTACATTGTCGCGGGCGATTTTAACAAAGCAAACCTAAAGAAAGTCCTGCCAAACTTTCACCAGCACGTCTCCTGTCCTACACGAGGAGCAAACACACTGGATCATTGCTACTCTCCGTTTAAGAACGCCTATAAAGCGCGGTCACTTCCAGCTAAATGCAAATTGGATCATGCCGCCATTTTCCTCACACCTAAATACAGACAAAGGCTCGTTCAGGAACCCCCGGTGACGCGGGAAGTTAAGCGCTGGTCGCCCCATTCAGAGACCGCGCTACAGGCAGCTCTTGATGACGCCGACTGGGACATGTTCCGAGCGAGTTCAGCTGACGCAAGCGAGTTCACAGATGTGGCGCTTTGCTTCATCAACACGCTCACAGAGCAAGCCACGCAAACAATAACAATAACGTCCTTCTCAAATCAGAAACCGTGGGTGGATAATTCAATCCGCGCTGCAGTGAACACACGCACTGCCGCTTACAACGCCGGTCTCCTATCGGGGAATATGACTGAATACAGATCATCCTGCTATGCTCTGTGGCGTGCAGTTAAAGCCGCAAAACTCCGTTATAAAGACCGAGTGGAGTCTCATTTCCAACTCGCGGCGCATGTGGCAAGGTCTGAGGTCCATCTGCTCTTTTGGATCTAAATCCTCTGCAGAGGTGAGCGCTGATCCGTCGCTTGTGAATGAGTTAAACTCTTTCTACACTCGCTTTGACTGTAACCGCGGCAACGCGACTCCGCCAAGTGGCGCGTCAGAGGGAATTACTCTGAGCAGCAACAACCACGTGATCTCTGTCTCGGAGGATGAAGTTCGGAGGCCACTCAAGCGTGTGGACGTCAGGAAAGCTGCTGGGCCAGATGGTATTTCAGGCCGTGTTCTGCGGTCCTGTGCTGATCAGCTCGCCGGGTTGTTTACATCTATCTTCAATGAGTCCCTTGCTACATCTGTGGTCCCCACCTCCTTCAAAAAATCCACCATCATCCCTGTCCCTAAGAACAGTAAACCCTCTTGCCTAAATGACTATTGTCCAGTGGCTCTCACGTCTATAGTCATGAAGGTCTTTGAGAGACTCATTAAAAACACCATTTGCGCCTTCATTCCTGACACTTTGGACCCTCTTCAGTTTGCCTATTGTCCCAATAGATCGACTGAAGATGCCATCTCTCATGTCCTCCACTCCTCCCTCACTCACATCGACAGCAAAAGTGGGAACTACGTAAGGCTGCTATTTATTGACTATAGCTCAGCCTTTAACACCATAGTTCCCATCAAGCTAACCTCCAAACTCCTGGATCTCAGCCTGAATCCTTCTCTCTGCCACTGGATTGAGGACTTCCTCACTGGCAGGCCTCAGGTGGTGAGAATAGGCCAGTCCACCTCCACCTCCATCACCCTGAGTGTGGGAGCTCCACAGGGCTGTGTCCTGAGTCCCCTGCTCTACTCTCTCTACACGCATGACTGTTTGTCCACACACAGCTCCACCTCTATCATCAAATTTGCTGATGATACTGTTGTCCTGGGCCTCATTTCCAACAACAATGAGATGGCATACTTGGACGAGGTGGAGCATCTAACATCATGGTGCAAGGACAACTGTCTCTCTCTGAATGTTGGCAAGACCAAAGAAATGATTGTGGACTTCAGGAAGAGACAGCAACGGACATACTCCCCCCTCATGATCAGCGGGTCACCAGTAGAGAGAGTGAGCAGCTTCAAGTACCTGGGAGTAAACATCTCCGAGGACCTGACCTGGACTGCTCACATTCAGACACAGGTGAAAAAAGCCAGGCAAAGACTGTACCACCTGCACCAGCTGAGGAAATTCAGGGTTTCACCAGCTATCCTGAAAACTTTCTATTTAGGGGCGATAGAAAGTGTATTAACTCAGTGCATCACAGCGTGGTATGGGAACAGCACCAGTCATGACCGCAAAGCCCTGCAAAGAGTCGTGGCGCTTATCGGCGTATCTCAGGGTCAGCTCTCCTGTCTCTGCAGGACGTCTACACCAAACGCTGCAAAGGTAGAGCTACTAAGATCATCAAGGACTCTAATCACCCTGCAAACCCTCATTTCACGCTCCTGCCATCTGGTAAGCGCTTCCGAAGCCTGATGGCCAAAACTGAGAGACTCAGGAGGAGCTTCTTCCCCCAGCCCATCAGACTCCTGAACTCAGTCACTTAACATCACGTGTTATCAACCTTGATTGGTATGGCAATAAAATATGGTGGGGTTAGTGCACTATAGGCCCCTGTGGCACGGCCTAAGCTTTTGGCCTTAATGGCATTTTTTTCCTTACATTACTTTTATACTTTAACTTTACTTGAGTAAAAAGCTTGAGTTGATGCTTCAACTTCTACATAGTATCTATACTTCTACCTGAGTAATGAATGTGAATACTTTTGACACCTCTGTATGTACAGTATGTATATGTGTGTATATAGATGCATATACACTGATGCTCACGTGCCACTGTTGGCACTTTCGGCGGTGGACAGGGGTCAGCATGGGCACCCTGACTGGTCTGCGGCTATGCCGCCCCATACGCAACAAACTGAGATGCTCTGTGTATTCTGACACCTTTCTATCAGAACCAGCATTAACTTCTTGAGCAGTTTGAGCTCCAGTAGCTCGTCTGTTTGATCGGACCACACGGGCCAGCCTTCGCTCCCCACGTGCATCAATGAGCCTTGGCCGCCCATGACCCTGTGGCCGGTTCACCACTGTTCCTTCCTTGGAGCACTTTTGATAGATCCTGACCACTGCAGACCGGGAACACTCCACAAGAGCTGCAGTTCTGGAGATGCTCTGACCCAGTCGTCTCGCCATCACAATATATTGTTTTACATTTTTCACTGTATGTATGTGGCTAATCATTTTATGTCAGTTTGTAGAGTTATTACGCAAAAAGAATTTTTTTAGAACATTTAAAATAGTTTTGAATAAAGTGTTTGCGTTTACAAGAGATGTCTGACATTTTGCATGTTGTGTGTGTGTGTGTGTTTAGTGTTTTTTTTGTAGAGTTTTGAGGAATGGAGCCATAGTTTCAAGAACTGTGTGTAAACAGTTTTAAAAAACTGTAATTTGATGTATAGCCTACTTAATTTTTGTGAGGGTGGTTGTACAGTACAAATGACATGCTGGTGTCGTTTTGAGGTCAGTGATGCTGCGTTCATAGCTGTCATAATGCTCAATATGTTTTCAGACAGTCCATTAAGTGACTGCTGCAGGTTCTTTGATTTTTCCGCTTATTGATGTGTTTATGTAATATCCCTTCCTCTGTCCTATATGATAGTGCCACTATAGTCACTATAACAGTGATTCCCTCATTAGTACACAAAACAGTGTGCCACAGATCTAATCAGTTTTAATTAGCTTTCATTGAGGTAAAAGTAATAAAGTTTTTGATCTGTAAGATTTTTAGAGGAAGTCTATTCTGCTAACCAAGGCTGCATTTATTTTATTAAAAATACAAATAAAACAGTAATATTGTGAAATATTATTAAAATGTAAAATGTTACTATGTGAATATATAGTAAAGTGTAATTTATTCCTGTGATCAAAGCTGAATTTATCATCATTACTCCACATAGCAAAACCCTAGTGTTAAATTAACACTCCTCAGAGTTTATTTGACTCCACACTCAAGAGTGTTAAAAGCAACTCTGAAGCAGTGTTGAAGTTAATGAGGTAATTAAGAGATGATTGAGCATTAGTGGTGACACCTGATGTTAACAAGCAGAAACGCTGAAGGATTATGGTGATCAGTGTTTATTTTAGTTGGGCTCTTGACCCTATAACATCAGTTTTTGTCTGGCTGCTGTAACTGATTTATAGCAGCCAGACAAGTCCAAAGAAAATGTGATCAGGTGTTGTTGGTTGTATTTTGACAAATGTCAGACATGGTGAATGTTTGACATGATGTCATTTAGAACCTAATCTCTGGGTTAGGTTTACTTTATTGATTACAGCTGTCCTGTGATTCTGCAGCATAAGATCTAGTGTTTACAGTATAATCAGAGGGATTTTTAAAAGTTATGTTGAAAAAAAAACAGGTTGAATCTCTGTCATTTAGACGCACAAGTCTATCATTTAGACACGCGTGTCCTAATGTGAAGGCTGCATTCGAAGTGCGATTGCGTCACAGCGGTGTGACGAAGGCTGCCACAATTTCAAAGCGACCTCAAAATGCGCCCTCCGTTTCTCAGGCAAAGGAAGGATACAGCAGGTGGACCCTTCACAGCCTATCCTATCCCAGAATTAATTGCACACCGGTGACTACAGGATTTGTAGACTGGTCTCCATTCCCTCGGCACTCAATCAGATTTCTTGCAGCACGGGATTACATTTCCCAGTGAAAGACGGTAGCAATCGGTAACTCTGGTGTACTTTGGACGGGAGTGGGCGGTCTGAAAATAGCCCGGCTGTAACACAACACAACTGCGCTTGAACTTGAAGTGAACAAAACGTTCTGTAGTGGTGGCATTTACACAGTTCCCTGCCCTGAGCAACCTGGCAAGATAATATTTTATTTCCCAATTTTAACTTGCATAAATGTTATTTCTCAACCATTCTCTCAAAAAGAGGATTCAGTCTGTCCATTGTCTCCAGTTTCGCTTTTTTTTTTTTTTTCTTTTGTCATTTATTTTTCTGCACTTTCTTTAAATGCATTAGATCTGTGGGGGGCTGTTTTTTTCATCCTGCTCCCGCTATAGGATCTATTTCGCCCCCTCCTTCTCGCGCTTAAAATTCACTCCGTGTTCACCCGCTAGAATGATCTTCTTCCCTGAAAAATAGGCTAAATCAAATACGGCATC
Source organism: Paracanthobrama guichenoti (assembly GCA_018749465.1). Classification (NCBI taxonomy): domain Eukaryota; kingdom Metazoa; phylum Chordata; class Actinopteri; order Cypriniformes; family Gobionidae; genus Paracanthobrama; species Paracanthobrama guichenoti. Next base: position 812,894 of record JAGHMJ010001553.1, read on the forward strand.
TGTCATTCAAAATTATAATCCAAAATACAAATAAACGAAAACTGTTGACTTACTAGCTGTAGGCCTACTGCAAAATGAAGTATTTTATATGAATGTGTGTGTGTGTGTGTGTGTGTGTGTGTGTGTGTGTGTGTGTGTGTGTGTGTGTGTGTGTGTGTGTGTGTGTGTGTGTCTCACTGACGACGGTCCATTACCGAAAGTCTCCTCCAAAGGCTGAAGTTCTCTCATTTTATATGAATGTGTGTGTGTGTGTGTGTGTGTGTGTGTGTGTGTGTGTGTGTGTGTGTGTGTGTGTGTGTGTGTGTCTAAACTCGTGGCCGGGACGCAGAGAGCAATTTTTCAATATATTCATTTTTTGTAATGCAAGTTATTTGCAAATGTAATTGTCTAAAATTGTCTATTGTTAATTTTTGTTATGTAACTTGAAATGTGTCAGCTAAATAAAAGAGAAGTGGTTGTTCTGTACATTGTTTATTTTTGTAATGCGAGTTATGATTTGTACATTAAACAAATTCTTTTATGCATATATTTTCTTGTCATGTAAATAAAAATGTGTAAATGAAAATAAATTGGTCTATACATTACTTAAAATACTTTTTACAACTATTTATAAAATATAACTTAAGTTTAACATCAGAAACAACAGAAATTTAAATGAACAGCTAAAACAGAAGAAAACATTTGTATGTACACTTTCATTGAGCTGAGCGGGAGACGCTGGTAGAGCTGGACCGGGATGGGCTGCACAATAGAGACTCTGGTAAGGCCTCTGCCAGCGGGACATCCTCTGGGATGAGCGGGAGACGCTGGTGGAGCTGGACCGGGATGGGCTGCACATTAGAGACTCTGGTAAGGCCTCTGCCAGCGGGACATCCTCTGGGATGAGCGGGAGACCCTGGTGGAGCTGGACCGGGATGGGCTGCACAATAGAGACTCTGGTAAGGCCTCTGCCAGCGAGACATCCTCTGGGATGAGTGGGAGACCCTGGTGGAGCTGGACTGGGATGGGCTACACAATAGAGACCCGGGATGGGCTACACAATAGAGACCCTGGTAAGGCCTCTGCCAGTGGGATATCCTCTGGGATGAGCAGGAGACCCTGGTGCTGCTGGACTGGGATGGGCTACACAATAGAGACCCGGGATGGGCTGCACAATAGACTCCCTGGTAAGGCCTCTGCCAGCGGGACATCATCTGGGATGAGTGGGAGACCCTGGTGGAGCTGCTGGACCGGGATGGGCTGCACAATAGAGACTCTGGTAAGGCCTCTGCCAGTGGGACATCCTCTGCGATGACTGAGAGACCCTGGAGCTGCTGGACCGGGATGGGCTGCACAATAGAGACCCTGGTAAGGCTCTGCCAGCGGGACATCATCTGGGATGAGCGGGAGACCCTGCTGGAGCTGGACTGGGATGGGCTGCACAATAGAGACCCTGGTAAGGCTCTGCCAGTGGGACATCCTCTGGGATGAGCGGGAGACCCTGGTGGTGCTGGACCGGGATGGGCTGCACAATAGAGACCCTGGCAAGGCTCTGCCAGCAGGACATCCTCTGGGATGAGTGGGAGACCCTGGTGCTGCTGGACCGGGATGGGCTGCATAATAGAGACTCTGGTAAGGCTCTGCCAGTGGGACATCCTCTGGGATGAGCAGGAGACCCTGGTGCTCCTGGACCGGGATGGGCGGCATAATAGAGACTCTGGTAAGGCTCTGCCAGCGGGACATCCTCTGGGATGAGCGGGAGACCCTGGTGCTGCTGGACCGGGATGGGCTGCACAATAGAGACCCTGGTAAGGCTCTGCCAGCGGGACATCCTCTGGGATGAGCGGGAGACCCTGGTGGTGCTGGACCGGGATGGGCTGCATAATAGAGACTCTGGTAAGGCTCTGCCAGCGGGACATCCTCTGGGATAAGCGGGAGACCCTGGTGGTGCTGCTGGACCGGGATGGGCTGCACAATAGAGACCCTGGTAAGGCTCTGCCAGCGGGACATCCTCTGGGATGAGTGCATATTTCCACTGTCCGCAGGTTTGTGGGGCTGAATCAGTCGACGGCTGCCATGTCATAAAATGTTACAATGCATCTGAGATGTGATGAATAAAAATAAGTACTTAAATAAAGACTTGGATGTAGGCTAAATATATAGCTAAATGTGAAAATATTTTGTAACTGTTACATTTAACATGTTAGCTTTCCTGTAGCTCAAACAATAAGAGCTTGCCGTACATTCTGGGTGCACCAATCAAAACTCACCCATGGCTCCCAGTATGCATAGCGGCATTAATAAATTATAAGATGAATTGTTTTAGTAATTTCTTTTATTCTTATCATTTTATTTTTGCTGTTTTATGTGACTTTTTAGTAACTTGTTCTGTGATGTTCAGAGTTAATCTGTGTATCTGATATGCTGTTTGTCACCATTGTTGAGAGTCATACACTGATTCTTGTGTGTGTCTAAAGCTATAAACAAAACTTTTGTTTGTGCAGAATCTTATGCTGTAACATCACAGACCTGTTGTAATCAATACTATAAAGTCAACACATCACCCATATAACTAAAGATTGGTCTCAGAATGATATTAGTTTATCAAGTCACTAAATTATTGGGGTGTGATGAGACATGAGATTGGATTCACGAGAATGAAGTGAGACAAGATTTTTACATAGTGTTTTTAAAAAAATCCTCTGATGAAATACATGACTAGAAAAATTGTTTGCAAGGTGCATTTGAAATGTTTAATCTTTTAACTCATCATCTTGTAATGAATGTCATTTCAGTTCTACTTTCTGAGTATGAATTATCATATGCAGTAAAAGACAACAAGCACTGTAAAGGATTTGCACAAACACAACTGACTGGCTTCTCTCCTGTATGATTTCCCATGAGTCTCTTCAGACCTCAGAACTGCACATGATTTACGAGCTTCTACAACGTTCACCTCCTAACTGAACTCCTTCCCACAAATTGATCATAGATCAAGTGCAAACAATAAGTGCAACCATAATCATAGTACTCATTATTCAAAGTGCAAATAGAGAGCGATTTTTCTTCAAGCATGATACAGAGCTAAGAGATGGTTAACTACACAGATAGCTTTCATATTGAGAGATATTATCATGCCCCAGGGAGTTGCTTTCAAACAGCAGTAACATATTGAAATCGCGCTCGCGTTTACTTCACTATCGCGATTGTGCGCACTCTGTGAATAGGGAGGTGGTGCTGAATGAGCATTTTAAAATAGACATTTGTCTGACATTTCGCAACACATCCTCCGCCTCCTATGACTGTCGGTCTTCAATTCGTTTAGAACTACAAACGTGGATAAAAAGTGTTAAAAAACTACAAACATGACGGATATGCGAGTCTGATGGTTAAATAGAGAGGTTTAGATTAAGGGGCTTGAGTGATTATCAGTATTTAACCTGACAAAAAGATATGTATTCAGTGTTATCCACATTATATTTCACCTATAGCAGCATTGAGAACTTTTGTAATGATACATTTGGCCATTAACTTTTAAATGCATCATTATATTTAAACTGCAAACACACGAGGAGAGTCTCTGCATTAAAGACCCACAACTGGCAGATCAGGAGAGGTGTGGTGGTACGGGTAAGTTTAAGGGTAAAGTTAGGGACAGGTGTGGTAGTGTGGGTGAGTTTAAGGGTAAAGTTAGGGACGGGTGTGGTTTTATGGGTAAGTTTAAGGGTAAAGTTAGTGACAGGTGTGGTGTATGGGTAAGTTTAAGGGTAAAGTTAGTGACAGGTGTGGTGTAGGTAAGTTTAAGGGTAAAGTTAGTGACAGGTGTGGTGTATGGGTAAGTTTAAGGGTAAAGTTAGGGACGTGTGGTGGGGATGGGTAAGTTTAAGGGTAAAGTTAGGGACAGGTGTAGTGGTGTGGGTAAGTTTAAGGGTCGGGTTAGGGACAGGTGTGGTGGTGTGGGTAAGTTAAAGGATAAAGTTAGGGACAGGTGTGGTGGTGTGGGTAAGTTTAAGGGTCAGGTTAGGGAGAGGTGTGGTGGTGTGGGTAAGTTAAAGGATAAAGTTAGGGACAGGTGTGGTGGTGTGGGTAAGTTTAAGGGTCAGGTTAGGGACAGGTGTGGTGGTGTGGGTAAGTTTAAGGGTCGGGTTAGGGACAGGTGTGGTGGTGTGGGTGAGTTTAAGGGTAAAGTTAGGGACAGGTGTGGTGGTGTGGGTAAGTATAAGGGTCGTGTTAGGGACAGGTGTGGTGTGGGTACGTTTAAGGGTCGGGTTAGGGACAGGTGTGGTGGTGTGGGTGAGTTTAAGGGTAAAGTTAGGGACAGGTGTGGTGGTGTGGGTAAGTTTAAGGGTAAAGTTAGGGACAGGTGTGGTGGTGTGGGTAAGTTTAAGGGTAAAGTTAAGGACAGGTGTGGTGGTGTGGGTAAGTTAAAGGGTAAAGTTAGGGACAGGTGTGGTGGTATGGGTAAGTTTAAGGGTAAAGTTAGGGACAGGCGTGGTTAAGTTTAAGGGTCGTGTTAGGGACAGGTGTGGTGTGGGTACGTTTAAGGGTCGGGTTAGGGACAGGTGTGGTGGTGTGGGTGAGTTTAAGGGTAAAGTTATGGACAGGTGTGGTGGTGTGGGTAAGTTTAAGGGTAAAGTTAAGGACAGGTGTGGTGGGATGGGTAAGTTTAAGGGTAAAGTTAGGGACAGGTGTGGTGGGATGGGTAAGTTTAAGGGTAAAGTTAGGGACATGTGTGGTGGGGATGGGTAAGTTTAAGGGTAAAGTTAGGGACGGGTGTGGTGGTACGAGTAAGCTTAAGGGTAAAGTTAGTGACAGGTGTAGTGGTGTGGGTAAGTTTAAGGGTCGGGTTAGGGACAGGTGTGGGTGAGTTTAAGGGTAAAGTTAGGGACAGGTGTGGTGGTGTGGGTGAGTTTAAGGGTAAAGTTAGGGACAGGTGTGGTGGTGAAAGAATTGAAAATAATCAAAGATATTTGATTTTGTAAAATGAACAAAGACATTTGCTTTACTGTTTTCAACCCCCATCTCTCTCCAGGAGGGCCATTTGGAATTCCTAAAGACAAAGAAATGCTGAAGGCCTGTAGGCCAAATGTGTGTCACACCTGTAACACCGTGGGGGAAGTTTGGTCTGATTGGTCAGTTTGAATGGCTCATGTTAGGGTTTCAGTCACATGGTCAAGGAATAGATAAAAGAAGATTGTAACTGTTGCTCTGGCTCTTTTATTCTCTGGCTCTCTTCTTGGGGCCTTCTCTTTGGCTATTCTCTCCTTTGCTCTCTTCTCTTCTTTTCTCTCTCTCTCTCTCTCTCTCTCTCTCAGGTAAAATTCATGCTGGGTACGATTAATGGTATAAGTTTTCATCATCTCATACATTTATTTTGTAACTATTTTAAGTGTAACCGTAACTAGATTTTGTCATTAAATTCTTTCAACTACAAATGATGTGCTAACTAGTTTTGATTTGGTATTGACTTTGAAGTGTTACCTATTGCAATACAATATAGTCACATTATAGCCACGCTCTCCCACATGTTTAGCTATTGTAACTGCGCTTATTTCCGTCGTTGGTATAAGCTGCAGTGGGTGGTAAAGACAAGAAAGGTACAGTTTTCTATCATCTTGCTGATAACGTTTCTTTAGTCATTCGGCAACCCTGCAGTCAGAACCGCTGTAGAGGATCCACCCTTACAGTGGTGTGGGTAAGTTTAAGGGTCAGGTTAGGGACAGGTGTGGTGGTGTGGGTAAGTTTAAGGGTCGGGTTAGGGACAGGTGTGGTGGTGTGGGTGAGTTTAAGGGTAAAGTTAGGGACAGGTGTGGTGGTGTGGGTAAGTTTAAGGGTCGTGTTAGGGACAGGTGTGGTGTGGGTACATTTAAGGGTCGGGTTAGGGACAGGTGTGGTGGTGTGGGTGAGTTTAAGGGTAAAGTTAGGGACAGGTGTGGTGGTGTGGGTAAGTTTAAGGGTAAAGTTAGGGACAGGTGTGGTGGTGTGGGTAAGTTTAAGGGTAAAGTTAAGGACAGGTGTGGTGGTGTGGGTAAGTTAAAGGGTAAAGTTAGGGACAGGTGTGGTGGTATGGGTAAGTTTAAGGGTAAAGTTCGGGGCAGGTGTAGTATTGGTAAATTTAAGGGTAAAGTTAGGGACAGGCGTGGGTAAGTTTAAGGGTTGTGTTAGGGACAGGTGTGGTGTGGGTACGTTTAAGGGTCGGGTTAGGGACAGGTGTGGTGGTGTGGGTGAGTTTAAGGGTAAAGTTATGGACAGGTGTGGTGGTGTGGGTAAGTTTAAGGGTAAAGTTAGGGACAGGTGTGGTGGTGTGGGTAAGTTTAAGGGTAAAGTTAAGGACAGGTATGGTGGTGTGGGTACGTTTAAGGGTCGGGTTAGGGACAGGTCTGGGTGAGTTTAAGGATAAAGTTAGGGACAGGTGTGGTGGTGTGGGTGAGTTTAAGGGTAAAGTTAGGGACAGGTGTGGTAGTGTGGGTGAGTTTAAGGGTAAAGTTAGGGACAGGTGTGGTGGTGTGGGTAAGTTTAAGGGTAAAGTTAGGGACAGGTGTGGTGGTGTGGGTAAGTTTAAGGGTAAAGTAAGGGACAGGTGTGGTGGTGTGGGTAAGTTTAAGGGTAAAGTAAGGGACAGGTGTGGTGTGGGTAAGTTTAAGGGTCAGGTTAGGGACAGGTGTGGTGCTGTGGGTAATTTTAAGGGTAAAGTAAGGGACAGGTGTGGTGTAGGTAAGTTTAAGGGTAAAGTTAGGGACAGGTGTGGTGGTGTGGGTAAGTTTAAGGGTCATATTAGGGACAGGTGTGGTGTGGGTACGTTTAAGGGTCGGGTTAGGGACAGGTGTGGTGGTGTGGGTGAGTTTAAGGGTAAAGTTAGGGACAGGTGTGGTGGTATGGGTGAGTTTAAGGGTAAAGTTAGGGACAGGTGTGGTGGTGTGGGTAAGTTTAAGGGTAAAGTTAAGGACAGGTGTGGTGTGGGTAAGTTTAAGGGTCAGGTTAGGGACAGGTGTGGTGGTGTGGGTAAGTTTAAGGGTCGGGTTAGGGACAGGTGTGGTGGTGTGGGTGAGTTTAAGGGTAAAGTTATGGACAGGTGTGGTGGTGTGGGTAAGTTTAAGGGTAAAGTTAGGGACAGGTGTGGTGGTGTGGGTAAGTTTAAGGGTAAAGTTAGGGACAGGTGTGGTGGTGTGGGTAAGTTTAAGGGTAAAGTTAAGGACAGGTGTGGTGGTGTGGGTACATTTAAGGGTCGGGTTAGGGACAGGTCTGGGTAAGTTTAAGGGTAAAGTTAGGGACAGGTGTGGTGGTGTGGGTAAGTTTAAGGGTAAAGTTAGGGACAGGTGTGGTGGTGTGGGTAAGTTTAAGGAGGGTAAAGTTAAGGACAGGTGTGGTGGTGTGGGTACGTATAAGGGTCGGGTTATGGACAGGTGTGGGTGAGTTTAAGGATAAAGTTAGGGACAGGTGTGGTGGTGTGGGTAAGTTTAAGGGTAAAGTAAGGGACAGGTGTGGTGTAGGTAAGTTTAAGGGTAAAGTTAGGGACAGGTGTGGTGGTGTGGGTAAGTTTAAGGGTCATATTAGGGACAGGTGTGGTGTGGGTACGTTTAAGGGTCGGGTTAGGGACAGGTGTGGTGGTGTGGGTGAGTTTAAGGGTAAAGTTATGGACAGGTGTGGTGGTGTGGGTAAGTTTAAGGGTAAAGTTAGGGACAGGTGTGGTGGTGTGGGTAAGTTTAAGGGTAAAGTTAGGGACAGGTGTGGTGGTGTGGGTAAGTTTAAGGGTAAAGTTAAGGACAGGTGTGGTGGTGTGGGTACATTTAAGGGTCGGGTTAGGGACAGGTCTGGGTAAGTTTAAGGGTAAAGTTAGGGACAGGTGTGGTGGTGTGGGTAAGTTTAAGGGTAAAGTTAGGGACAGGTGTGGTGGTGTGGGTAAGTTTAAGGGTAAAGTTAAGGACAGGTGTGGTGGTGTGGGTACGTATAAGTGTCGGGTTATGGACAGGTGTGGGTGAGTTTAAGGATAAAGTTAGGGACAGGTGTGGTGGTGTGGGTAAGTTTAAGGGTAAAGTTCGGGGCAGGTGTAGTATTGGTAAATTTAAGGGTAAAGTTAGGGACAGGCGTGGGTAAGTTTAAGGGTCGTGTTAGGGACAGGTGTGGTGTGGGTACGTTTAAGGGTCGGGTTAGGGACAGGTGTGGTGGTGTGGGTGAGTTTAAGGGTAAAGTTATGGACAGATGTGGTGGTGTGGGTAAGTTTAAGGGTAAAGTTAGGGACAGGTGTGGTGGTGTGGGTAAGTTTAAGGGTAAAGTTAAGGACAGGTGTGGTGGTGTGGGTACATTTAAGGGTCGGGTTAGGGACAGGTCTGGGTGAGTTTAAGGATAAAGTTAGGGACAGGTGTGGTGGTGTGGGTGAGTTTAAGGGTAAAGTTAGGGACAGGTGTGGTAGTGTGGGTGAGTTTAAGGGTAAAGTTAGGGACAGGTGTCGTGGTGTGGGTGAGTTTAAGGGTAAAGTTAGGGACAGGTATGGTGGTGTGGGTAAGTTTAAGGGTAAAGTTAGGGACAGGTGTGGTGTGGGTAAGTTTAAGGGTAAAGTTAGGGACAGGTGTGGTGGTGTGGGTAAGTTTAAGGGTAAAGTTAGGGACAGGGGTGGTGGTGTGGGTAAGTTTAAGGGTAAAGTTAAGGACAGGTGTGGTGGGATGGGTAAGTTTAAGGGTAACGTTAGGGACAGGTGTGGTGTGGGTAAGTTTAAGGGTAAAGTTATGGACAGGTGTGGTGGTGTGGGTAAGTTTAAGGGTAAAGTTAGGGACAGGTGTGGTGTGGGTAAGTTTAAGGGTAAAGTTAGGGACAGGTGTGGTGGTATGGGTGAGTTTAAGGGTAAAGTTAGGGACAGGTGTGGTGGTGTGGGTGAGTTTAAGGGTAAAGTTAGGGACGGGTGTGGTGGTGTGGGTGAGTTTAAGGGTAAAGTTAGGGACAGGTGTGGTGGTGTGGGTGAGTTTAAGGGTAAAGTTAGGGACAGGTGTGGCGGTGTGGGTGAGTTTAAGGGTAAAGTTAGGGACAGGTGTGGTGGTATCGATAAGTTTAAGGGTAAAGTTAGGGACAGGTGTGGTAGTAAGTTTAGGGTTAGGTGTAAGGGAAGTGTCAACAGTGTAATTATAAATGTAACTACAGCAATTAATTACAAATATAATTACATGCAGTTAAATGTAAATACAATGTAAAATCATGTATGTACACAATAAGTGCATTGTATCAAATGAGTAATTGAAATGTTATTACATTTATGCATTTGGCAGACGCTTTTATCCAAAGCGACATACATTGCATCCAAGGTACAAATTTTTACATTTTGTCATTTTGCGCCATGCTCTTTTTGTTTGAGCTACAGGAAAGCATAGTAGTTAAGGCCACCTAATATAAAGTGGGTCCATTTGAACTGTGACGATGATTGACAGGGCAGTTTAAACAGTGATGGGATGCACGTAACTAAGCAACAGAGTCCGTTAAAGATGACAAAGTAGTGTGTCCCAAAGCTTGCATACTCTTCTGCTACACACTCAAAAATACATACATTTTCTTCACAAAAAGAGTACATTCCTTTAGGTCGTAGTTCAAGTAGGCGAATTGGGATGCAGTTAGTCATCCTTATTTCACCCTCACACTCCATTATGACGCAAGACAGCTTTGTGTGATTAAATGATGATTATATTAATACTATTAATCAAAACATAATCAACTCCTGAACAGATTTTCTCTGTGCTTTCTTTACCATAAAAAAGTGTCTAAACACACAGTTAAAACAACCAGAAAAAAAAGAACTAATGTTAAAAAGTCAAGGGTCAAAAGCACAACTAAAGCAAACACTGATCACCATTATGGTGACTTTAAAATGGTGACTCTTACCGATTCTGTTATCATCAGGTGTCTTCACCAATGCTCAATCATCACTTAATTAATCTCTTAATTATCTCATTAACTTTAACACTGCTTCAGAGTTGCTTTTAACACTCTTGAGTATGGAGTCAAATAAACTCTGAGGAGTGTTAATTTAACACTAGGTTTTTGCTATGCAGTCTTCAGTGTCACATGATCCTTCAGAAATCATTCTAATATGATGATTTGCTGCTCAACAAACATTTATGCTTATTATCAGTGTTAAAACAGTTGTGGAAAACTGAATAGAAAGTTCAAAAGAACAGCATTTATCTGAAATAGAATCTGAAATAGAATGTCTTTACTTTCACTTTTGATAAATTTAATATGTCTTTGCTGAATAATTTCTTTATGTCTTCCCCCCCCCCCTCCTCCCTTTTGAACGGAAGTACAATGTTGCAAAAGCTTTCTATTTCAGATAAATACTGTTCCTTTGCAATTCTATTCATCAAAGAATCCATTTTCGACACTGATAATAATCATAAATGTTTCTTGAGCATCAAATCCTCATATGAGAGTGATCAGTGAAGGATCATGTGACACCGAAGACTGGAGTAATGATGATAAATTCAGCTTTGATCACAGGAATAAATTACACTTTACTATATATTCACATAGAAAACAGCTGTTTTACATTTTAATAATATTTCAAATATTACTGTTTTATTGTATTTTTAATTATAAACATTAAAAATCTTACCGATCAAAACATTTTGAACAGCGGTGTAGTTCCCTCAATTCACCATGCAACATTTTTCTATATCACTTATCTTTTTCCTAAAGGTCACTAATAAGACATTTCAGTTGATCCATCTGATTTCTAAAAGGGCATGCACACTACACTTTTGAATACCCTTAGTGTGCTTAATAAAGAAATGGAAATAGAACATTTATATTAACTGAATGGTTACAAAAACTCAGCTACTACAGATTTTGACACATCACAAACAAAAATAGAGCATTACTGCCATCTATTGTTAATTCAGGCAGCTCTTTTGTCTCACTTGGATAAGAAGAGACTGTGTAATGCAGTGTCCCCTTCTTTCTCTAAATCAGTACTGAAAGACCCCCTCAAGATGCTTGACATATCCTATACTGTGTACTTCTGCAGCAGAGAAAAGTGTTTGTTTTTAAACCTCTTTTATTAACAATTTATTATTGTGTTTGCTAGTGTTTTTATTCTTCTACTGGATGTTTTTTTTTTTTTTTTTTTATCAATAATAGATTTAAACATTCAAACTTATTTTGTAAATTAAATACTTTATAACTTCTTGGAAAAACTCACTCTGCTCAATTCTAACTTTTTTCAACAATAAATAAGACAGATTCAAAGCTTCTGGATTGTTTACTGCAGACAACTTAAAAAACACTTACTGCTACTAAGCCAGCTGTGGGCCACACAAAAAGTTTCTGTCGGCCCACATACAGCAAAGAATGATGGCACTGGGATGGCCCAGATCTGGACTACAGACGTGAGCCACACATGAGCCATAACTAACCCTTACGGGCAGAAAATATATTCTCATATGTGATCCATGCTGGCAAAATGAATCGGAATGCAGGATAATTTCAAGCTACAGATTTTGAGGTTTTCACCAAAATGAGTTCATTAAGCCCTTGCCTAGTGATCCCAATGCTCCAAATAACAATGTGACCCTGGACCACAAAACCAGTCATAAGGGTCCATTTTTTATTTGGTCGAAATACAACTATTTGAAAATCTGGAATCTGAGGGAGCAAAAAAGTCTAAATATATTGAGAAAATCTTTAAAGTTGTCCAAATAAATTCCTTAGCAATGCATATTAGTCAAAGTCAAAGTCAGCTTTATTGTCAGTTCTGCCATACGTACAGTACATACATACAGAGAATTGAAATTCTATGACTCTCAGACCCTAGGTGCCTAACAACAACAAAACAATAACAACAAAAGTTTAACAGTAACAACAACAGAAGAAAGATTAAAAAAAGATGGATAAAGTGAATTATAGAGGTAAAGTGGCGATGGCAAATAGTGCAAACAATAGTAACAATAGTGCAATTTCAGATTTAAGTCAGTGCAGGTATAAAATTATAAGAGTGTGTGCAAAAAAAGAGTCTGTAAGAGGGAGAGTCGGCAGAGTCGGGAGGGAGTTCAATGCCCTGACAGCTTGGGGAATGAAGCTGTCCTTCAGTCTGCTGGTCCTTGCTTGGAGACTGTGAAGCCTCCTCCCTGATGGCAGCAGACTGAAGAGGCTGTGCGATGGGTGGGTGGGGTCTCTCGCAATGATGAGGGCTTTGCGGGAGAGGCGGGAGTTATAAATGTCCTGGAGGGGTGGGAGAGAGTTACACTGAAGATGAGGTTTTGGAACGTGAAAGGCAAGAAAGTGTGGCTGAACAGACTGGGGCAGAAGGGAGGAGGAAAGCAGATTCAAACTTTTACAATCCATGGCTAATCGCACTGGTAAATCCACTACATAATTTGCCGGCTGCAACTCTGCAACTACACAAACTTAGGCTGAATCCGAAATTGCCCCAAAAACCCTAATTTATTATTCCATATGTTAGTCCGCTATTATAGTTCACTTGAAGGAGTGAATGAAAACAAGTGAGTGAATTTGCACTTAGATGCACTTTTATGGACTTCAAAACAGAAACAGCCATTCACTGCCATTATAAAGCTTGGAAGAGCCAGGACATTTCTTTTTATATAACTCTGATTGTGTTAGTTTGAAAGAAGAATGTCATACACACCACGGATGACTTTAGGGGAGTAAATCATGGGATAATTTCCATTATTGGGTGAATTAATCCTTTAAATCCTCACCCTCATGCCATTCCAAACCCGTAAGACCTTCGTTCATCTTCGTAACACACATTAAGACTTTCAAGGTCCAGAAAAGGAGTAAAGACATTGTTAAAATAGTCCATGTGACTCCAGTGGTTCAACCTTAATGTTACGAAGCCACGAGAATGCTTTTTTTGTGGACAAAAAAACAAACAAAAACAACAACTTCCATTGTAAATAGATCATTTTCATTTTTGGGAGAACTATCCCTTTAAATGGTTATTTTTTGTCATTTCAGCTTTGGTTCTCTTTAAAGTCGTTTTGTTCAGTCATGGAGAAATAAGTAAAATCAGCAAGGTTTTATTTGCTGAAAGTGTGGATGCCTGATCACTGTAATCTCAAAAATGTACGTATTTGTACTGTAAGTTACTAATATGCACCTTTTAGGAGTAAAAAGTGTACAAAGATGTCCTTTTAAGGGTACTGCCCCAGTGACAAGCTGTTGTACCCCTAAAGGCACAATTTTGACAGTTTCTCTGTGTGTACTTGCATTTTAATGTCCATTTTGGGCCAGCACAACTCTTATACATCATCAGGCCCCACGTCTCTGGACATGGTTACAGATGCTCAACCAGGCACTTCCTTTTGGTGCAGCTGCTGATGTGACCTCAACCTGAGCTACATAGTAAGTTTGCCCAACCTGGCAAAACTATGTCTCAGAAACCACACTAACTTCCTCCTGTCTACTTTCATTTCCCTTTCTGCTACTGACAAGTGGCTGGAAAAGATAAAAACACTGAGGCCTCACTTAAACACTTTCATTATTTTCTCTTGGCTTTGGCCTTCCGTCCACACTGATGGCCTTTTTGTCAATGAAGACTGAGCTTTTTGAAAACGCTCTCTCAAGTGGATAAATTGAAGACACTGTTTCTGCATTGTAATGTGGACTGTGAAAACAGATGATAGTCATTTGATAAATGTTAGTCATTTGATGATATGTCCATAGATATCTACACTGTAAAAAAAATCCTATAGAAATTACAGTAACTTAATGGCAGACTGGTATATAAATTAAACTTTCAATAAAAATACTGTATTACTATTTACAGTATAATTGAACTTGTTGTATAGTTTATTTTACTGTAAAACATACAATTGTATTAATTTCCTGTAATTCATTGTCCATTTTTTCTATTTACTGTAAAACTCTACAAATTGTCAATTGCTGTATTTCAACAGGTAAATAACAATAAAAAGAAGCAAGTACAACTGTTTAACTTTTTAAAATTTTTGTTTTTAATCATTCATTTGTAAAACTGAAAGTTTTCTGAAAACCTGCAGCAACTTCATGAAAATTCATGAACAGATTCACTCATAAAAACTTACAAATTCAAAAGATCTCAAGCCTAGTCTATTTATAAAGCCCTTTCCACTACAGAGTAGACCAAAGGGCTGTACAGTAAAAAAATAAAATAAAATAAAATAAGAAAACTAGTCTACATTGATGACATCCTGATCTACTCCCGGAGCCTGGCCGAACATCACCACCATGTTGCGGAGGTCCTGAAATGCCTGAGGAAGTTCCATCTGTTCCTGAAAGCCAAGAAATGTTCCTTCCATCAGTCCTCAGTGCAGTTCCTTGGTTACAACATCGACTGCAGTGGCATTCAGATAGACGAGGGGAAGGTGGAAGCCATCCGGTCCTGGCCCATTCCCACTTCCATCAAAGAGCTCCAAAGGTTTTTGGGCTTCACCAACTTCTATCGCCGGTTCATTACAGGTTACAGTTCCCTCTCCAGTCCACTGGAGTGGGAGTGGTCTTGTCCCAACAGCAGGGGAACCCCAGTAGACTCCATCCATGCGCCTTCTTCTCCCACAAGCTCAGCCAGGCGGAAGTCAACTATGACAATGGGAACATGGAGCTCCTTGCTAGCCCTTGAAGAGTGGAGGCATTGGTTAGAGGGTGCTCAACATCCCTTCCTCGTCTTAACGGACCACAAGAACCTAGAATATCTCCGTGATGCTAAGAGGTTGAACCCTCGCCAGGCTCGATGGGCATTGGTCTTCACCCGGTTCAATTTCACGATTTCCTATTGACCAGGTCCAAAGAACGTCAAAGCGGATGCTCTTTCCGCATTTACAGCCCCAAGGAAAAGATAGAGGAATCCAAGCCCATCTTGCCTGGTAAACTGTTCGTTAGCCTCATCGTCTGGTCCGAAGAGACTCTGCCCTCCTCCAATGCCTCCACCAATGCTCCGCTGGGCTGCCCACCGGGCTTGCAGTACATCACTCGGACCCAGCGCACTCCACTCATCCACTCCTCCCATACCTCTCTGGGCACTGGCCACCCCGGGGTCAATGAAACCCTATGCTGCTTAAACAGCGCTTCTGGTGGCCCAATATGGCATCCGACATCAGAAGGTACGTGCAGGGATGCCAGGAATGTGCCATATCCAAGAGCCCTCGTCATCTTCCTGCTGGCAACCTCCATCCTCTGCCTGGTCACACCTAGGAGTGGATTTTATTACTGACCTCCCTGTCTCTGACAATTGTACCTGTGTCCTGGTAGTGGTAGACCGATTCTCCAAGTCCTGCCGTCTACTTCCTCTGAGAGGTCTATCCACTGCGTTGGAAACTGCTGAATTGATGTTTAACCATATATTCCGTTATTACGGCATCCCTGAAGACATCGTCTCTGACAGAGGTCCGCAGTTCATCTCAAGAGTATGGAAAGATTTCTTCACCCTCCTAGGTGTGACCGTCAGCCTCTCCTTGGGATACCATCCCCAGTCGAACAGGCAGATGGAACGTAAAATCCAGGAGATCGGCCGCTTCCTCCGTACCTTCTGTCACAGACACCAGAACTCCTGGATCCAGTTCCTGGGTTGGGCCGAGTACCCCCACAACTCGCTACAGCAGTGTTTCTTAAACTCTTTCTGCCATTCCTCACTTTGGAGGTAGGTAAGGGTTCTGAGCCCCA
The DNA here is from genome assembly GCA_018749465.1 of Paracanthobrama guichenoti. NCBI lineage: Eukaryota > Metazoa > Chordata > Actinopteri > Cypriniformes > Gobionidae > Paracanthobrama > Paracanthobrama guichenoti. The sequence continues at coordinate 828,512 of JAGHMJ010001553.1, forward strand.
CCTGTCCCCAATCGGCCTAACAAAATTATAATAAGCTAGGTTTAAGTTTAACTGTTAAAATGTATTTTATTAACATCACATTCACAACCCTTTCATGTGTACGTTTAAGATGTTCTAGCTGACCCCAAAGAATGAATTTTTTTTTTAAGGCGACCATTACATTTCCCCTTATTGTTTCCATGGCGACGTGTCATGCTTGTCACGTGACTCACCGCAGCCAAAATAGCGCTGTATGACAGATGTATCATATTTATTCATTTTTCCTTTTTTATTCAAATTATTCACAAACTCGCTTACCATGTCATCAACTATCTGATATTCCGATTCTCAAATATGTGTAAGTAAGTGTGTTTTGCTGTTATAAATAATTTTACACTGTAATGTAATGTTACAAACACGCCAGGCTCCACCCTCTCCCAATCATAGCACACTCCTTCACCAGAATACTGATCTCACACACCTGCACGTCATTATCACCAGCAATCACCACCAGTACTTAAACCCCATGAATTCATTCATTCACTGTCCGGTCTCGTTTGCACATAGCACTGCTAAAGCTTACCTCAAGGACTCCCCGTGATACCTACCTGCATTCTCCTCGTTCCTCAAGTCTCCAGTGTTCTCTGTGTCCAGTCTCCGTGTCTCCAGTGTCCGCTGTTTCCTCTGTGTCTCCTCCGGTTGAGATTCCCAGCACCATCTGCATACAAGAGTAGATTCAAGATTCAAGAGTTTTATTTGTCACGTACAAAGTTATATACAGAATATACAACCAGCAGTGAAATGTAAACAGGTCCGCTCCATGGACAGTGCAAATTGTAACGAATATCGAGCCCCAGGGGAAATGGTGCGGGATTTATGCATGCGTTTAATCGTGTTACGATCAAACATGCACAGATCCGCACAGAGGGGAATTTTGATATTAACAATTGATTAAAACGGATTAAAACAATTATTAATATCTAGGGCTTAATTCAACTTTTAGAAATTTCTTTGATTCTAGAATTAAAGTTCAAAGGACGGATACTTGTCCACCAAATACCTCCCTTTTAATAACTCTTAAACAACGTTTCTCTGGCCAGGAGAAATATCTTTCTTTTAATTTGTAACAGGGTCGGTTCACCGTAAAAGGGACCTATGTATGAGCAAACCAAGCGCAATCACGTGTGAATATATATATATTTTAATAAAATCAACAAACAATAAACAAACATACACAAATTAACTGAAAGCAGGAAGGAGAGAGGGAGAGAGAGAGAGAGAGAGAGAGAGAGAGAGAGAGAGAGAGTGAAACAGAGGGAGTGAGAGAGAGAGAAACAACGGTAATACTATCGACACAAACGATCGAGCACCAGCAAGAAATCAGTCCAGCTTATTGGTATAAGCTCAAAACTTTATAACGACAGCTTAAGGGATACTTGCATATGTTTCCTTGGTTGTGAGCTCGTGTGTTTAGGGGAATTCCGCGATCCGGTCCGTGTTTCGATCTTGCCGGGTGGTTCCTTGGAGTCCGCGGGAAATTCAACTTTGGTTCCTTTGTGTGATGAGATCCGTTGAAGGATGGCGAAGAGGAGAAGAGAGAAGAAGCCGGAGAGAGAGACAAAAGAGGAGGACAAGAGAGAAGAACAAGAGAGAGAGCAAGCCGTCTGTGGCCCAATTTTAAAGGGCCGCGACGGGGCACGTCTCTTTGGTCGGAACAGCCAATCAGAGCGAAGGAACTCAGAAGCGGGAAATCTCCCTTTGTCTTGGGTCTCACCTCATTAACATGTTTTATGACTCTCACAGATGGGCAGACTTGGGGTTTTTGGTATGCAGACTTTGGGGTTTTGGCATGAAAGAAAGAGTCTGGTGCATCATAGCACCACACAACCTGCCTAGCTGGCCTACAAATTGCGAGACAAAGATTTCGAGACCAAACATGGGGGTTTTAACCCAAGAGCTAAAGGAATGGCGAGGATTGACGCCATCCTTCCTTAAGCATTCACTGGCTATACGTTTCTAACCTATCAAACACATCTAAAATGGTTATAACAAAAAGCATGCATACATACAGGGAACAGTACACCTAAAATGAAAAATAACTGAGTTAAGTCATACAATGTGTTCGGATGTCCCTTGGTATGTGTGAGGGAGGGGCTGTTTATGACGGTGAACTGCACGAGCATGGTTTGTGTCCTTTTAGCACCGTTAACCTGTCGGTCTGTAGACTTCACGGCGCCGGTCTTGCTTGAGTCATTATAAATAATCAAAGTACTGGTCCGTTGATCATTTATGAGCACTGTCCATACGCTACAAAATTCACAGTTAAAAACACAAGAGGGAAATTACAATAGAAATAGAATAAAAAAGTACTATATATATATATATCTGTAGAATTATAAATAAATCAAGTCAAGTAGAAAAAAAAAATAAAGAAGTGGAATAAAAAAAGTGAAGTAAACTGTGCAGTGAGTAAACTGTAGACTTATAAATATGTGGTTAACAAATGTATAAAGAGTATAATGTGCAAACAGGTTTATAACAGGTTGTTACACAGTAACAACGAGAACAGAAAGTGCAGTGCAATGTCAGTATATCGATGGTCACGTGATGCTAAGTGACTGAGTTCAGGAGTCTGATGGCCTGGGGGAAGAAGCTCCTCCTGAGTCTCTCAGTTTTGGCCATCAGGCTTCGGAAGCGCTTACCAGATGGTAGCAGCGTGAAATGAGGGTTTGCAGGGTGATTAGAGTCCTTGATGATCTTAGTAGCTCTACCTTTGCAGCGTTTGGTGTAGACGTCCTGCAGAGACGGGAGAGCTGACCCTGAGATACGCTCGGATAAGCGCACAACTCTCTGCAGGGCTTTGCGGTCATGACTGGTGCTGTTCCCACACCACGCTGTGATGCACTGAGTTAATACACTTTCTATCGCCCCTAAACAGAAAGTTTTCAGGATAGCTGGTGAAACCCTGAATTTCCTCAGCTGGCGCAGGTGGTACAGTCTTTGCCTGGCTTTTTTCACCTGTGTCTGAATGTGAGCAGTCCAGGTCAGGTCCTCGGAGATGTTTACACCCAGGTACTGTACTCAGCTGCTCACTGAGTACAGTATCATCCAGTTATCCGCTAACATCTCTTTTTTTTTTTTTATACATTTGCAAAGATTTCACTGTATCCACTAAGGCAGGTTAAACTGACAGTAAAACATCCCGACTACATGAAAAGAGGTTTTTACTGTTATAAAAAAACAGATTGGTGAGAATTAGTGGAGCTGAAGGTTTTAGAATAAACACGAAATACACAGGATCATTGTCATGCGGTGATTTCGGGCCAATTGTGGAACAACTGTGTCATCATCAGCACTCGTGCAGCCGCTCTGGAGAAGCTGCGCAGAATGAACTAGCCAGCTGCTCTTAAATTGCTCTCGCGGTGCTTTGATGGCATACGTCAGAGTCATGTGGCGTTGCCGCTGTCTCAAGTTGGACAAAATTTTGAACCAGAATGCATTGCTTCAAGTCAGCTGCCGATTGGTCTGTGAGGCGCTGTATAGCGTTGAACAAGCCTAATGAACCAATGAGAACTATGGACACATGACAAGGGAACCAATCAAAACAAGACACATGAAACTAGGGAAGCACATGACATGATCACATCAGGACAAGGGAATCACATGGCAAAAAGGAAGCATACAGTGAGAATACAAACTAAAAGACATAAAAACATAAATGTGAAACAAAACCCAAAACCTACTGTGACAAGACAAAAAAAAAAAAGGAAAAAGGAGCATATTCTTATCACCGGTGTAAAGAAAAAGTGTCTTTTAAAATGTAAATCAATGTATTGTTTTATATGAATTAGCAGGCTCAATGATTCTCACATCAGTTTGAAGCAAAAACTCTAGGCAACATAAGCCATTAGGCTAAGTATTGTGGTCGCATATCTATTGTGTGTTTTGAGGCCTTAATTTTAAAACAAATTTTTTTTGTTTTTTCCAAAAACATGCATAAACATTATCCTGTCAAAAAAACAAGCATGTACATACATGTTGCTCTCATATTATGGTAGCCCAGTTTGTGCTGAATACAGTGTAATTACACTTTTGCCATTAATGTGTTTATAAGCAACTGAAAAAAGCACAAATGTCAGAGCATGTCAAAACTTCTAAGGGGCCCCAAAACAGCTCAGACTCCAGGGGGTTAAATGAAGTTTAAAGAAATGTGTCAGATCCGCATCATGTGCAGCTGGTCACAACGACACATTACAACAAAGTTGCAATCACTTTGTTAATAAAAAAAAAACGAAAGTCACTCACTGCTCTTGATTGAATAACTTGTAGCTTTAATAAAGATTATTCCATTTAATTTATTGTTTTTTTTTTTTTTTTAATGGGAGACTGACGTTTGAGCTGACTGACCCCAAAAGTTCAAGGCATATGACCACGTTGGCTTATAAACTAGACTTAAACACCTCTGATTAACAAACATGTCGTTACAATGCTCTAAAAAAATTAAAATCACATACCAAATCAATGAAAATGGTAGTGATTTATAGCCCTCCTTTCAAATAATCAAAAAAGTGAAAGACCAAAATGTTTAGAACAGCCATTGACCAGTCCCTTCCATCCCTGCCAGCACAGCCATGTGGGGCCAGATGGGTTTGACCTGGGCTGTCTAACTGGGGCCCAGCCAGTTTTGTCCTCAGTTTCCACGGAGGCCCCACATGGGTTAGCCCAGATGGAATGAACACTGCTCAGTGTGTACACTACAGGCTGTTAAATGTAACACTGAATCAGTTTGTGCTAATGGAGCTAATGAGATAAGTGATTGCGTTATGAACACCTACTGTTAACAAGCAGAATCACTGAAGGAAAGAGAAGCACAAGAATGAGTTCAGCCACAGCTTTAGATGAAATCAACTGAAGATAAAAGACATTAAATCTCTGAAGATCTCAGCAGAGGATTAAACAGCTCCACAAACAGCATTACCAGCTTCACACATTACTAACCAGATTCACTTTCTTTCTGTCAGACATCTATAGAAGCTCTTATTGAGAATCAATAGAGGTTTAGATGTTTTATTGAAAATAAGTTACCATTACAGTGATCAGTGTTTGCTTATGTCATCAGAAGCATTGATTATAGTAACCATATGACTCTACAGCTTGATATCCAGCAGTGTTAATCAGGGAAACTTAAAAAAAAAAAGTCTACAAACCCTTTCAAAATCCTGTGAGTTTTAGACACACAGACATCAAGAATCAGTGTATGAATCTCAATCAACGGTGACATACTTCATGTCACAATGAATTCTGGGTGCATCATGCAACTCAACCATGGCTCACAGTGAGGCACAGAAACCCATTTCCATTGAGATTCATCTTATTGATGTTTAGTTGTCTCTTGCTGTGGAATCAAACAAATGTCTCCCATACAAAAGTCAGACAAGATCAGTGAATTAAGCCACATGATTAACAATGAGCCAACATCAACTGATCACATTTTAGCTTGCCGTTCACACCATAAACAGCCAGACCAAAAAAAAAAAAAAAAAAAAAAAAGGGTCAGGAGCCCAACTAAAGAAAACCCTGATCTCCATTATGGTGACAAACTAAACTTTAACTCCACCTAAACCTCTGTAAATAAGTACTTCTGTAGATGTCTGACAGAAGTCAGTCTGGTTAGTAATGCGGTTTGTAGAATCCTCTGCTGAAATGTAGCATCTTTTATCTTCAGTTGACTTCATGTAAGGCTGTGGCTGAAGAAAGTTGCATTTCTTGTTTCTGTCCTTCAGTGATTCTGCTTGTTAACAGCAGGTGTACATCACAAATGCTAAAGCAATAACGTCAATCATTAACTCCAACACTGATTCAGCGTTACATTTAACACCCTGTAGTGTGCATGCTTGGTTAATTTAATCTTGGCCAACCCATGCAGGACCTCCATGGAAACTGACTGGGCCCAGGTAGACAGCCCAGGTCAACCCCATCTGTGCTCCACATGACTGGAATACAGATTACTTCCCCCTTCATGAATTTATATTTTTCCTGTGACAAAGTTGAGACTTCCAGCAAGCAAACTTTACAGCCACAGAAACGAGCAACAATCATTAAGTTGTATGAAAGCAAGTTTTATTTGCCTTGTTCTACAGCACAATCATGAACAGGGGGACGTGTATGTGGTCTCAAACTGATCACCTGAAAGAGGACAGAAATTAGCTTAAGCATAAAGGCAGTTCTACAGGAAGTTCAGCCAATGATGAAAGCATACTTGTCTGATAGTAGTCATAAACTTTGATAACTGCTGGCTTGAGATTTTTCACTGCAAGAACCCGTTTCAGTTGTAGTGTGTAAGTACTAGGGAAGCCTTTGAGAACCTGCAAGACAGAAGAGACGAACAGCAGCACAGATGAACATGCATGGTGAAGATGGCAGCTAATATAGGCAATGTGCTCACCCCTTTCAGATACACTAGGACATGATCATCTTCAGCATCAACCCGCTCCACTAGCGGGGCAAACGATTGGGGTGGAGAACCAAGCTGAGGGGAGAGAAATCATTTACAGAATTACATCTGAAGGAGCTTCCAGCATCTTAGAACTTCCTAAATCTTAAACATACGAACCAGTGACGTATCTGCCATGAAGCCTGACAGGAGTTTAACATCTACGATAACCATGTTAGTACTTGCTTTTGCACCATTGTATCTTAATGAGGATGGAAGAATAAAGGGGTTCAGTCAACAGGATCAAGAAACGAGGGGATTTTAACAGTCAAAGCTGTTCTTACTTCACAGTGAAGTTCAACAGGAGATTGGCTCCTAGCAGTTGGCAGTTTCCCTTTACATTTGCTTCAACCGTCAGCATGCTGGCAACTGTGGTAGGTGTCGGGATGTTGTAGAAGCATACAATCTATGATTGCAAAGTAAACAGAATTAGGATGTGCACAATAGAAACTGAAAGGGGGAGGGGTCATACAGACCTGCACAGACACACAAGTGGATCCTGATGCTTTAACACTATATTTGCCAGGAACATTCTTCAGCGGCTTCTCCTGATACAACAGCCTGTTGTCCTGATTCACACTGAAGCTATAAGAGTCTCCTCTTACCACTGATGACTGCACAGTAACAGTGCTGGAGCCATCCAACTTGAACACTTGAGCAGCATACACCGAGAGGGCATGAAGAGCCACCACCGTGTCCTAAAAATAAGGCACCAGATTAAAAACTCATATATATGATGGCACTCATGTTGGGAAGTCAGAAGCACCTGGGTGGAGGAGAAGCCTCCATAGGGATTCTGCTGGGTCACCAGCCAGTTGACAATGCGGTTAGCATAGCTCAGATTAGCCGTTGTGAGAGGCTGAACTGTGAGAACTGCTAGCAGAACATAAGAGCTGATCTCCACTGCCAGAGTGTCACCAGATGTCGTCTGAGACCAATGGAGCTTAACGCCTTAGGATGAGAGGGGAGAACGTTGATGCCAAAGAACCTGAACACCTTAAAACAAGAGGCTGGTAAATCTTACCTTCAGAAATGGCACGGTTGTTCAAGGTGGTTAGAAGCTGTGAGCGAGTGGTGGTCTCTCCAGCTAGACTGAAGGTGTAGGCCAGCAGAGCTGTTGCATAAGTGTTTCCCAGGTTCCCAACAACAGGCCTCAAGCAGAACAGAGCGTTGGTAATGACAGGATCCTGAAAGCAAAGCAGATCAGACGAAAGCCAGAAAAAGGTCATCTTCAAGGGAGTTCATACAACTACTGGAGAATTTACCTTGGTGGGGACGCCTAGTTCAAGCAGTGACGCAACTATGTAGGCAGTCATGGTCACTTTATCAGCAACTCCACCCTAAAACACACCAGTATATTGGATTTAGCACAGTCTCAGCCCTTGAGTCCATTAGAGCATTTGAAGTAACATGTGACCACCTTCATTTCATAGTGGTACAGGGTTCCCTGCTGCATGAAACAGCCGTCTGAAGCCTGCTTACTGATCAACCAATCCTTTGCACTCTGCAGGACATTTGGGTCAACGAAGATAAATTGTCTCGCAAGACCAAAAGACCTCAGGACAAAGGCAGTCAACCTGGCCATGGAGAAGTTGTCACAAAATAAACGTACATGCCGCTGGTTCCACAGATTATACACCCACGTATAACCGAGAAACTCACCAGGAATTGGATTCATCATAACCAAAGGTGCTGTATGAACCATCAGTGTGTCTGTAGTTCAGTTGTCCTTGGTATCCTGTTCAGGACAACAAGATAAAAATTAGTCTGATGCGCTCCTACGGGAAGAGCGTCTCAGACTACCGCGCCCTGCAACATCTCCACCTCTCTGAAGGTAGCCTGTGGCAGTCTCTCGGATGGCTGCAGTGAGTTGCCCTGTGATGCCCAGGTACTGCATGATGTAAATATTGGGAGCAAGACCACCCATATTCTGTTCTCCACAGCCAGATGGCATCCGTAACAACCCATCTACATTCTTCAGTGCACGACCCATTACGTCTCCTATGAGTGAGAGAAACAAGAGGTCAAGCCAAAAAGCAAAACCCACATCAGAAGCTCAAGTGAACAGATCACTTTACCAAGGACTGAAACAGAGCATCTGGCTGATCCCTGGATCACGTTTAATGGAAACGTCAGAGTCACGTCTTCAGAAAGAACGTTTCCTATGGACCAAACAGAGTGGATCAGTATTGAGCGCTGGGCTAATGTTTGGCTGTACAGGGAGAATGTATTGGGGAGTCACTGAATGCAGACAAACCCTTTGGACACAGTAACCAACTCTGGGTGTTTGTCCTTTCAACTCCTTCAGCCTAAAAAGCAATAACACCCCACAGTTTATATAAAAAAAAAAATTAAAAAAAACAAAGCACAATGCATTCTATTATCCAGAAAGATGGTGAACAGACCAGGACAAGTAGATGTTGAGTGACTACGTCAATGCGTCCTCTCGTCGGCACAGTCACTGCGTCAGTGCCGCAGCGAGTCTGGGATGGTTCAGCTGAAGCATTGACAGTCACATTGACAGTTCCTGCAGTGACAGACAGGTGGAGTTAGGATACTGTAGATTTTAAGTTGCAATCATGATCACTATCATCTATCAAGCATAAACTTTGCGATAATTACCCACTGGTTATTAATCCTGAACCTAAATCCAGGAAACTAAAGTGTTAAGAATGCATGAAGTGACACTTGTGCTCACATGAGTGCAATTCAGTTGAAAGGTTTATTTATAAAAAAATAAAAATAAATAAAAAACCCATGTCATGAGCTTAACCATTGTGCAGCCCTATAAGGGAACACCACAAACTTCATTTGAGAGAGACAGATGGTCCAAAACTGACCAAGAACAGAAGCTGTAAAAACCCATTGAAAGGTTTTTCTCCCATTGGCACAGAGACAGGACGAATATGGGTCATTCCATGGTTTCAGAGTGAAGGCCGAGGACTGAGCTGGAGTTACTCGAACCTGCCAAACAACAGTGCACATTAGGCAAAGACACCGTGAGCTCTATACAGATCCATTATAAATAACAGACCATGATGCACTTGGCTTGGTAGTTGAAGACAGTGGCTTTCAGCTCAAAAGACTCCCCACGGACGATGGAGTACGGCAGGGTGAGCTCCAGGAAGAAGGGCTGGAAGACCGTCAGCAGTGCAGGAGGAGCCAGACCGAAACCATTTGAGGACAAGCAGAATGCCTCCGTCTCCCATGTGGTGATGGTGTCAGGAACAGTGAGGGGAACTTGTGTGGATCCAGAGTCTCTAAAGAGAGAAAAAAAAAAAAAAAAAAAAAAAAAAAAAAAAAAAAGCCTACTCAATATCCCTTCCCCAATACCAAATTATGCCTATGAATATTTAAGACGAGTATTTTGGGGAGGTTGAAACAAGTGGATTCTCTAATTTTCATGAATCCCAAGGTGTGAGCTAAATCCAGCGGTGTAGATTCAAACTGACGATACTTTGAAGTGACGCTAAAAGGAGCGAGGATATCACTTCACTTGATTCAATCCCCCTGTCATCATGCATTTTCCTTGCATCCTTCCCTCCAGGGAAGGAGGGAGCCAAGATGCGAGAAAAAAGGAAATTAGTATGCACAAATGAGAATTAAGCACCCAGAAGATAGAGCAGTACCAATTATGGCAAGTGGCTTTACATGCATCAACAGCTGAAATAGAGGTCACCAACCCCACTTCAGTCAGTTGCCAGATCCAGGTTTCTGGAAAGTAAGTCCTGACTGTCACGTCATAGGCAGAGCTGCTCTCGCTTCCACTTTGCGCATGTAGAGGAGCAGCCATTGGAGCCCCTGCATAGGGCTGACTTCCAAAGTATGCTGAAATAAAGACTACAAGTTATTGCTTTTGCATGCATTTTAGTTCTGAAGTTGAGGACCTCAGTCCGTCTTTATGCATTTATATATAAAACCCTGCAACAACTTGAACACAAAAAAGGAAATGACCTCAAGTTCACCAAGTCATGCAGAAATCCTCTTCACGGGAAAAAATAAACCTACGTCTGTTACGATAATATAGCAGGCCCTTGTACGTCAGGCACTCAGGTTCTCGTACGTTCAGGTTTGTTGCAAGCTTCAGCCCCACACTCTGCCAGAGCGACAAAACAAAGATTAAGTTGAATACTACAGGGTCCTTGATTTCAGGGACTACATGGTCATGATTTTGTACCTGGAAACTTTTATAGGCATGATCTGTAGGAACAGCTCGACGGGCTCGAAAACTAAGACACTCCTGTTCATCCTCAGTTTTGTATGGGTAACCTGGCTGCAGTCGCACCAGGAGCATGTTGAACACCTGGGTCCATGGAGCAATACTGTGTTGGTGTCACAGGTTTCAGGAAGATTTAACTAATTGCACTAACATTTGGTCTGTTATGGTTACAAGTTAAAAAAAGTTAAATTTTTTTTAAAGTGTAACAACCACATAATAGTATAGATTTGCCCAACTAATCCATCAGCAGGAGACTCAAATCCCAAAGTTGAAACTAGATTTGAAAAAAAAAAAACAAGTCCAACAGGAAAACATGGGTACCATTTCTGCACTCAGGGGTCTTCCTGGCTTCATGATCTGGATGCCCTGATCTACAGCACTGACACCACACAGAGATCCTGCTTGAGCAGAAACAGTCAGAACATTTCCCTCAGCAGGAATGGCTGTGGCAGGAGAGAACTGTAGAGACACCTGAAACAAGGACCAAGACACTGTAGGACATGTCACCATTCCCCACTCGCAGCCAAAAGATGCTAGTGCACGTCATACCTTGTTTTGGAAACACATTTCAGTGTCAAAAGCTGCTCTACCAACAACTACATCCTCACTGGGCAAAACACAGTAGACCAGAATCTGCACCGCTGGAGCCACATCAACACTGATAGACAGCTGGAACGACACGGAGCCACTCGTGACCGCATTAGAAGCCCTCGCTGTGACTGTTTGAAATCCATGGAGGACAATCACTCCTCTGGACAAGACCTGAAAAAAAAAAAAAAAAAAAAAAAGACCAGTGTATAAAATGTGCCAGAGCACAAAAAAACCGCCACAATTGATAGTTTTAGTCACCATATAGATGATGTCAGCATTGTAGTCGCCAGTTTCACCAACAAAAGAATACTTCACGGTCACTGGAATCGTAGCACCACATTTGAGCGGCTGCTCGGGCGTCACTATAGTCAGGTCACTGAATGTTGGGTTGTCAGGAGAAACAGGTTGGAGAAGCTGCTGAAGTACCCTCATATCCGTACTGAAGTATGGAGAGTTGGAATCATAATACATTTCTGGAGTTGCACTTGCCTGGGGAATAATGAAAGGCATTGAAGTCTTGTGAGAGAAGTTGTCACTTAAAAATGAGAAAGGACAAATCATACCACCAGATTGAGATCAGCCATAGGCATAAGACTAGCAGTGTCGAGGGAGAACGTGGCCAGTCCCTTCTGGTTTGTGGTAAGATTTAGTAGCACATCATCAGGCCAGCTGTTACCATACAGGAGATACACCTCTTTGTTTGCAATTGGAGTCCCATTGAATGAAGACGCCAAGATCTTTAGGGGAAAACAAAAGGCTAGGAACAAGAACCAATGTGCAGGCTTATGTAATGTGATGAACTTTTACTTGCCTTCCCAGCAATCATTGATCCAGATCTAAAAGACTCTGGGAGCTCCACAAATGTGATCTTCCCAACTTCAAACGTAATCACCACAGTTGTGGATTTTGATACAACTACATCTGGGAAGAAAAATAGAGGCACCAAATAAAAACAATTCACTGAAGACAGCGATTCAAATCAGCCAGTAGCTCACCCGTTCCCGCCTCAGTGACATTCAAGTTAACAAGAAACAGATCTTCCATGTTATCCTTAAATTCAGCGGTGAAAAATACTGATGTATTGAAGGTAAGGGAGGCACAGCCAGTGGCATTCATCTGGTTGCAGAACAAAGACAGTCATATTAAAGTCAAGCAGAATAAAAACCTTGCCCTGTATGGTAGGTCACACCTTTATGGTTTTATTCAGGCAGCGACGGGTCAAATCAGGAACCGCAACATATGGATACGGCTTGCGGCACACTTCCACTAAAGCCTGACCAGGTACAGGTTGGCCATAAGTGTATCTGGGTAAGAATTACGAGAATGAGATCAAGAACCAACCACAAGAAAAGAAAAAAGCTTTACTCACTTGGCACAAGCCTCAACTTTCAGTCCCACATCTGCAACGCTGTATGTCTGTGGTGTTTTTATGGTAACGTCAAACTTGGGTAAAACTAAACCAGAAACAAACTGCTTAATTAGGACCTCAGGTCTGCAGTTGTACTTTTGCACTTGAGCAATGACTTACCATATTTTTTCACCTCAAAGCCTTTGGCAATAACTTGGTCACCAATAAGGGCCTTTAGCATATACATCCCTATCTGAGCCTCTGGGTTTAACTCGTGAGAAAGCTGCAAGATCCATCCCGTTGAGGAAACGTTTGTCCACTGACCAATGCGGTTATTATTATCATCCTGGGAAAGAAACTGCTTTATTTCTACATGGTTTACATTTGCAGTGTAACATCCATTCAAAAACTTGCTCTGGAGCAAATTCTCACCTCCACTACCACCAGACTGTACTGCAAAAAAGAAAACCGTAATATTAAAAACATTACATACTGATGAAACATCAGGGTGTGCACATCTAAAAAAAAAAAAAAAAAAAAAAAAAAAAAACAACCTGCATTTAACTTGTACACCATTTAAAGACCATGGCTATGACAGACAGAGACACTTACCATTTGATCAAGGGGCACAAATTTGTCAGTCATGGTCACAACTCTGAAATTCACTGCAAAAGGGAAAAATGCAGAAACACAGCCATTACATAAAGAAACTGAAAGTGTAGAATAGCCATTACACTACAAGCTCTGATCACTTCTAATAGTCAACCAAGGGTCAATCACAGCTCACCCATTTGTCCTGGATTGTAGATGGGTTTGTCTGTTTGGATGAAGGTCAGAGGTAGATAAGATCTGAACATGACCTTCCGCTCTTCTGTCATTTTGAAGACCCTCCCTTGGACTTCCACCTTCAACTTCTGCACGGATTCTCCATCGACTTGAGGAGCCTGTAGAGAAACAGGTTAACACAAAAACCAGAAAAAGTGCTGCATGTGCCACACAATGACAAACCTGGAAATTAAAACAGCGGTGATTGGCGCTGTTGAAGAACTCTGCTGCACAAGTTTAGTTGTCCTATTTGTGTCAAGCAGAGAAACGGTCATTGTGAGACTCTCATTGGGTTTTAAGAGGCTAGCACACAATTTGACATCAGAGCCAGACTCAAGCAATGCAGGAAACGTCACCAAGAAGGCTCTGTGAAAACAGTCATTCAATATCATAAATCAGATCAGAACACATTCATGCAAGTGTATGGTCACAAAAGTAGTTGCCATAATGTTGTACTAGAGACTAAGAACAAGTTGTTTTGCCAAGAAGTGCACAAACTTTGAAGAATCAGATTAAAACCAAAAGAAGGAGGTGTTCATGCCCTTCAAAGCCCATTTACTTACGGTCCTGATCTCTGTCCCTCAACAGCAAAGATGAAAAGAGCTAAAAGAAGCCCTTTCCAAACACAAGTCTCCCTCACAGCCATTGATAAGCCTCAGCCAAGACTAGAACAAAATCAGGTGTCTCTTTCAGAAACCCTGCAACACTTTACTGAGTTCTACTCAACAGCTTCTCTCCAGCAGCTGCACTGATATTGATATATGCACTGACAACTTTTAATTGTCAGGAGGAATTCATTAAGCTCGTTAATTTCAATGATTAACCTCTAACCTGGAATTAATTTTGTCTGTTTATTACACCGTTTGCAGTGCAGAAGCAGCACAGACTCATTGTGCTTTCGCATATGACGTGTTTGTATTGTGCAACAGATCCTACGGTGGCTGTACAACACAAACACGATATTTATTAATTATTTTTATTTAAAATACAAAAGTTATTACTTAAAATGATTTTTCAACATTGTGATTCTCGTTGCACACAGTACAGTTATACAATAGTTTGTTTGTTTGTTATTAAGCACTTTTACGCAACTGACCATATCTAAAATGCAAAGGCATCACAACCATAAAAACACAACACTAAAACCACACTTAAAATAACAGCGAAATAAACCTCTCAGTTTTAACACACAAACAATTTCTATACCCGTTAAATGCTAATGCGAGGAGATATTCCTTAACCTTGTGTTTAAAAACACTTAATGTGGGTGCCGATCTGAGAGAAAAGGGTAAATCATTCCAAATCTCCACTTCTCCGTTTAGTTCTAGGTATGGTCAAAACCAGCTGGTCAGCTGACCTTAAAGACCGTTTTGGTTCGTATTTCTCAATCAAATTCACCAAATGCAATGGAGCCATACTATGCAATGATTTATAAACAACAACCAAAATGTTAAACTTTATTCTGTAATCGATCGGTAGCCATTGTAAAAGAACTCAAACTGGAGCAATATGGTCTCTCTTACGAGTACCTGTCAAAAGCCTCGCAGCAGCATTCTGGGCCAGTTGTAAGCGCTTAAGCAATGATTTGTTTATGCCGACATATAGTGAGCTGCAGTAATCTAACCTTGTAAATACAAAAGCAAACTTGGACAAAAATGGTTTTGCCTTCGCTATTAATCTAAAGTGATAAAAACAGGACAAGTTTCTCAAACTTGAGATCACTGTCAAAAAGAGCTCCTAAACTTCACACTGATTGCTTACAGAAGGGGGCTAGACCGCCCAGATCAGCAAAATTATTTGGGACTCCAAACCACACAACTTCAGTTTTATCTTCATTCAGTTTTAAAAAAAATGTAAAGATAGCCATGATTTGATGTCATGTATACAGTCCCACAACGAGCGCACAGCGGTCAGCACAGGTGAAGCCATATCCGATTGGTGAAGCCAATCAGGTAATTGGTGCCATATCCTTTCTGTGTGCAAAAGCTAGCTCCGTCCATTGATGATTTAATATCCAAAAGCGTTTGCCGGTCATACGTTAACAAGGCAGAGGAGTTTATCACACAGAGAGACATAATCACGAACAGAACAAAGACATGGCATGCAAACGTACATCATGACACTCCGTTCATGAATTACAATGGCCAATCAGAGGTGTTTAAGAATCTGTTCAACAGCGCTCAAAATACTAGAGGGAAACGCTGGTATCACATTTTAAACATTTTAAAAGTCGGTACTTTTGACAACATTTTTGTACACAAGTCTACAAAATACATAACATTGTTCTAGTGGTTTTTGGATATTTGAATCTAAAAATCTTACATATTGTGCCTTTAAAAGGGATAGCCCACCCAAATATGAAAGTTCTTTCATCACTTACCCACCTTCATGTCATTCCTAACCTGTATGTTTTTCTTCCTTCAGTGGAACACAAAAGAAGAATGTTGGCGACCCAACACTTTCGGTTCCTGTTGACTTCCATTATAAAACAATGGAAGTCAACAGGAACCGGAAGTCAACAGGAACCGAAAGCATTGGGTCACCAACATTCTTCAACATACAAAGTATCTTCTTTTGTGTTCTGCTGAAGAGTACAGTGGGTACGGAAAGTATTCGGCCCCCTTACATCTTTCACTCTTTGTTATATTGCAGCCATTTGCTAAAATCATTTAAGTTATTTTTTTTTTCTCATTAATGTACACACAGCACCCCATATTGACAGAAAAACACAGAATTGTTGACATTTTTGAAGATTTATTAAAAATGAAAAACTGAAATATCACATGGTCCTAAGTATTCAGACCCTTTGCTGTGACACTCATATATTTAACTCGGGTGCTGTCCATTTCTTCTGATCATCCTTGAGATGGTTCTACACCTTCATTTGAGTCCAGCTGTGTTTGATTATACTGATTGGACTTGATTAGGAAAGCCACACACCTGTCTATATAAGACCTTACAGCTCACAGTGCATGTCAGAGCAAATGAGAATCATGAGGTCAAAGGAACTGCCTGAGAGCTCAGAGACAGAATTGTGGCAAGGCACAGATCTGGCCAAGGTTACAAAACCATTTCTGCTGCACTTAAGGTTCCTAAGAGCACAGTGGCCTCCATAATCCTTAAATGGAAGATGTTTCGGACGACCAGAACCCTTCCTAGAGCTGGCCGTCCGGCCAAACTGAGCTATCGGGGGAGTGGAGCCTTGGTGAGAGAGGTAAAGAAGAACCCAAAGATCACTGTGGCTGAGCTCCAAAGATGCAGTCGGGAGATGGGAGAAAGTTGTAGAAAGTCAACCATCACTGCAGCCCTCCACCAGTTGGGCTTTATGACAGAGTGGCCCGACGGAAGCCTCTCCTCAGTGCAAGACACATGAAAGCCTGCATGGAGTTTGCTAAAAAAACACCTGAAGGACTCCAAGATGGTGAGAAATAAGATTCTCTGGTCTGCTGAGACCAAGATAGAACTTTTTGGCCTTAATTCTAAGCGGTATGTGTGGAGAAAACCAGGCACTGCTCATCACCTGTCCAATACAGTCCCAACAGTGAAGCGTGGTGGTGGCAGCATCATGCTGTGGGGGTGTCTTTCAGCTGCAGGGACAGGACGACTGGTTGCAATCGAGGGAAAGATGAATGCGGCCAAGTACAGGGATATCCTGGACGAAAACCTTCTCCAGAGTGCTCAAGACCTCAGACTGGGCCCTAAGGGCCCTTAGGGTCAAGACAATGACCCTAAGCACACAGCTAAAATAGTGGCTTCACAACAACTCCGTGACTGTTCTTGAATGGCCCAGCCAGAGTCCTGACTTAAACCCAATTGAGCATCTCTGGAGAGATCTGAAAATGGCTGTCCTCCAACGTTTGCCATCCAACCTGACAGAAATGGAGAGGATCTGCAAGGAGGAATGGCAGAGGATCCCCAAATCCAGGTGTGAAAAACTTGTTGCATCTTTCCCAAAAAAGACTCATAGCTGTATTAGATCAAAAGGGTGCTTCTACTAAATACTGAGCAAAGGGTCTGAATACTTCAGACCATGTGATATTTCTGTTTTTCTTTTTTAATAAATCTGCAAAAATGTCAACAATTCTGTGTTTTTCTGTCAATATGGGGTGCTGTGTGTACATTAATGAGAAAAAAAATTAACTTAAATGATTTTAGCAAATGGCTGCAATATAACAAAGAGTGAAAAATTTAAGGGGGTCTGAATACTTTTCGTACCCACTGTAAATGATGACAGAACTTTCATATTTGGGTGGACTATCCCTTTAAAGCTACACTATGTATTTTTTCACTAACCTCTTCAAAACAATAACAAAGGTGTGGAATCATGGGACTTGTCATCATACCGATGGATCTAATAATGTTTATGGATGAGTGAAAGCATTAATTTTTTATTTTTTTTTAAACTAATAAAAGACAGATATCAGCGCCACACGCGAGTCCCGGGGGATATAAAGAAATGAGGACATTTCATTCTACCGAACGACCCACAAGTGTTAAGTTACTACTGTTACAGGTCTGTTTATTTGACCAATTAAAACTGTGAGGAAATGCAATGCTGTTTCACTTGGTCTCCACTCTAAACTGTAATGTTGTTCTGTGTGTTAGTTTGTTGGCTGTATGAGACTAGCAGTAAACGAATCATACTGATGATTGTGGCGAGCAGCGAGGCTGAGGGACCATGAGCATAAAGGGGGAGCGATGACAGTGAAGGACAAGAGAGGACCAGGCCTGGACTTTATGTTGTGTTTTGTTTTACGGTTTATCATGTGTGTGCGCGGAAGTCGTCCGTTGTTTATTTTGGATTAAATATCAATTGGATTTTGGAAAGCTTTTGGATCAATTTTCTCACAATTTACAAATAGTTGGAAACATTTGGGATATTGTAAGTACTCAACTGAACAAATATATATTACAATGGCCTAGTGGTTTTTGGTATTTTACTGCAAAAATCTTACATATTGCACCTTTAATATTTACCATATATGTGTGTGTGTGTGTGTGTGTGTATATATATATATATATATATATAGCATACTGCAAGACATCCTTACCTCTGAATGAACTCCAAAGTAGTGGCTGCTTCCACTTGGTACTCAATGTTAAGTTCATAATAGCAACCAAAGAAAACAGCAAATGCAGAGGACATCTGTGACCCTGGAGCACAAATCCAGTCATAAGTCTCACAGGTGTATTTGTGGCAATAGCCAACGATACATTGTATGGGTCAAAATTATCCATTTTTCTTTTATGCCAAAAATCATTAGGATATTTAGATTTTTTTGCACCCTCAGATTCCAGATTTTCAAATAATGTCCTACCTTAACAAATCACACATCAATGGAAAGCTTATTTATTCAGCTTTCAGATGATCTATACATCTCAATAAAAAAATTAAAAAAATACCCTTATGACTGGTTTTGTGGTCCAGGGTCACATTTATGGTAGGTCAGTCTTAGGAAAGAGGACACAGCAAAAAAATGGACGCTGGCAATTGAAGGCAGTGTAGAACTGAATCCCTTAAAATTGATTTTGGTGTCAGTGACACCAAAGTAGATGGAGCTTTTCTCAGTTTAAAAGGATAGTTTACCCAGAAATGACAATCATCATTTAGTTACCTTTATTATTCAAAACTTATTTGAGGAGATGTTAAGCAGAATGTTAAACATGGAGAGCTATGAATAAAGCAACATGTTTCCGCCTTGGCGGTTCATGTAGGAAACCACTGTCGTGTTGTCAGTGCGGACTAGGACATGCCCAGTCAACACACCAATATGGGTCCCAAAGGGGTTGCACATGGGCTGATATCTGGGCCCCACCTGGGCTACCCAACTGGGACCCAGCTAATTTTGTCCTCAGTTTCCATGGAGGTCCCACATGAGTTAGCCCAGATGGGTTGATGATGGGTCTATTGATGGGCTCATACCGGGCCCATATGGGTTGATGATGGGATCCAGATAGGTGTAGGGCTCTTATGGGGTACAACGGGTATATATATGGGCTAGCATATTTTCTGTTTGGGTTACCTTATTTTACAGTAAACCCCTAAATACAAACATTACATGTAATCCAGTAAACTGTATTCGATGTAAAATATTCAATGTAAAATAAAAAAATGAACAGAAAATATGTGTGTAAAATGAACAGTAAAATATTCAATGAACAGAAACCAGTAGTTCATGCTTTAGTTTATTATGCAAGTTTTATTTGGAATAATTTGATAATGACTATTTTTACATTTACAACTTTATAATACAAAAGTATCAAAAATAAATTAAAGTGAAGCTCCTGACAAACTTAATTTGACAAAACTTGTATTGTTTATATTTGCATATCTGTCCACTCTAAGATAGTGTATTTCACAAACAAATCAAAGAAAAAACAGTGCAGCTCCTCACTCGTCGCTCTTCCAACAGCCCTTTGAAAAAGACAAAACAAATGAATCAACCATTGTGCCACTTTTTTTAATTCCCTTTTCACTGTTAAAGCCTTTTGGTGCCATTAGTTGATCTAGATGAAATGCTCAGTAAGAAACAAAGAAAGCGACACACGCTAACTGCAAAAGAATTAAGGTGAAGAATTGAGTGTGAAACTATCAGAAACCCTTTAATCTCCAGCACCACCATTTTCCAGAACTGCAACCTACCTGGAGTCTCCAGAAGTGCAAGGTGTCAGGATCTCAGAGACTTCAGTTAGGTAAAGAATCCTAAAAAATGACCCCACTTAATAAGAATCACAAGTGGATGTGTAAATACATGGTTATGGTTTCAAACCTGTCTTGGAGTACCACCAGCCCTGCACATTTGAATGTCTCCTATATCTGACACCCATTTCAGGCTTTGCAGTCTCTACTGATGAGCTCATGAGCTGAATCAGGTGTAAGTAAGGACTACTAGTAAGGACTCAATATTACCAAATCCTTCAGAAGGCATTACAAATGATCTGGAACAGTACTCTAAAGCGTTACTATATTGGGTATCTTTTGTGCATTTGTTATTTGAATTAGCACTAAATAAAAAAGGGAAAAAAGCACAGGCAGCCGAGTGAGGAGATGGCTAAAGCTCCTCAGATCTCATTACTCAGCGGAAACTAGTTGTTCGGTGACAAAATAAACATTTATTTCAGATGTATTTAAAATCAAACATTTGAGAATGGAAATATTTCACTCAATGTGCACTCTTTTAGAATAAAAGCTAAAATGGTCCCTGTATGGCGCTGTTCTGGGATCACAAAATAAACTTTTTTTGCCTTTTTTCTCTATCCACAGGCTCTTGATACTTTTATATGGCGGAAAGTTTGGTAAAATTGCAATTGTGTTGGCATTTTTAGATTTTGATTAGATTGAAGTCACATTGTGTTTAAGTGTCAACATAACAATAAAAAATACAGCTGCAGCAGCCATTATCGGGGCCAAGCGCAAAGAAGAAAAGACATGCCAAAATGGCTGGGAGTGTCAGACCAACTGCAGCAATGAGCAATTAAACACATTTTAAGATGATTTTAGGCAAAAAGGCTGAAAAACACATTGGGAATTTCATGTTTTGTTCTATTATAGCGCCACCAAGAGACATAATCCTACCATTTTTTGTGTGTCCTCAGAGTGAGCCCATACATGTGTGTGTCGATTTTGGTGAAAATATCTCATTTCATTTTGGAGTTATAGACATTTATATGAACAAAAAAAAAAAAAAAAAAAAAGACTGACACCTGACTTAGATTGGATTTTACTACCCCTTACTATTAATATTTGGACATTTGGGCATTATCATTTGGCTGTCGAACTATGTTTCTGAACTTCTGGCGCTGGTTTTCGTCTCGATCGGACTAGCGGTTTATTGGTACTGACCTCTATCAGTGTTCCAAATTTCACAACTTTCCCGCAAGCGGTTCTATGGGCTGCCATAGACTCCAATGGCGGAATAATAATAATAATAAGAAGAAGAAACCTAATGATTTCAGTAGGTGCCTCCGCACCTTCTGTGCTTGGCCCCTAATTATTTCAAGGGTGCATATTTGTGTACTATCTACCCATGTAATCAACCTTTGGAATTGACTATGCACTTGTCTTTTTGGTAAATGAATTAGACCGCTGAGTAGCCCATTTTCAACCCATGTACTCATTTCCCATTAGTGAACCAACAAGGTCCCACATGGGGAGCCCAGCTGGGTTTGCCCAAGTGGGCCCCAGATAAGATGCCCATTTTGAGCCCATGCCCACTCTGTTCCCCTGTAGCCCATGTTTAATCCATGTGGGTCCCACATACACGTGTTGGCTGGGATAGTGAACCTCCAGGAGCAGGATTGAACACCCCTGCCTTAGCTGTTCGTCACACGTTTGAGATTCCTCACCTTCATGATCCCTTGTCTTCAGTCCAGAGCATGTGCTCTTCATCAGCCTGCCAATCACCTACACATATAAATGCTTTGTTATTATCAAGTCAAAGTCCCTGTAAAGGTGTTCTGAGTTTGCCACACCACAGAAAAAATGCATCATTTGCAGCATTCTTGGCTCTCAAACGCTGAAACCACGCCCTGCCGCCGCTCTCAACTGTCAAACAATAGTTGAAATGACTTGTCTAATACGACTAATCTAATCTAATAATACTCGTTTGTACAGACTGGGATTCTGGAAGAATGTTTATTGAAAATGGAAACTGAAAGCAATATGGGGTACTTAGAAATCATGTGACACTGTGTGTTATGCAATAGTGCAGGGGTTTTTAAAGACACTGGGCCTTCCTTTTGACACAACAAACACAATGGCACCAGCCCCCTCTCCTTTTCTCTTTTTTAATTCATTCATTATTATTATTTTATTTTTTAAAAATGTTTATTATTATTATTTATGGGTTTTTTGGTGCAAATTTTCAATAGTTAAAAAAAATAAATAATTCAAAACATCCCCCTGTTTTTTTCACGAATCGCACCCTGTGTGTGTGTGTGTATATATATTTTCCATGAGTTGTGTTGGCTTCATTCTCAGTAAATGGACACACGGCCGTTTTTCACGAAGTGAAAGTAAGATCAATGCCCAGCCCTGCTTCATCAGCGTCAGTGTGAACGTGTGTGTGCATCATATGGACGGGAGCTGAACTGTCCCGAGTGTCTGAGCTGTGTCCGAGTCAGATACACGATGTGTGCTCGTCTTTGAAAACGCTCCTTCACAGGGTAAGACACACACCTGAGTGCCATCGTCTGTGTGTGGTGTTTAGCCTCAGGGAAATGATTGTTTGCAAGGTCTGGATGCGTCAGTTTATCTACAGATAAGCTGAAATCACAATGTCACTCTCTACTCTTGATTTAGTAAGTGAGGAGTTTAATTAGGGTTTCGTGTTTGATTCAGATCATGACGCTTGGATGTCGGTAGATGTGAGACCAGTGTGCTATGTGTTAAATGGGTTAGAAGATTCAGACGATCTAGGGCTTCATTTTTGAAGTTGGGTTATTCTTCTTTTCATTTAAAGTGAATGAATACACATGCAGAGAACCTTCTTTGCCAAAAATGCACCAGTTCATGAACGATTTATCTAGCCCTGGATTTGTGTGTGTGTTTATTTCTTTAATACTTTATTTCCTTATTGTTTATCGTTACTCTCAAACTTAATGTCTGTTGAAAGAGGGATTATAGTATAATTACTGTACACGGCCTTAAACACAACAGCATGATGATGACAAATAATCACAATCAGTTCTTCCACCGGGTGACATCAGGGTGTCATATGGCATAAGTTGTACATTTGCTGGGCTTCAGGACTGTCACAGGTGTGTGCTTTATTATAGCACCTTCCAGTGTGACTCATCAAATCAGAATCTAGAGTCAGAAGAACTGCGTTTGCAGTCTTGTTTGGGCTTTTTCGTTCAGCGCTTGACCGGAAGGCAAAGCTGATTCTGTGCTGGTTTGATCTAATATTTGAAATGTTGTCGATTTATGGAGCAAACGAGACGCTCTAAAATGATTGACTATATTTTGAGACATGATTGATTTTGAGTTTTGTTCAAGGTAGTTAAAGCAACAGTTAACAGAAGAAGATGTAAAAGTGTGGTGTTTGGGCTAAAGGCACAATATTTAACATGATGATAAATAGCTGACATTTTCCCTTTTTTGACCACATGGTTAGATGGTAAATATCATATATTAAATTGGGTGCCCACCTTAGAGATAATCACCATATTTATAATGAAACCATCATATCATATTATGAAATTATATTTATTTGTTACTACTGTAAGGGTGGATCGCCTACAGCGGTTCTGACTGCAGTGACAGAAACCCTAACGTGAGCCATTCAAACTGACCAATCAGACCACACTTCCCCCACGGTGTTACAGGTGTGACCTTTGGCCTACAGGCCTTCAGCATTTCTGTGTCTTTAGGAAGTCCAAATGGCCCTTCTGGTGAGAAAGATGGGGGTTGAAAACAGTAAAACAAATGCCTTTGTTCGTTTTCAAAAATCAAATATCGTTGATTATTTTCAATCCTTTCACTACTGTAAATCTACATTAAATTTTAGCAAGCACAACAGACGCATACGACAAAGCTAGCAGCAGACCAGTTGAAACAATGAGTAAATAAATCAATTTGGAGACTATTTCAAGCAAAAAGGTTGAAAACCCATAAATGCATTGAGTTGTAAGGAGATAAAATCGCTTCTAACACAATTTAATAATTTTTTTGTAATTTTGGGTGTGTATCAAACTTTTTCACACCGCTAGCGTGAGCGGCGCACATTTTGTATTTGAAGCGGGGGTTTCGGCGCCGAGCCTATTTTTGCCGCGCTGCTGACACTCAATTAAAGTGAAATCACACTTTTGATGGACAAAATAAATATGATTTCACACAAAAAGTGCTCAAAATGCACACAAGAAGCACGTGTAGTGTGTTTTAACAAGAACTGGAGTATGTCAAAAAAGAAAATGAAGAATAAAACATATTTGTAGAAGATTTACCCATTTAAACTTGTTTTAATTATTCGGTTTGGGTGAAAGTATAAGTACGGTTATGATTATAAAAAATAAAGAAACTTTCTTTTAGTTTATGTAATACTCAGATAGGCTCTAGCACTACCCGAATCAAACCGAGTGCACGTTTTTCTTTTTGTCTGCAAAGTTTGCCGTCTTGTAAACCTATCGCCGTATAAACCTCATGATCGGAGCTGTCTGTTTGGTTGTGTTTGTCGTTTAATTGCATGCGACTGTTGTAGCCTACACCTCCCCATGTTAACAAACTTTCAAGACTATCAAGTTTATGAATGACCACCTTCTAAAAACAAATGTAGGCTATATATGCTTATAGGCTATAGGCTTATATGATATAAGAGCATTCATTATATGTAGCGTTGGAGCCGCTGCTGTGGCGCTGTACAAACGCTTCCAGTGTGAATACTCTCGCACGTCTGCAGTGACGGTGAAGCTCACGCTTGCAGTGTGAAACGGCCGTAATGAGATGACTCCCGTAAAAATTTGTCAACCAAATCCAAATTTAAGCATGTGAATATAACATTTTACCAGTAGGTGATGCTGGCTCGAAACTTCTCAGGTTCCTTCAGGGCATCGTGCCGATGGCGAGTGTCGTAACGATACGCTAATGCGTTCATAAAATACAGCATTTTGCTATAAAATTCTAAATGGCCAATATGGGAAAATCTGGATATCACTCAGCATGCCACCTAGAATCTAACGAGACCAGCTTTATGATTTTTGGACAAACTGTTCAGAAGTTATAAGCAAAAACAGGCATTTTTCGGATCTCCGGACCATTAGGGTCATGCTTATGATGACATGGACCAAGTTTAGTCTGAATACTATTAAGTGTTGAGGAGATACAGCCATACGGCTATTTTCGAAAGCACTACATACAATTTGTTTGTGAGTTTTTCTAAAACGGTTGAACAAATCGACTTAAATTTCTTAACTGTTTGTCGGCATGGTTTAAAGATACTCTGGTTCAATTGATGAAAATCAGAGCAACGGCCTAGGACAAGTTCGAAATTCTTTTTCTTCTGAAAATTCAAAATGGCAGGGAATTTTTCATGATGCAAAATGACGTCATAGGGTGCACTCAAATCATCTTGAGGCAAGGAATCAGCACTAGGGATTGAGTTAGAGACTTAATGTTGGGAAGGACCTCTATCAGTGTGCCAAATTTCATAACTTTATTTTATTCTTTGTATCAGGGATCTGTAAATAGAGTTGCTTTATTTGTATGCATTCTGTATAACGAGTGTCTGTGTCTTCCACGGGTTTATTTTAACATGCAAACAGCAGCATGGAACATACTGTTCAGTCTGTTGTGTCCATCAGCATGAGCAGAAAGTGTCAGATGCTTCCTCAAAGTGTAAAGACACTTTCCACTGTGTCCTGTCCTCCCCAGGATTCTTAGCTAGCTGACCCTTTGAGAAGTCCTCGGTCACCTTCAAGCAGAAGGTTTGGTTTGCCGGGCAGGTCAGATCTCCATGGGTGAAGGAATCATTTCACTGATGATGCTCCATTGTGTGTGAGACACCTGAACAACTTCTGAATAACCATGCAATAATTGAACACTGATGACTTTCTGGTTATTGTGAGATGGGAAAAGAGAGTTGTTGGATAAACACAAGAACATAAGAATAACAACACATGATAAACTCATGTCAGAAGTGCGAGTGGTAAATACGGTCTCATTTCTCAGGGTCAAATATTTAGTGAGTAGGTCTCATTTGATAGCCAGATTCTTCACTGCCACTGACATGGAAGTGGAATTTAAACGTGGTCTGGATGAATTACAGGAAGGGTAACAAAACATCAATATAACAAGTATATTTACCAGAAGTATGCATAATCAAAATATATCACATAATTAAACATGGAAATACACAATTTAATAATTGTTATTATAAAAGTGTCTATATCAGTTGGTTTTTACTTTCAAATCATTACTGAAAGCTAATATTTCAATCAAATCACTTAGAGGATGAGATTTACAGAAACAGAGATTTAAAATCTCTAGTTTAGCTTTTGCACTCATCTTCTGTGCATTTGATGTACAGGCTAAGACACACTCAATAAGGCAGGTCTGACCTGTTTTATTATTTGATAGAAATGCCTGCACTCTGAAGTTTTCATCCCAGATGTCACATGAAACAGTTTCATCGGCCAAATCTGAATTGCTGTTGTTGTTTCAGCACAGAGTGTGACACACCCCGAGCTGTTCTTGCAATAAAGTGCAAAGGTCAGAGTTACTGAATCCTGCTGTGATGAAAGCATTTTCATGGTTAATGCAATTGTAAATTACACTGTAGCCACATGGCAATTCTGTGCTCCTGTACATGGTTTTACTGCAGCTATATGGAAAATAGCAGAGTTTTCCACTCAGGAGACAAACAAATTCAACATAGAAACACATGAAACTGGAAATGGCTAAACAATTCCAGTATTAAAGTTATTCCATTTTTCACAAGATACATGGCCTAGAATGCAAAGCATCAACAACCTTTATCCTAAGTGTTTCATACAACACTTACAGTAAAGCAATCATGTGTTTTACAGAATAAACTTAACTAGTCTATGTGTATATATTACCACAAGCAACTATAATGTGTGTTTAATGCGCACAATGTGTTTAGTACAATTACAAATGTGAAAATACAAACAGGATCATTGCAATTTAGATGTTTAACTATTAAACTCACTGCTATGAGACTGCTAGTCCACTAGCCAGTGAGGTTAACAGCTGAAGGCCTTGCATGAACACTGCGGTTAACTCACTAAGAGTCCCATCGCTGTTAAGTATTTTGGAAGACATTAAGCATTAAGCTTAGTCTTGAGATCTGCAATGGTCTCCTTATCAAATTTTTTTTTTTTTTTTTTTTTACACTTTTCAGTCAGGGTTTGTTTCATAAATATGAATAAACGTTTGATTATTCTATTCAACTCTTTACTTTTATTGAACTTGTTCATTCGGTTCTCACTGTTGCACAGGGTCCTTGCACTTTCCATTATGCGGCTCACGATCGCAAACTTGCCAGTCTTGGTCATGTAGACAGAGGTAAATGACTTATACTTTTTAGAGGGTTGCTCTCATGCACACTCACTCTAAAAGTATTTGATCCGTCCCCATAGATCGGTGTACACTTGAATAAAGCAACGTTATCTCTAGTCAGAGGTCACGACCACTACTCAGATATAAGCCGACCAATACTTTCTCTAATAGTAGTTTTGGTATGGCCATGTCATGGTTTCCCATGTACACTTAGCTAGAGTAACTTTACATTAACAGAGGTAAGGCTCACCCTATTCCCTTTATTAGCCTTCACAGTCTAAGTACACTTGAACTAATGCCAAGCGTTAGCCGGAGCGCTAAAATCTCAGTCGGTGTGCCTCAAGGCTCCACCCAAAACTGGACCTTAGTCCGATACTTAACCTGACACAGATTTGCGGTAACAATGGATACAACGTAATTTACTAAAGTCATTCATTTCAGAGTAAATCAGAATGAAATCAAATGTAACAACATATTTATCAATTTTTGAGAGTGAAAAGGTTTCAGATTGCATTCTCGTCAATATATTTGAATATGAAAATTTCGTCCATCAATTTACTGATCAATTAATTGCCAGTCAATTGATGTGTGTCGATAGCCATGCACATGTTTTATGCACCTTACATGGAATACATACAGGAAGTTGACATGGCTGTAAGCCATAAACTTGTTCAACCTAACTGAAAAGGAATTATGAAAATAATTGCCCTTGTCCTATATGTATGAAGGTGAATAATGTATGATAGATTTGCATTTATATTAATGATTTTGGCCTGGACAGTCCTATGATCTGTTCCAGGTAGAGATGTTGTACGGTTTTAGGGTTAAAGGTGTGTGTGTGTGTGTGTGTGTATAGGAGATGGGTGGTGTCTATCTACCATAATCTGTGTTGTATAATTTAGTTCCAGTTTTTACACTGGGAAGCCATGTAGCTATGTGTGCTGTGGGGTGTGAATGGCTTCATGAAGTATCTTCACTCCCATCTCCTATGTTAAGTTGTGTGTGCGTCCTGGCACCCCTTTGTTTGTCATTGCATCACAATGGAAAGCTTGCTCCTCCTCTCTCTCCCTGGGTTTGAGATTGGAATGTAAATGATTAGGTCTTGAATGAATTCAGCCTATTCAAGTTACAGCAGTCAGGTTAATCATTTAACTGGGCATTGTCATTTTTCTCATTAAAGATTCTTGCACAAATAGAAGGTAAAGAAGTTCTTTCTCTTTAGGGTTTTCACTTCAGTTTTCTTTCTTAACGTTAATTTCTTTAACCATCTATGTTCTCCTTCCCATCATTTCAACACTGATAGTGCTCTTGCCGTCTTGTTCCCTAATGCACATCCCATCTTTCTACATTCTGATCCTTCTACTCCTTCAACAATCTTTCATCCTCTAAATAATGCTGAATCATCATGAGATCAAAAGCCATTCCTAGCCATTATAATGTAATTTACATTATAATCATATTATATTAAAAAATAATTTTATTTGCTGGTCTCAAGAGGGTCTCTGCTGAGTCCTGTGTCCAGAATCATGTGTTATAATCTCACTGATCTTTCAGATTGGCCCTGCAGCTCCTGCTGTGCTGGCGGGATCATTGTGTGACAGCAACAAGACCAAACTGGAAACCAGTTATCAACTTAGATGCTGTGGACGTTCAATAAACTGCAAACGCTGAGCGCACGGGTCAAATCATTGCTCAATTTAAAGATTTTGTGACTACACAATATAGAATTGGGCACAATTTTCTTATTTTTAGATATTATCAATTGCATTCTTTGGAGAATCTATTTGCATATAAAAAGAAAGGTTTGACAAAGACAGGTCTGATGAAGAAAGACAAAGTTCATCTTTGTTCTTTTAATTTTCTCAGTCTCTTTTGAGACACTAATGAAGACACAAAAGTGCAGCAATGTCTGAAATAAGACCGTAGTAAAACGCTATATTTCACAGCACATTTATAATTGTGACATCAGTCCTGACTCAGTTTTGTCCACCTTCACATTTTACACACAAAGGATTGCAGTGAGATCTTTTCCAGTAAGATTTTGTTCACACGTTAACGTAGCCATTTGTTTTTTCCTTTGCTGTGTTGTTGCAGCAAAGCAAACAAACAAATGTAACTGGACCTTTAACTTACAGCCTTCTTTTGAGTACCGAAATAAAATTTCCTCTCTTGCTGCGTATGCAAACAAGGAGAATTTTAAAGCAAGGGATATCATTTCTACTCTACGCTGTTGCTTTCATGTTCCTGATAAGCACTTTGGTTGTCTAATTCTCAAGCCTTCATCGGATTTATACAGTATTCAATATATTCCCAACATTTCTAAAAGCAAATAAGAGTGGACTTACCATCACAGCTGAAGAAAGAGAAGGAAATCACCTCGTGCTTGTTGTAATCCCAATACTTCGGCTGAAAAGACACTCGCATCCTGGAGATCACGTCGGGTCACCATTTTGTAAGGTCCATCCGTTAGCCCAAGGACGGAATCTAACGGCCTGGTCGAAGGACTTCTGCGTGTCTGCCTTCTCAGCACTTCTGTTGGATTCACTTAATTTATGTGATTAGTTAGTTGTGAGTTGTGAGGATAATGGTCGCAATTAATTACATTACCTCACGGACGCAAATGAGTCAGTTCTGATATTCCAGAGGACTGCAGAGTGAACTATTTTACCTTTAAGTGAGTCGCACATGCTTACTCATAACAGAAAGTGTAATTTTAGCAATAGTCACGAGAGCTGCAACTTGTTAATAACAGTGACACCCAGAAATCAGATTGCCCCTCATGCTTAGCGCCATGCTCCGGTCATGGGGTCCTCCGTATGAATCTGCCCTGACAGAAAGATTTACGGAAACTCCTACAAAACTCCGCATGCGACACTACTTGAGTAATGACTTATGAAAAATACAGAATAAATCAAGATTAACATTTATTTTGGCCAGACAGAACTTAAAGAACATAATTAAACATGAATCCATGGTACACAACTTTCAGCATAAAATACAATTAAGTAATATGAAAATAGTTTCAAAGAGTCATATCTGGCACACTACATACAGTGTGTGTGTGTGTGTGTGTGCGTGTCTCTTATGACACTGACTCAACACTGCATGGGGGCTTCTGTCTACAGAATGTTCCCAATGGCAGCCCTGCTACCCTTCCTTAAATACCCAGACCAGAACAAAGGGTTGTAACTATTTGCAACACAAACACCTAGTTTGGGGGAGAGGATCAGATATCTTTGAAGAGACCACTCAAAAAGAGAACACAATTCTCATATGTTTCAATCTTTCTAACCCTATCAGTGACTTCAGTGATGTTGAGACCATTTTACCAATCGCACTGTGACCTTTAAAAAGACACCAGACATGAAAGGGATAAAACAATAGATTCACAAGATAAATCATATGTAGTATATCTGCATTCTGGGACTTGAATCAGGGGGAAGGGGGAAAGGGAGGTAGAGAGGGGGAGAGGGTTTTGGTCAGGGCGGTGTCCTACAGTTTCTCTGTGAGATCTTCTCTTCAGATTGAGTTTTATTGTTTTAATGCAGGGCGCTGGATCTCAGCTTTTGTCTTAGCAGTAAAACCGCTCCTTACGTTTACAATAGGTAACACTTCAAAGTCAATACCAAATCAAAACTAGTTAGCACATCATTTGTAATTGAAAGAATTTAATGACAAAATCTAGTTATGGTTACACTTAAAATAGTTACAAAATAAATGTATGAGATGATGAAAACTTATACCAGTACCCAGCATGAATGTTACCTGAGGGATAGAGAGAGAGAGGGGGAGAGAGAGACAAAGAAGAGAAGAGAGCAAAGAAAGAGAAGAGCCAAAGAGAAGGCCCCCAAGAAGAGAGAGCCAGAGAATAAAAGAGCCAGAGCAACAGTTACAATCTTCTTTTATCTATTCCTTGACCATGTGACTGAAACCCTAATGTGAGACATTCAAACTGACCAATCAGACCAAACTTCCCCCACGGTGCTACAGGTGTGACCTTTGGCCTACAGGCCTTCAGCATTTCTGTGTCTTTAGGAAGTCCAAATGGCCCTTCTGGTGAGAAAGATGGGGGTTGAAAACAGTAAAACAAATGCCTTTGTTCGTTTTCAAAAATCAAATATCTTTGATTATTTTCAATCCTTTCACTACTGTAAATCTACATTAAATTTTAGCAAGCACAACAGACGCATACGACAAAGCTAGCAGCAGACCAGTTGAAACAGAGTCCAGGACAGAGGCGATCAGTGCAGGTTTGGTCACCAGCTCATCCGTGCCAACCTGTGATGAACAATATCCTTATTAATATAATTGATGGATAATAATATTATTATTATTATTATTATTATTATTAACTACTACCTCCATGCGGCCACTTAAGGACTGCCGAACCTTTGCCTTGAACTCTGTTACTCTGTGGCCGTCATCCTCGGCTCTCATCAGGTGTGTGTTCAGGAGGCTAAAGAAACACATTAAATCCATCATTTACAGCGAGCTGTAGTGTATGAGCAAAACAGGGAACCGAGTCCTAGTTCACCCGGAGAGTTTGCAGCCATGATGTTGTGTGCATTGTCATGAACACATGCAGATACTTTCCCATTAAGTCCCCATGTCTCCACTGCATCAACTAGTTAAGCCGCGAGGTTCTCGGCTGTGTGTCTGCTTGGCATACTCTGTTAGTAGGACAGCTGAATGAACTTGCCAGTCCTCATTGATGTAGTGGCACATTATTGTTATATAGCTCTCCATTGTAAGTGCCGTCCAGCAGTCAGTCGTAAGGGCCATGACTTTGTGCTTTTGAGTTGTGATTTAAGCGTTTTTTTCTCTCTCCTCAAAACAGGCTTCAATTCTACGGGTGATAGTAGATCTTGATGGGATTTCGTAATTGGGCTCAATATAGCCACAGACCAAAACTTCACCACAGACAACACTGATGGGCAAAAAATCTTTTACTATCATTGAACAGATTCTCCGCATTATCTCCTCAGATTGCTGTGCATCGCATCTTCTCCTTGATAACATGGAGGGCAAAGTTTGTTGCCCTTCATCACTCAATGCTTGTGGATGTTTGGTTTGCAGGTGATATTGCATTGTACTTGTGCTGCTGCTGTATTTTAATACCACGTAGCATATTTTACAAGTAACTTCATCACCCTTTCTATCGAAATGGTCCCACACAGTACTACTTTTCACTCGCTTCATTTTGCTTGTTGCTCAGCGAAATATGGCACGTGTGTTCACGTGTGACGGGTCCCGCGAGTTAACAAATAAGCATATATAGCATATTTTTCTTTAACATGCAGCAAACAGCAAAAAAAAACCCCAAACATTTTAAACCATTTAACTGATAGTATTAATCGGTTAAAATTCTTACTTTCGGTTAACGGTTAAAAGGTCAATGTGAGCATCCCTACTATTGATCCTCTAATTTGTGACCCTGGAGCCAAGTTTCTAAGCTTTAAAATGATACCTATTTTATGTTATTCCACGTTGGAAAACAGGCATGGACAGTTCTGTGAACATTGGATCACACGTTGCATCCCGGTAAGACGAGAGGAATATTTTTAGCCAAATATGTTACATCATTCCTTAAGTAATATCTTGGGATCAACACAATGGATTATGTAGCTTTTTTTTTAATCGTAAGTTACGATCTTAAGTTACGATATGGTGAATAAAATCTGTGGTAAATTGTGATGTGCCATGATCTGTGCATAAAGTTATGAGCAAAAAAATGCCACGTGGAATCTACGTGTTGACTTGTTGTCAGTTATTGCATTTGTTGTAAACTCAGTTTGTGCAGACTTATTAGGGGGTGAAAATAACTAATGATTTTTGGACGAGGCTGAATCCAGCTTCTTATTGACACTACCCGGTCCACCTTAAAAGACGCAACGCTTCCACGTCTTTAGTTTCTTATTCACGCTCAACTTAGGGACCGTGCATTTTTTTTTCTTCAATTTTTCATGCTTTTTTTAAGGGATCATGATCATTTTGTCTATTTTCAGAATGAACGAATGAAATGCAAATAACACTAATATATGACCGAAAATAGACTGTAAAACATAAAAGGCACATAAATTACAGTAAAGGCTAATTTTCAATTATTGAACATTTCAGCTTAATGGACGTGCTCTACCCCACCCCTCCTCCCCCCATGCCTTTTAGGGGCCCTGTTACTAGTATTGTGTCTATTTTCAGAAAATAATAATGCACCATTTCGAAATGTAAATGGCACTGAAATGTAAGTGAAAATGGCTGTAAAATTACAAAGATAGGCTATATAAAAAGTAATGACATAATTCTTTAATTGTTGCACGTCATCCTTTGAATGCATTAATGAATCAATTGAATATATTAATTAAAACACTTTTTTATAAATTTCAATGTTACAAGGTAACTAGACGTTACACCATCTCCAGCTTGGATCCAGCCTGTTATGAATGAAGACCTCAGATAACCCAACAGCTTTGAATAAGGACTCCAGAACATCAAACATGGATGATTATGCAACATTATCATGTTATCAGGTTGCTTTGAATGCACACTACTTTTGCTTAAAGGCATCTGATATCATCTCGTAACAGACTATTGTTTTACTAATTTTAACTGGAGCCTTATCCCCAGTGCACCTGACTGTCACCATGCAACATTTATGAGCAGTTTTACTGTAGCATTATTGAGTTATGGTCCCATGATTCTGAGAGGCATGACATACAGTTACATGAGAAATTGCACTATTGGCCCAATTGGGGACACTATATATCTTGGGACTGAGGTGTGACAGTGGTGTAGGAATAGTGTAGGTTTCCCATACAGAGCTACACAATAGTGCACAGAATTACCACAAAAAATAAATATTTTATTTAGCCGTTAACTTTTTGGCATTCGTTTCTTTTCTTTTAGCTCGCAATCAACATAATAAATTCCGTTCACAACATAAATTCTCATTCAATGAATAGAAAAAAAATCAGTTCATACTTCAGGGATCAAAACACATAAAGTAATAAAGCAACACTCGAACGCTAGCGTTGACAAAAACTATTTGTCTGAGCATATATCCCACTGCTCACTGCGTTTGTTTTCTTTTCTCCTCGGTCTCAGCAAATCCAGTTGTCTCACACTTTTTCCCCCACCAAACACTTGCACACCTGTTGTCTTAATTAGCTCACCACTTCCTTTTATGTCACAGGAACTCCTCCCATTCAGCAGATTGCATTGTGGGTAGTGCAGTTCTCTGATTCTGTCACAGAGGAGACAAGTTGCTCAAGTTTAGGAATAGGAATGTTGTCCCATTCTTGTCTAATACAGGCTTCTAGTTGCTCAACTGTCTTAGGTCTTCTTTGTGGCATCTTCCTCTTTATGATGCTCAAATGTTTTCTATGGTGAAAGATCTGGACTGCAGGCTGGCCATTTCAGTACCCGGATCCTTCTTCTACACAGCCATGATGTTGTACCGTACATACCCGAATATAAGACGACCCTGAATATAAGACGACCCCCCCCATTTTCCAGACTTATTTTTGGGGAAAAAAAAGGTGCTCGCCACCTCCGAACATTGCATTCTGTGACTCCAAATTTTTTGTCAGCTTTGCAATTATTAGATGATTCTGCCTCATTCACGACCATAAGTTTAAAGTTGGTGTCATAACTGTTTCGAACGTGTTGGTTTATTTGACCAACTTTTGAAGCTCTTTTCTCAAAATGATCTCTTGACTTCTCCATGGTGGCACTTTACTGTTTATTTAATTCATAACACTGTCACTGATTACGTAGCCTATCGTGTTGGTGCCTCGACTGTTTCCCCTGCTTTCTCCCTTTCCCCGTGATTTTGCCTATATCGCGGATATAAGATGACGCCCCATTTTTAGGACACAAATCTAGTCTTATATTCGGATATATACGGTAATTGATGCAGTGTGTGGTCTGGCATTGTCATGCTGGAAAATGCAAGGTCTTCCCTGAAAGAGACGACGTCTGGATGGGAGCAGATGTTGTTCTAGAACTTGGATATCCCTTTCAGCATTGATGGTGCCTTTCCAGATGTGTAAGCTGCCCATGCCACACGCACTCATGAACCCCATCCCATCAGAGATGCAGGCTTCTGAACTGAGCGCTGACAACAACTTGGGTTGTCCTTGTCCTCTTTAGTCCGGATGACATGGCGTCCCAGTTTTCCTAAAAGAACTTCAAATTTTGATTGGTCTGACCACAGAACAGTTTTCCACTTTGCCACAGTCCATTTTAAATTAGCCTTGGCCCAGAGAAAACGCCTGCGCTTCTGGATCATGTTTAGATATGGCTTCTTTTTTGACCTGTAGAGTTTTAGCCGGCAGCGGCGAATGGCACGGTGGATTGTGTTCAGCGACAATGTTTTCTGGAAGTATTCCTGAGCCCATGTTGTGATTTCCATTACAGTAGCGTTCCTGTATGTGATGCAGGGCCGTCTAAGGGCCGGAGATCACGGGCATCCAGTATGGTTTTCCGGCCTTGACCCTTACGCACAGAGATTGTTCCAGATTCTCTGAATCTTTGGATGATATTATGCACTGTAGATGATGATAACTTCAAACTCTTTGCAGTGTTTCTCTGAGAAACTCCTTTCTGATATTGCTCCAGTATGTTTGGCGCAGCATTGGGGGAATTGGTGATCCTCTGCCCATCTTGACTTCTGAGAGACACTGCCACTCTGAGAGGCTCTTTTATACCCAATCATGTTGCCAATTGCCCTAATAAGCTGCAGATTGGTCCTCCAGCTGTTCCTTATATGCACATTTAACTTTTCCGGCCTCTTATTGCTCCCTGTCCCAACTTTTTTGGAATGTGTAGCTCTCATGAAATCCAGAATGAGCCAATATTTGGCATGACATTTCAAAATGTCTCACTTTCAACATTTGATATGTTATCTATATTCTATTGTGAAAAAATGTGTACAGTGTCCCAACTTTTTTGGAATCGGGTTTGTACATAATTATTCATGGTATTTTTAAGTGCCCACGATAACAATATCATATCATATTACCGTATACCGGCAACACCAGTTTGCTTTATCTAACCAAGGGATGTTATTTAAGTATCATATTCTCATGCAGTGGTTGTGGTTGGGTGTTTTATGTCGCCATTCTGTCTGTCCCAGTTTTTTAAAACCTCTAGAATAGTGTGTAAATTCCCTTTCATCATTCTTATGCTCTTTGCAGGCATCATCTCAGAATGAAGTGTCCTCAATGCAATCATGTGTCTTCAGAAAAGGCACCAAAGTTCTGTAGTGACTGTGGCCATAAGCTGTCTTCTCTGCCAAAAGAGACAGGTAGGTGTGCACTTTCGGACACAACAGGTATGAATGTGTAAAAGTATATACCTTACTTATGTTTGATGCACGTTGAACCATTCTCCTTGTAATTTTGAACAAGCGTGAAAAATAACAAAAGCTTGCTTTGACTTCGACAATCACTGCTATTTATAGTTAGTTTTACAGAGGGCATGTGTTTTTTTTTTTTTT
The DNA here is from genome assembly GCA_018749465.1 of Paracanthobrama guichenoti. Lineage (NCBI taxonomy): Eukaryota > Metazoa > Chordata > Actinopteri > Cypriniformes > Gobionidae > Paracanthobrama > Paracanthobrama guichenoti. The sequence continues at coordinate 865,477 of JAGHMJ010001553.1, forward strand.
CATTCTTTTCAACAAGTAGGATGCCATTCCCCTGCATCCCCTTCAAATCGAGCCCTATATATACAGTCAAACCAAAAATAATTCATTATTTTTTTACTGGTGGGTGCAGGACACTACCAGCCATTACTCCAGTCTTCAATGTCACATGATCCTTCAGAAATCATTCTAAGATGCTGATTTATTATCAGTGTTGCAAACTGCTGTGCTTTTTTAAATATATATATATCCTGTGATACTTTTTCGGGATTCTTGGATGAATAAATGAAGTAATGGCTTATCAAAATTCAGCTTTGCATCACAGAAATAAATATTTTGCAGTAGGCTATATTAAAATAGAAAACTATATTATTTTAAATGGAATTTTTCTGCATTTTTGGTCAAATAAATGCATGCTTGATGAGCATAAGAGACTTATTTCAAAAACATAAATTTGAATAGTAATGTGTCCAAACTTTTGACTGTTACTGTTCATTACAGATTGATCATTTTGCAACCTACCCGAGACTCCAGGTAGGTTGCAGTTCTGGAAAATGGTGGCACTGGTGACTAAATGGTCCCTGATGGTTTCACACACACAATTCTTTACCGTAATTAATAATTATTTTGCAGTTAACGTGTCTTTTCTTCGCCGCCTGTTTTTGTCTGACCCTGCTGACCTGCAATGAGCATTTCACTGTCCAATGGTCATGCCTGAGATTTCTAGTATTGCATTAGTATTGTATCCTTCTCATGGGCATTTATTGCCGAGGTTTACTGCAGTCAGCCAGATCCAGGCCGTATCCAGATCAGATGGTGGACCAGCGCCTGGACATGACCAACGCATCCCTGAAGTGTCTGCAGAGAACATGTCAATTAAACTCCCCCTGTAAATGCTGCATCGACACGACATCCTCATTAAACCCGTCTTCAGCGTGACGACTCCAATCTTTCGAATAATCTAACAAATATCTATTTGCCTAATATGAATTAAGACCTGCTATGTTGCCAGAATTATAATCATACACTGTTTGTTCGTCGGCCAGAGGAGAACTGGCACCCCGACTGAGCCTGGTTTCTCCCAAGGTTTTTTTCTCCATTCTGGCCCTGAAGGAGTTTTGGTTCCTTGCCACCGTTGCCTCTGGCTTTTGGCTTGCTCAGTTGGGGACACCTAAATTTCTTCTATATTACCGATCTGCCCGCATTGACGCTATATGATACTTGAAATTAGCTGGATAACATCACCGTTTCACCAGAACGGCTGTACAAATTCTGTTGCATTATTTTACTTTTAACAATGTGAAGCTGCTTTGAAACAATTGGACTTGTTAAAAGCGCTGTATAAATAAAGGTGATTTGATTTGATTTGATATTATTTTTTTACTTTTTAATTTTTGTCTGAGTTAAATCTCTTTTTTTGGGGGGGCTCATTTTATCTGTAAAAGAAAACGTGCCTACACTGTACAAATATATTTTAAAAGTAAGTTACCTGGTTGCCTTAATTTTGAGTTCATTTAAATTAAAAATTTGAGTTAATAAAATGAACATTTTTGAGAATTGACATCACCCTTTATTCAAATAGTATTAAAAGATTTTGTTGGCATATTGCGTGAAACATGCCAAATTGTGCTATTTTCATGATTTATCACAACATTTTTTATTTTTTTATTTATGTGGGTCAGATAAAATAATATTTTGAGTTTATATTTATTAAACCCATTTCCTTCATTGTATTAACTCAAATTTTTAATTTCAATGAACTCAATATTTTAAGGCAATCAGGTTACTTACTTTTTTAAGTTAAACCAGCAATATTTTTTTACAGTGTAATAATTCTGCACACCTGCATATAAGGTGTTTTTAATTTCCAGCCTTCATGAACAATTATAAATCACTGATTAAATACAAAATTAATAGTAGTTATTAAGATTAATGTGGTATGAATTGAAAAAATGTGCCTGAAAAAAAAAAAAAAAAAAAAGATTTGAAAATCAATGTGCCTAATAATTCTGCACGTAGTGTATATACATGCTTGTATTTTTGAGAGAATAACGTTTATGCGTGGTTTTTGAAAAAACAAAAAAAATTAAGTCAGAATTAAGGCCACAAAACATGTGTCCCCAAGACTTTTTTGACTAATTGATGTTGTTGGCTAGAGTTTTTGCTTCAAACTGATGTGAGAATCATTGTGCCAGCTCATTCACATAAAACAATATATTGATTTAAATTTTGTCAATAATTTTAAAGACAAAATTATTTCAAATGTAAAATTGTAAACATTTACAAAGGCAATATGCGTGGGGGTGTGAATGCTCATGAAGTCTTTAGAAGACTATGAACCGCATAATGAATGAGCCTTTGTGTCAGGTATGTGACTCAGAGGGAACTACAGGAAAGAAATGGATAAATATTTATTTTTATGCAGTTTATTTAGAATATAGTTAATAATATAAATGAGAGACAAAGGCACATTTTGAGTACACCGTTATACCAGGAAATAAACCCTGTTCAAAGATATAAGTGAACATCACACCTGGTATGTCCAAGTTGTTTGGTGTTTCTATGCACTGAGAATTTGATGCTTTTATTCAGTGAGCTCACCTTCATGCAGAATGTCCAATGCAGGCCATTATCAGGTCACTGTGCTATTGTAATACTATTGTATTAACCCTCTGAGGTCGATGATCACGCCGGCGCGACCGCCTCTTTATTTATTTTTTTATCAGTGCCAAAGAGACTTCAATAACTTTTTTTTTTTTTTATAATTCAGGCAAGTGTTATACATCATTATAATCTAAGTATCTACTTTTATTTGAGTATACTCACAATAAAAATACTTTTTTTTTTTTTTTTTGGCAAAATCAAGAAAACATGTATGATGCGCAATCTGCAGCCTCTCTGTCAATGAAGTCCATTCAGATAGTCTTCAGAAAATGAACTGTAACTTAGTGAATACTTGTCACACAAACATGAGACATATGTATAAAGAAACGTTGAAATGGTTTTAAATAATGTAAATCAAATTGTATTATTCTCTGTTTATGTAATCTGTTTGAAAATAGAGAAATGTCAGTCGTTCACAAGCCCCTTTATTAAGTGGCCACGCCCACGGAGCGTACATTCTTTTGAAAGTCAAATACTGACGATGCAAGTATATCCCCGCCCACATCAACTCAAATAAACGCACACATTTTAGTGCATGTACTTTGTCGTTTTGAGATGCGGTGAGGAATAATCCTGGAATAATTTACTTCAGAACAAAAACTGTTTATTTCTAAGAGCAACGGTTCCAGCTCAATTGTGAGGTAAGTTTATTCTGTTAGTGTCTGTGAATATTAAACAGCAAAAAGACTGTTTAAAGGTACACTATGTAACTTTTTTCAGTAAAATATTCAAAAACAACTAGGCCAGTGTTATATATTTTGTTCAGTTGAGTACTTTCAATATCCCAAATGTTTCCAACCATTTGTAAATCATGAGAAAATTGCTATTTTAACCAAGGAACCGGGACGTGTGAGGGAGTCGCCTGTCAATGGCGTCATATCTGCGTTACCCTCGGTTTCCTGTTTTTTTTTCACTGCAGTGTGCAACAAGTGTCATAGCAGCCGCGAGCGAACGCGCAGAGTAACGTCATACCATCATTCTCCACACACTCAGATGTGTCTAATATGATAAACAGAGCTGCGCCGGCGACTGTGGCATAATAAAAGTTTCGCTGCTCGCGAGGCGTGCGTTGTTCAATCGCTCTGGCGGCCTCGCTCAGCTCCACAACACTCGGTCCTGCTCTGCTTCACACTACAGTAACATTAATAATCACATCCATGAACATGAACATGATCTCTGCCCGATTCCTATCCCGATTCTTTCTCACCGGCTGTGAGGTGAAGACCACATGTGCCGAGATTCTGCGCTCAAACTTGGCGTCATTAAACTATGCCTTTGTTTTGAATAGACGACCTCTAGTGGACGGAAAAGTTACATAGTGCACCTTTAAATGTGAATACTGCTGCAACATAAAATGCCATAGACATAAGACTGTTTAGACAAGATTTCTTTGGCCTGTTTTGGACCGATTATGAAGTATTTACTGTAAAATAGCGTAGTGTCACATCAATAAAGCTTTTGTTCACAAATTTCTGCTCAGATGCCATAGATATAGTACCAGTCAAACGTTTTGTGTACAATGGGCTACTTGCTGTAGCCATTAAAACGTGTTTTGTTTCATATGTTTAAATATTATAGTAATTGTTATTTTTTTAATTTCATCTATGTTGATTATGAAAAGTGCGCAGATTAAGAAAGAACGCATCGTAAGCATGAAATGTGCAGTATGTCAGAAGACATGGGTCAGACATGATTTTGACCACTTCGTTAGGTTTTGTTTTGTAGAAAGCCTTTCTTTAAAGTGAATTTTGTTTTGTGTAAATTTTATCTTAATTTTAAACAATATTTCATTAGCCAATTGCCTGGATTTAATAAATAAGAAGCAAATATAGCAGACGATATAATCATGACATAGGTGCAAGTGCGCTCATGCATTCCACGTAAACTGGAGCATGTCATAAATGAACCGTAACTCCAAATGATATTTGAGTATTGTGTGTATCGGATAGTTTACAAAATCAAATGATTCAGAAAATGTTTACCACTGAAATAACTGGGAAAAAAGTGTCCCTCATTAAACCCGTCTCTGGCGTGACGACTCCAATCTTTCAAATAATCTTACGAATATCTATTTGCCTAATATGACTTAAGATCTGCTATGTTGCCAGAATTATAATCATACACTGTTTGTTCGTCGGCCAGAGGAGAACTGGCACCCCGACTGAGCCTGGTTTCTCCCAAGGTTTTTTTCTCCATTCTGACCCTGAAGGAGTTTTGGTTCCTTGCCACCGTTGCCTCTGGCTTTTGGCTTGCTCAGTTGGGGACACCTAAACTTCATCTATATTACCGATCTGCCCGCATTGACACTATATGATAATTGAAATTAGCTGGATAACATCACCATTTCACCAGAACGGTTGTACAAATTCTGTTGCATTATTTTCCTGTTAACAATGTGAAGCTGCTTTGAAACAATTGGACTTGTAAAAAGCGCTATATAAATAAAGGTGATTTTATTTTATTTTATTACCGTTCCTGAGAAATTCGTCTCTGAATTTGACCATGCCTGTGTTTTCTTTGTTAGTTAGCTTAGCATGCTTAATGGTTAGCATGCTATCCAGTTGCCATTCTTTCTAATGTGGCTCTTTCGTTATCAGGTTAACCATAAACTACATTAGGTTAGCATGCTAATCTGGTTAAAATCCTAAATAATGCTTTTGTCTGCTCACTCTCACACTAAAAGTCAAGTCAAGTCACCTTTATTTATATAGCGCTTTTTACAATGCCAATTGTTCACAGTGTTAACAGGAAAGTAATGCAACAGAATTTGATTCGGCTGTACAGCCGCTCTGGAGAAAACAGTGATGTCATCCAGCTCAGTTAAATTATCATATAGTGTCAATGTGGGCAGATCAGTAATTTAGTTGAATATTTAGTGTCCCCAACTGAGCAAGCCAAAGGCAACAGAGGCGACGGTGGCAAGGAATCAAAACTCCATCAGGTGACAGAATGGAGAAAAAAACCTTGGGCGAAACCAGGCTCAGTCGCTCAGTTCTCCTCTGGCCAATGAACTAACAGTTTATGATTATGAGTCAGGCAACATTACAGGTCAGAAGTCATATTAGATTGGAATATTCAGAATATTTGTCCAGTTCCATCTGATCGAAGATCGGAGTCATCACGCAGGAGATGGGTTTGTTGAGGATCAGTGCCACTGGATGTCGTATTGATGAGGCCTTCACAGGGGAGGGTCTAGTTGACACGGTCTCTGCAGACACTTCACGGCTGCGTTGGTCACGTCTAGCGCAGGTCCTCCATCTGATCTGGATACGGCATGGATCCGGCTGGCTACAGTAAACCTTGGGATAAACAGAGAGACTAACAGATGTTAGCGTAGATGCCATTCTTTTTATCAAATCGCCTTTATTTATATAGCGCTTTTTACAAGTCCAGTTGTTTCAAAGCAGCTTCACAGTGTTAACAGGAAAATAATGCAACAGAATTTGTACAGCCGTTCTGGTGAAACAGTGATGTTATCCAGCTAATTTAAATTATCATATAGTGTCAATGTGGGAAGATCTGTAATATAGTTGAAATTTAGCTGTCCCCAAGCCAAAAGCCAAAGGTTTTATGATGTAACAAGTACATCAAGTCTTATGGGAAGTGTTCCCGGTTCCGGCTGACCTAGTTAATGCAGCCTAACAATCATTTACTGATTTGAAAAATATAAATTGCTAATGTTTTATGTGTAAGCCATAGTAAAGAGATGCGTTTTTAGTCTAGATTTAAACTGACAGAGTGTGTCTGCTTCCCGAACAATGCTAGGAAGATTGTTCCAGAGGTTAGGCACTAAATAGGAAAAGGATCGACCGCCTGCAGTTGATTTTGATATTCTAGGGATTATCAACTGGCCAGAGTTTTGAGACCGCAATAGACGTGATGGAGTATAATGCGTTAAGAGTTCGCTCAAGTACTGAGGAGCTAAACCATTTAGTGCTTTGTAAGTAATAAGCAAGGTTTAAAATGTATACAATGTTTAATAGGGAGCCAGTGCAGTGTTGACAGAACCGGGCTAATATGGTCATACTTCCTTGTTCTAGTAAGAGCTCGAGCTGCTGCGTTTTGGACCAGCTGGAGTTTGTTTATTAAGCGAGCAGGGCAACCACCCAGTAGAGCATTACAATAATCTAGCCTTGAGGTCATGAACGCATGAATTAACTGTTCAGCATTTTGCATTGAAAGAATGCGCCGTAATTTAGATTTAGATTTTTTTTTGTTCGTTTTTTACAGATGCTAGAAATGTGGTTTTCAAATGAATGATTGCTATCAAAGAGCACACCCAGGTTCCTCACTGACGACGAGGACTTGACAGAGCAGCCATCGAGTGTTAGACAGTATTCTAGGTTAATACGTGCAGAGGTTTTTTGTCCAATAATTAAAAATTCTTTTTTTTAATTACGTTTTATATATTTTCCAATTTTTTTATATCAGCTGTGCATTCTGTTTATCTTGTGAATTGATGAGTTTTGTCAGGGTGCAAAGAAATATAGAGCTGAGTATCGTCAGCATAACAGTGAAAACTAACGCCATGCTTCCTAATGATATCTCCCAGTGGTAGCATGTACAGGGTGAAGAGCAACGGTCCTAGCACTGAACCTTGCGGTACTCCATATTGAACTTGTGATCGGTGTGACATCTCTTCGTTTACTGCTACAAACTGATAAAGGTCAGATAAGTATGATTTAAACCATGCCAATGCAGTTCCACTAATGCCAACGTAATTCTTAAGTCTATTCAAGAGATGCAGCGCTAAGATCGAGTAACACTGATAGAGAGTGTGGCGAGGTGAGGGACTGTGAGGGCAGGCCGGTGGCGAATGTTAATGAGCGTCAGCTGTGCGCCACACCGGTCTCGTCTCATGGAGGAGTGACGGGAGCATAAAAGGAGGAGCGACGACAGTGTAAGATGAGAGAGGACCAGTTCTGGACTTTATGTTGTGTTTTGTGTAGGTAGGCGGCAGTCGGCCGTGAGGGGCTGCCGCCGTTATTATGTTGTGGTTTTGTTTTGTTTTTAGGCGGCAGTCGTCCGTGAGGGGCTGCCGCCGACATTATATTTTGTTTGTTTGTTTTGATTAAAGTTTTTAAATGTTCGCCGGTTCCCGCCTCCTCCTTCCCTGAACCTTTCATTGCGTTACAGAGAGATACAACCACGATCGGATGATAAGAGTAAATCATTTGTAACTGATGAGTGCAGTCTCAGTACTATGATACAGTCTAAATCCTGAATGGAAATCCTCCCAGATACCATTTCTTTCTAAAAAGGAGCATAGTTGTGAAGACACTGCCTTTTCTAGTATTTTTGACAGAAAGGGTAGATTTGAGATCGGCCTGTAATTTACTAATTCTGTAGGATCAATTTAAGTTTTTTTTTTCTCTCAATAAGAGGTTTAATAATAGCCAGCATAAAGGTTTTGGTGCATATCCCAATGACAAAGATGAGTTAATGATATTAAGAAGAGGATCTATGACCTCTGGTAGCATCTCTTTTAATAGCCTAGTCGGTATAGGGTCGGGCATGCATGTTGTTGATTTAGATGATTTAACGAGTTTAGCCAATTCTTCCTCTCCTATAGCAGTGAGGAAAAATTACACTCATTCAGTGACACAACAATGCTCTGTCTGATGTGATACTGTAGTAGACATAGTTATAATTTTATCTCTAATATTATCAATCTTGCACGTAAAGAAGTTCATAAAGTCATTACTGCTGTGCTGTTTACAAACGTCAGAAGTTGAAGCTTTATTTTTGGTTAACTTAGCCACTGTATCAAATAAATACCTAGGGTTGTGTTTATTTTCTTCTAAGAGTTGAGAAATAAGCAGATCTAGCAGTTTTTACGGCCTTTCTGTATGCGATCATGCTCTCTTTCCATGAAATGTGAAAAACCTGTAGTTTTGTTTTCTTCCAGCTGCGCTCCATTTTTCTGGCTGCAAAAGTTGCTTCTGTTCCAGACTTTGTGTCTTTATGAGAAAGAGCTCATTTAGAAAGAGCTCAACTATGGAACTTGACTATGGCAGCTGCTTGAATGCATGTCTGCCCGTTGGTGCAGCAAGTTGAGTGACATGCACCTGATCCAGAGAGAGTAGGTTTGAGTCCCATGTGGGACAAATTTATAAAGTTGTGTAATTTCAATTCCTTTATTATTTGGGTAAGCGTTGTACAATTTTTTTTCTTCCTATTAAATATAACATGCATTTCATTTATATACAAAATCTTAATTTTGAGTTGATTCTCAGAATTTCTGTATAAAAAAAAAAAAACTTCCCAGTGGCGCAAATTAACGATGCATTAACAACATTTTAGCGTAGGCAGGTTAAGTATTAGATTTTTAAAATGTACTCTGAAGGAGTACCAATGCTTTATGTTTAATAAACATAATAATAATAATAATAATAATAATAATAATAATAATAACTGCATGAATATTTAAATCGGTTGCATTTTTGCAGATGGTTTAAGACTGGCTTTAGATTTTTTTTAAATGTACTGTAAGGGAATACTAATATTTTTATGTTTTAAAAGCTATTACAATAATGAAAATATGACATGTTTTGGTTGTTGATAATGTAATAATTTTCTTATTTAAAAATTATTACAATATGAGCTCAAGATTTTACAACATTTTGAGAATTATTACATAATGGGTTTTTTACATTTTTTGGTTTTCCTTTTTTATTTATTTTTATATTTTCCTTCGCGTTCTTCTTCTGAGGTAAGTCCATATTCCTCACAGCGCTCTATTCCTCACATTTCTCCAAACTTGATAAAAAGATGATGAAGCTTGATGTTTGTTTACTGAGGTGATGGGGGGCCTTTGCAGGTTAGCGTGTTTTCACATGGACGATTAGCATGGGTGTGCTTTGGTGTGGTCACAATATGGATAATGAGCAGACATTTGAGAAACCGTACCTCTCATTGCTTTCATATGGATAACATAAATAGAGAATATTTGTTTTTTATATAAATTACTTAATTTAAATGTAGACACTTCAAGCTTTCTAAAAACATATCTCATGTATGTGTGGCAAGTATTCACTAACTTACAGCTGATTTTCGGCTGAAAATCGGCGGAGTTATTTGAGTCTCTTTCGGGAAAAAAAAGTGAAGGCGCCGGTGACTTTGCCAACCCTTGGGGGTTGCACCCCCACTCCACCAACCCCCAACCCCCGGAGCATGTGTACATTTCTTCCATTTGAATAACATGGAATGATGTGTTTTTTTTTTTTTTTTTATTAAATGCTTTTGAAATATGGTCGTTTTTTTTGGTTTTGGTTTTTTAATATGCAAAATGTACAGTAACAAAGTAAAAATGTCCACCACTGACCTTTTTGTTTTTGTGTTTATTAGACAAGTCACAAGATGAGTCTCAGACATCCTCAAACATTCCACATGTCACTGAAAAAGAAATGACTGATATCAGGCCTGAATCAGAAGTGCTGGATTACCAGAATGCCTATGTATCTCCAACACGACCAAAGGAAGAGGTGCTGGATATGTACATCAAATTTAACAATGTAATAGCTCTGGGTTAAGATTTTAAGGTGTTTCTTATAGTGATTATTCTTATATCTGATCTAATTCTGTTGTTGATGATTTATGATGCACAGATGTATTCATCATCTGTGCATGCAGTTGAATTTAATGAATTTCAATCTGAAATTAAAAATATTTTATATTTATAATAATACAATTATTTATAATTTACATGTGTATATATAACGTCTCGGTTACGTATGTAACCCTCGTTCCCTGAAGGAGGGAACGGAGACGTATGTCGGAACTGACCGACGAATTGGGATCTGCTTTCAGAGACCAATCTGCTTCGAGTGTTTCTAAACGAGCCAATACCGATTGGCATGCGGTCCATGCTCCGCGCGCTATGCGGGTATAAATACGGAAGTGGAATACCGCATCCTCGCTTTTCAACTGAGGAGCCGAAACAAGTGGCTCGGCCTTCAGCTGAAGCACAGCACCTGGCGACGGGACGTACGTCTCCGTTCCCTCCTTCAGGGAACGAGGGTTACATACGTAACCAAGACGTTCCCTTTCAGTCGGTCACGTTCGACGTACGTCGGAACTGACCGACGAATTGGGATCCCTTCCAGCGCCCTGCTTGAGCTCACTGGACCGCTCCTCAATTGGAGAGGAAGTCAGGGCTCCAGGCAGGGAAGGACAGTCACTGCTGTTCCTGCAAGACCCACTCAGAGTGACTATTGGATAACACTGGGAAAGTGTGCCCGTTTGGGAACGGAACGCTGCGGGGGCCACGTGCCTCAACGGAGGGAGAGGTGGCAAATTACACATAAGGACTAGCCTATCAGGGTAGTACAACATATGGCAGTCTCTGGGGTGGAAGCCTGGTCCCAGGGGGAAAGAACACCGGCAGAGACGACAGAGCGAGCTCTGTCAAGGGAAAGACACGGGGCTAGCCGAGTAGGGTAGCTGGTACCATGGAGAATACACATATGGGGTTGCCGTTAGGGAACCGCTACATATGGAACCCAGCCTACACACACGTTCCACAAGCATACGGGTGCAGGCCTGGCGCCAGACGGTCGCAACGTCTGACACCGAAGGGGTGACGGAGGAGCTCGACAGGGTTAGCCATTTCCTGGGGAACACGACTGGAGATGAATAACGCACGCATCCGGCCCAGGGGGCCGGAATGGCGTCGCAAGCCGACACTAGAACGGGCACTTCGCGCTACTGGCCACTGGGGGCGAGTACACGGGAAGATACCGGCTCTACATGGAGGCTATAAAATCTAGCGAACGTGTTAGGTGTCGCCCAGCCCGCAGCTCTACATATATCTGTTAGCGAGGCGCCCTGAGCCAGCGCCCAGGAGGAGGCTACACTCCTAGTTGAGTGCGCTCGCAGCCCGAATGGGCAGGGCACGTCTTGGGACTGGTACGCCAAGACAATAGCATCCACTATCCAGTGGGCTAACCTCTGCTTGGAGACAGCCTTTCCCTTCTGCTGGCCTCCGTAACAGACGAAGAGCTGTTCTGAGGTCCTAAGGCTTTGAGTTTGGTCCACGTAGGCGCGGAGAGCGCGGACGGGACAGAGCAAAGCCAGGGCTGGGTCTGCCTCCTCCGAAGGCAGCGCTTGCAGGTTCACCACCTGGTCCCGGAAAGGAGTGGTGGGAACCTTGGGCACGTATCCGGGCCGGGGTCTCAGGACAACGTGAGAGTTACCTGGCCCGAATTCTAGGCACGATTCGTTGACCGAAAGTGCGTGCAGGTCCCCTACCCTCTTGATGGAGGCCAGTGCAACCAAGAGTACTGTCTTCATGGACAGGATATTCAGCTCAATGGACTGCAGAGGCTCGAAGGGAGGGCTCTGGAGTGCTCTCAGCACCAGAGCTAAGTCCCAAGAGGGTACCGGGTTTGGACGAGGAGGATTCAGCCTCCTCGCACCCCTGAGGAACCTGACAATTAGGTCGTGCTTCCCCAAGGACTTACCATCAACTGCGTCATGATACGCCGCTATTGCCGCGACGTATACATTAAGGGTGGAGGGAGACAGCCTTCGCTCCTACCCATCTTGCAGAAAGGAAAGCACGGCGCTAATCGAACACCTTCGGGGATCTTCGTGGCGAGAAGAACACCACTCAACGAACAGGTTCCACTTCGACGCATAGAGGCGCCTCGTAGAGGGGGCTCTAGCGAAAGTGATGGTGTCCACCACTGCCTGTGGTAGAACACCTAGAACCTCCGCGTCCCGTCCAGAGAGCAGACATGGAGTTTCCAGAGGTCCGGACGCGGGTACCATAGTGTGCCCCGTCCCTGAGAAAGTAGGTCCTTCCTCCGAGGAATGGGCCAGGGAGGTGCTGTCGCGAGGAGAGTTAGTTCGGAGAACCAGGTCCGGTTGGGCCAGTAGGGCGCAACTAACAAGACCTGCTCCTCGTCCTCCCTGACTTTGCACAGTGTCTGTGCGAGAAGGCTCACTGGGGGGAACGCATACTTGCGTAGGCCCCGGGGCCAGCTGTGTGCCAGTGCATCCCTGCCGAGGGTGCCCCCGGTCAGGGAGTAATACAGCTGGCAATGGGTCGACTCTGAAGAGGCAAACAGGTCTACCTGTGCGGCTCCGAAGAGGCCCCATATCAGCTGGACCACCTGGGGATGGAGTCGCCACTCCCCCGGAGGTGTCGGCTGCCGTGAGAGCTCGTCGGCTGTCCGGTTGAGCGCACCTGGGATGTGAATGGGCGCGAAACGACCTCAGATGCTTCTGACTCCAAAGGAGGATATGGCGGGCGAGCCGGAGCATGCAACGGGAGCGTAGACCACCCTGACGGTTGATGTACGCAACGGCCGCAGTGCTGTCAGTGCGGACCAGCACGTGCTTGCCCTGTAGCGGCTTTTTGAGGCGGCCCAGAGCAAGACGTACTGCCAGTAGCTCCAGGCAATTGATATGCCAATGCAGTTGGGGCCCCGTCCACAGACCCGAAACTGCATGCCCGTTGAACGTGGCCCCCCAGCCGGTGGATGAGGCATCCGTGAAGACCACAGCATGCCTGGACACCTGTTCTAGGGGCACTCCGCCCGTAGAAAACGAAGGGTCCGCCCACGGGCTGAAGGTTTGGCGGCAGTAAGGAGTAACTGAGACCCGGTACTTGCCGCTCTGCCACGCCCATCTCGGGACTCGGCCGTGAAGCCAGTGCTGAAGCGGTCTCATATGTAGCAATCCGAGCGGCGTTACCGCGGCTGCAGATGCCATATGCCCCAGGAGCCTCTGAAAGAACTTCAGTGGGACTGCTGTCCTGCCTTTGAATGTATTCAAGCAGTTCAGCACTGATCGAACTCACTCCTCTGTGAGGCGCACAGTTCGATTGACCGAATCCAGCTCCATACCGAGATAAGAGATCCTCTGTGTGGGACAGAGTTTGCTCTTCTCTCGGTTGACCCGAAGGCCCAACAGGCTGAGGTGACGGAGCACCAGGTCCCTGTGTTCGCACAACTGCTCTCTGGACTGGGCAAGTATGAGCCAGTCGTCGAGGTAGTTGAGAATCCGAACGCCGCGTTCTCTGAGCGGAACAATGGCTGCCTCCGTGACTTTTGTGAAGACACGGGGCGACAGGGACAGCCCGAAGGGCAGGACTTTGTACTGATATGCCCTCTCCTCGAGCGCAAAGCGTAGGAACAGTCTGTGTCTCGGGAGAATGGAGACATGAAAGTACGCGTCCTTCAGGTCGATCGCTGCAAACCAATCTCGGGGACGGATGCATTCGAAAATTCGTTTCTGCGTCAACATTCTGAACGGGAGCTTGTGCAGGGCCCGATTCAGGACGCGCAGGTCCAAGATTGGTCTCAACCCACTCCCTTTCTTGGGTACAATGAAGTAAGGGCTGTAGAACCCTGACTTCATATCGGCTGGAGGAACCGGCTCGATTGCGCCCTTCGCCAGTAGGGCTTCGATCTCTGACCGCAAGACGTGGGCATCGCTGCTCCGCACGGAGGTGAAGAGGATGCCCTTGAACTTGGGAGGCCGGCGAGCGGGTGAATCGCGTGAGCCGAGTCTGATGGTACGGATGAGCCAGCGAGACGGCCTGGGGAGCCCTAGCCAGGCCCCCAGGAACCGGACAAGCGGGACCATCGGCACCACAGACGTACCCGGGGTGGGGCAGCGAGGTGGGAGACTCAGACCCGACTCGGGACCCGTCGCCGAAGAGGCTGGCCTGGCAGACAGGGGCGTTGAGGAACTACACCTTGTCAGTATCACGCATGTCTGCCAGGTTCAGCCACAGGTGGCGTTCCTGGACCACTAAGGTGGACATCGCCCGACCCAGGGAGCGCGCGGTGACTTTCGTCGCCCTGAGAGGCGAGGTCCGTCGCCGTGCGCAGTTCCTGCATAACGCCTGGGTCAGAACTACCCTCGTGCAGTTCCTTGAGCGCTTTGGCTTGGTAAACCTGCAGGAGTGCCATGGCATGCAAAGCCGACGCGGCCTCTCCGCAGGCTGTGTAAGCCTTGCCCATCAGTGCGGACAAGAACTTACACGCCCGGGAGGGGAGACGTGGGTTGCCACGCCAGTCGGTGACGGTCTTGGGACACAGCTGCATCGCAACCGACCGTTCGACTGGGGGGATCCCCGCGTAACCCTTAGCCGCGCCGCCATCGAGGGTAGTGAGGACGGAGGAACCCGTCGATTGATGTCTGGCGTGGAAGGGCGCCAGCTATGACCTCGTGAGTTCCTGATGCACCTCCGGGAAGAATGGTACTGGGGCGGGGCGCTGAGAACCAGCACGGGCCGCTCTGAGAAACCAATCATCCAGCTGCGAGGGTTCGGGACACGGTGGAGGGTTCCACTCGAGCCCGACGCTCGCGGTGGCCCGGGAAAGCATAGCCGTGAGCTCTAGATCAGGCTCGGGCAACGCTACCACACCCGAAGGGGACAACGCAGCCGAGTCTTCATCTCCAGAGTCCATTAGCTCGTCCCCCGATGCAGCAATCGACATCATGTCCTCAGCCGGAGCCCCAAAGGTAACGGCTGGTCCCCCATGGGAAGGACCAGGACGCTCCTTTGGAAGCAATGGGACTCCACGCTCCATCGCGCCGTCACACCCGCACCCGGAAGTCGAGCGATCCTTTCCGACTCGTTAATACTCTTCGCAGGAAACCCAGCGTTGAACCAACAACAGGATTCGGCTCCGAAGTAGAAAGCGAGGATGCGGTATTCCACTTCCGTATTTATACCTGCATAGCGGGCGGAGCGTGGACCGCATGCCAATCGGTATTGGCTCGTTTAGAAACACTCGAAGCAGATTGGTCTCTGAAAGCAGATCCCAATTCGTCGGTCAGTTCCGACGTACGTCGAACGTGACTGACTGAAAGGGAACAATATATAACAATATTCTAAATTAAAAATCATTTGTATTTCGTGCTTTCACACTGGTCTCAGTTAAAGTGATAGTTCACCCAAAATATAAAGTTCTGTCATTAATTCCTCTCTCTCATGTCGTTCAAACCCGTCAGACCTTCGTTCATCTTCAGACACTAATGAAGATATTTCTGATGAGATCCGAGAGCTCTCTGACCCTCCATAGATTTGGCAATTTAACGACATGAGGGAGAGGAATTAATGACAGAAATTAAATTTTTGGGTGAACAAACC
The DNA here is from genome assembly GCA_018749465.1 of Paracanthobrama guichenoti. Taxonomy (NCBI): domain Eukaryota; kingdom Metazoa; phylum Chordata; class Actinopteri; order Cypriniformes; family Gobionidae; genus Paracanthobrama; species Paracanthobrama guichenoti. The sequence continues at coordinate 881,225 of JAGHMJ010001553.1, forward strand.
CTTTAATTTGAGAACTGGCCCTGGACGGAGCTAAAGCTTTGGCCAATGGCTGTTTGCTAACGTTGATAATCGCAGAAAGCATGAACACTGAAATTAAAAACATAAATGCTGTTAAATGTTGACTATTTTGGTTTATGTTGTTTTTAGAAGAATTATGGTTCTAGTGTAGATTCCCCGGTGAAGGCTGAGCACAGTCAGGAAGAGCAGCCTCCTGTACATGGGAAGACAGATTTTACTGATGGACAGAAATGCACTGAAAGTGATGATGCAGAAAGTCAGTATGTCGCGCCTCCACAAAGGTAAATGCAGAATCGTGTTATGAATTCACTTTGTACTATAAAGTACAAATGTTTTTTTTGTTTTGTTTTTTACATGGATTATCTTATCAATATTTTTGAATTGCAGAATTCCAACATCAACTCAACAAATAAGTTCCGGTGACAGACTTACCATTTACTTTCATGCAGTCCTTTCAAAAGACTTCAAGTTTAACCCAAAACAGGATTTAATCTTCATAAGAGCTGGTGGTGACATTGGTGAATGGAAAGATAATTTAGTTGAACTCTTTATGTCACGGTTAGTGAAGTTTTCCAAGACCATTTATCCATTCTACATTACTGGAATCAGCTGTTTAAGAATAGTTTGATTACAGGGATCTTGGAGAGGATGGATGTCTTGTTCAAGGGAAATATGTATGCAAAAAAACTGTTGCTACTTCTGTGTCCATCCCATACAAGTATGTTGTGTATAAAGCTAAAAAGCCTCAGAAGTATAAATTATGTTATGAATACATCTACAAACTGGATTCAGAAGAAACCACCAACAGATGTCTGTTTGTCAAACCACATCTCCTGAATGCTGAAGGTATGTACAACTCAGAAATGTATACTTGAGTTTAATTTTCATTATTAAATGGACCTAATGGATTCTTTTCCTACTGCAGGAGAATGGCATCAGTATGACGATATCATCTGTTTGGAATCACCAATCAAGAAGGGTTTCCTTGATTGGATGAAAGAACGTGTGTGGTCTGAGCAGAGGAAAAAAATAATCAAGGGAAGGGACTTCGCTGGTTCAGTCATGCTGTCAATTATCTTTGACCCCCTGAAAGTCTGGAGCAAAATTAACCTCAGCAACTTCATTTGTCAGCTGCAACAGTTTTTTGACATCTATGGCAATCCTTTTGTATTCGAAAAGAAACATGAGAAATGGATCTCACTTAATTATGGTGATAAAGATGTAAGTGAACCATAAGTATCTCAGCATAAATGAGAAGCATTCTATTAAAATTATACCCCAACATTTTTTGCCATGTCATTCCAAAACTTAATGACGTCATTGAACACACAGGATAAAATATTACAGAACATCGTCGCAAAACATTATTTGAAGAAAATCTTCCCCTTCACCATAGCTCTCGAATCTACATATACATACGTAATTATATAACTAATTACATAAATCATTTAATATACATGCCTACACAGTATGTGTATATATATATATATATATATATATATATATATATATATATATATATATATATATATATATATATATCTCATATGACTTTAGAAGACTTTGAATATAGCACACAAGCCCAATTGATGACTACTTTTAATACTGTACCTTTATGGTCTTTTGTTTGAGCTTGACAGTCTCAAGAATGGACAAACACTCTGCAATAATATTTTATAAATTAAATGTTATGCAGTTTGTTTTCCACAAAAAAGGTCTTACCAGATTGGAATGACATGAGTGTGAATAGGCTGTAGATGTCAACATGAAATTCAGCATATCGTCTCAATTTAATCCTGTCAGGTGAGCAGGCTTCTGAAGCAGTTCATGCTAAAGTGGGTGACTCCAGAGCTACAAAACAACAATAATGGAAAGAGTGCATTCATCATGGAGCCACTGAATGCTGCTCTCATCATGGTCTACGTGTGGAATCGGTATCGTCTAGAATTAGACAGTGGGACTCTGTCTTGTCTCTGCACTGCCCTCTGCCTGCCAAATTTGCCTACCGATGACTTCCTGGATTTCTGGACTGACATTACAGAATCATTTTCACTAATAAACTCGTGAGTATTGTTATATAATTTACAGTTTATATGTAAATTATAAATATCTCAAAAGAGTGTTGCAAAGCAGAACAGCTCTGAAGAATACTAAATTAACTGCTCAATGTGACAGTTTAGTGACTAGACCAAGGCTGTATTTGAGAGTGCATGTTCTTCTAATATTTGTGTGCTTCTAATATCAGGTGTGGTTTAAGGAACACAAATTACAAATATTTTAAACACCCCTCATATTTTTTTGGAACATATAAGTGCTTTAAATCTCACACAAAAATATTTATACTAAAGTTTGTGTGATGCTTTCTTTTTCAGTTTCTTACCCACTAAAATATCTAGGCTAACATAATTCTTCATTCACCAGTCACTGTGGCTGATGGGTGCAACCATTAATTTCCAACCCTGGTCACATTCTTCAGTCAGCACCAACAGATGGGTTGTTTTCTATGCATCTGCATTAAAAATGCTGTAAAAGTAGTTCTTTTAAATTGTGTGCTATACTTCAAGTCTTATGAATTCACGTAGTACAGATGTGGTCATTTAAAAATGCTCAAGAAGCAAAATGTGATCCTGCAGTATGCCACAGTACACTGAGGTGTGTCAATCAGTCAGTCGGTTCTGGCGAGACAAGACCCTTGGGTTGTTTCACGTTCACTGATTTCTACAACCTGAAATGTCAGGTTTGAAATGATGTAAATCAAATCTAAAACAAATATTATCTGTTTATGTAATCTGTTTGAAACATTATCTGCTAATGCGGCCACGCCCACGGTGAGCGCATTCTGTTCAAAGGCTAATTCTGACACGATCCATGCGAGGAAGATGACCATCGCAATGTTGAGATTAAGACCCAGCAGAAACACATCTGTTAATACAAAGGGTGATCTAATGATTACAGTGAGTGCTCTCCCACTGGGTCAATACCCGCAGCCTTCCTACTGCTCTTTTGCATTTCAGGCTGTGGAGCTTTCGGGTGGGGTTGCTGGTCCTTCTCATAGGGGACCTAGCATCTCATTGGGGGCTCCAGCAAAGGACCGGATTTTGATCTCTGCATTGGAGGGCGGGCTTGAGTCTCTCTCTTTTCAAACAGAATACATAAACAGAGAATATTTTATTATTTAAAACCTGACATTTCACCGTTTCTTTAGACATATGTCTCATGTTTGTGTGACAAGTATTCACTAAGTTACAGTTCATTTTCTGAAGAGACTCAGCGTAGACGGCACTGAGAGAGAGGCTGCAGATTAAGCTGCTTTAGCAAAAAGCACAACATGTTGTTTTTATTGTGACACAAATAAAAGTAGAAACTTAACAGATTATAATGATGTATAACACTTGCCTGAATGACAAAAATCAACAGAGTATTTTGAATCTCTTTAAAAAAAAAAAACGAAGTTAAGGCGCTGGCACCTTTGCCGACCTCCGAGTGTTAAAGTGGTTGTTCAAGTCACAGTACTCATGCGATTATGGGGAAGAAAAATCTTTCTGAAGATGAAAAGCATGAAATAATGCAATGTCTTACAAAAGACATGCAAAAACAATTCATATTTTGCGAAAACTGAATAGAGATCATCGAACTGTCAAAAGATTAGTGTGTTTTTGTAAGGAACAAACAAACTTTCTTTTTAAAAAACTAAAATCTGAATGTTTATATTACTGAAATCCTACTGATAAGTCAGTTGCATAATAATTTGGAACACAAGTGTATTATTTACTGAAATTCTTCACTTTTATCATAGCTTAACCCTCCAGTACACTGTCCCACTTCCATTTTAAGTGCATTACTGTAATGTTTTTGTTTTATTTTTACAATTTGCCAAAATTTTCTCTGGTAATTGACAGTATGCCACAGGTGCAGTCAATAGAGCTTACATTAACCCAGAAATGTGGTTTAATATGCAGAGAACAGACTTGAGTCGTTTTCTGAGAAAAGATCATTTTGATTCCCTCTTCAGCTTGTCTGACATGGTGGAGGAACTGATCAACAAGGTGAGAGCAGAGCACATGTCCAATTGGATCGTCGTCATTCCACTACTGCACCTTTTCAAAGGCACTTCAAAACCATTTCAGCCGGTGTTTTATAAAGTCAACCCAGAATTTGAGCTGAGCTGGGCTGGCCTGCAGGGACTCAAATCAGCACATGTACTCTGTCCCAGATCGAAGATCGAAGATCGAAGGTATTAAATAATTCAGATATTACATTGTTTCCTCTTTAGGGAACGCGCACTGCTATTCGCAATGCTATGGAGGAATGCCTCAGCGTGATTGTATAGAAGCATGTGTGCATTCCCTTTTAATCCCAATTGGTGCTGTGTCAGCATGTGACCTAGCATCGTCTTCCCTTTCACGGAGTGCACAGGTGCAGCTCTGGCTCCATTAGGACTCCGGGCATCTGTGTACTCATTTATATAAATCATAAGATTTTTATCCAACTGGGTCCGCAGACTCCTCTGGGTTCATGACCCATAGCCAAGGGGTCAGCGAAATAAATTTAGGGCTATATAATTTCCGCAATGCAGAAAATGCAGACAGAATTACATTTTCTGTATAACACCGAATGCTTGGAAGAACCAGGACATTTACAAATTATAAAGCTGTTTGCTGAATATTAGAGCCCTTTCTACAAAATCACTTTTTGTAAATGCTAGATGTGCTGTGTTTGACAGAAACCTGGCTAAAACCTGACGACTACATTACTTTAAATGAGTCCACCCCACAAGATTATGGTTATAAACACGAGCCGCGTCTGAACCGAATGAGCGACCAGAATGCATTGAGAGTTTTCTATTTTGGTTGAAAATGGTGTCATGTAAGTGGCCCCAAGTAAATAAATAAAGATTATTTACAACGGAAATTAATCAATCAAAAACTTACTTTAGCTGGACACAAACTTTTTTCTAGAGCTGATGTACTGCCAAAACAATCTCTCTTCCATTCAGTTCCATTAAAATCACTGTAAAGCTGCTTTGAAACAATCTATATTGTGAAAAGCGCTATATAAATGAAGGTGACATGTCTCCATATTAGCTGGACCGCCTGGGGATGGAGTCTCTCTTCTCCCAGGAGCGCAGACTGTAGTGAGAGCTTGTCAGCCACATGATTGGGACCACAACATGCCTGGACACTTGTTATAGGGCCACCCCTGCCTGCAGAAATGAAGACCACGGGCTGAAGGATAGGCGATTCACAGTGATTGCCACCCGGTGCGTGCTGCGTTGCCACTCGGCTGTGAAGCCATTGATGAAGCGGCCTCATATGAAGCAAACTGAACGGTGTTACTGCGGCTGCCATATGCCCCAGATTTGTATTCAGACTTATTCACACTAGGACAGGCATTTCTCAGTATGGTGCAGTAGGTATTTTGTTGCCCATAGTCTCAGGTTACAACTGTAACCATGGCTCCCTGAGGCAGGATTGAGACTCTGTGTCCTACCTAGCCGTACTTCCTGCATGCCTGTGATGGCTTGCTTCATCCAATTAATAGCTAATGCTGCTTTGTTCCGGGTGTCTTTTATAACTTCTGTGTAGCAGATGCAGCACCAATCTGGATTGAAATAGCTGCACTCATGCTTCAGATGCGTTCTCGTTCTCTTCTCAGTTAACATTGGTTGCAGTCATAATTGGAGATGTGGTGGGGATGTTTGACTTCATTATAAAATCCTTCTATTTTAGTATGATGTTGGAACTCATGAAGAAACATGGACATTTGCTAAAGGTGGACAGACTGCTGGCTCGATCTTGGATGTATCTGATGACTATAGATGAGTTGGTCAAGTGCGACTTCATCGATGCAGAGCTCCTGGACATCCTGCAGCTTTTCAACATGAAATACCACAAAGAAATATCCAACAGCCCTCCAACAGTGAGTGTCAAATTATCACAAGAAATAGCCATATATGTGTTAATCATAACAAATTGAATTACCATTTGATATATATATATATATATATATATTTTTTGTCTCAGAGCATTTTGAAGATGCTGGGCCATATTCACTTGATCAAACAAAGATGCAGGTAAAGTTCTTTCACTCAAATTAAAATGAATGATGTATTAATTTGCTTCTGAAATAGTTTCTATATTTAAATCAATTCATATAATACTGCCTTTTATGTGAATAATAGTTTTGTAGTGTATTGAAATGTTGCGATAATTGGGGCTCAATCAGATTATAAAAGTGGAGAAATGAATGTGCCCAATCTACCGTAGAAACAAGCACAGCTTCGATAGATATCATCTTACGTCAGGCTTCACGTGTGATTCATCAAACATTCGTATGCTGCCAATCCCATCACACATATGATCGTATGTTGATAAATGGGGTGGCTGAAAACAATCATAATTTAAATATTACGCTCCCAAAAAATTCACGTTTTAGAAGCCTTGCCCCTAGGATTTACAACATGGGGAAACATAACCAGGCCAAGAAGAGGAAGTCATCTTGTGAAAGAGAAATTGATCTTACTCCAAAAACACCCGTTAACCTTGTAATTGCAAACAATTACATTGATTTATATGCTTATTAAATGCTGGTAAGTAAAACAAAACATTTACAAACATTTTAATCAGCCTGGGTTTGTAGTTCCCTCCACAACAAACCCTTTAAGTTTAGCGGTAATTAGAACAGAACAAGAATGAAAAATAAGAAGCTATTCATTATAAACCACATAAGTCAAGCCAAAATGAATTTATTTAAAGGTGCCATAGAATGCATTGATACAATATTGTAAATTGTTCTCTGATATCTACATAGAAGTGTGGCTTAGGTAAGGGCAAAAATTCTCTAGATATGGTTTTACATGTCCATTTACAACCCTAGGATTTCCCCCAGAATGAAACGAGCTGTTATTACCTTGGTATATTTGGAAGGGTCATGAATAATAATGTTGAGCTCTGCTCTGATTGGCCATTTCAACTGACTTACCGCACTAAACAAGCTTACAATTAATAATAGTACACAATTAATCTGTCCTTACAACGCAGCATATACACACTCAATGATAAGTGCAGTTATTCAGCAAACACAATCGCAAATAGTTGAGAGATCCATGCTGCGTTGCGTGTGCTGCGTTGCGTGCTGCGTGTTGATGTTGCGTGTGCTGCGTTGCGTGCTGCGTGTTGATGTTACGTGTGCTGCGTTGCATGCTGCGTGTTGATGTTGCTTGTGCATGCGTTGCGTGCTGCGTGTTGATGTTGCGTGCTGCGTGTTGATGTTGCTTGTGCATGCGTTGCGTGCTGCGTGTTGATGCTGCGTTGTGTGCTGCGTGTTGATGTTGCCTGTGCATGCGTTGCGTGCTGCGTGTTGATGCTGTGTTGTGTGCTGCGTGTTGATGTTGCCTGTGCATGCGTTGCGTGCTGCGTGTTGATGTTGCGTGTGCTGCGTTGCGTGCTGCGTGTTGATGTTGCGTGTGCTGCGTTGCGTGCTGCGTGTTGATGTTGCGTGCTGCGTGTTGTTGCGTGCTGCGTGTTGATGTTGCGTGTGCTGCGTGTTGATGTTGCGTGTGCTGCGTTGCGTGCTGCATGTTGATGTTGCGTGCTGCGTGTTGATGTTGCGTGCTGCGTGTTGATGTTACGTGTGCTGCGTTGCGTGCTGCGTGTTGATGTTGCTTGTGCATGCGTTGCGTGCTGCGTGTTGATGCTGCGTTGTGTGCTGCGTGTTGATGTTGCCTGTGCATGCGTTGCGTGCTGCGTTGATGCGTTGATGTTGCGTGCTGCGTTGCGTGCTGCGTGTTGATGTTGCGTGTGCTGCGTTGCGTGCTGCGTGTGGATGTTGCGTGCTGCGTGTTGATGTTGCGTGTTGATGTTGCGTGTGCTGCGTTGCGTGCTGCGTGTTGATGTTGCTTGTGCATGCGTTGCGTGCTGATGTTGCGTGTGCTGCGTTGTGTGCTGCGTGTTGATGTTGCGTGTGCATGCATTGCGTGCTGCATGTGGATGTTGCGCGTGCTGCGTGTTGATGTTGCGTGTGCATGCGTTGCGTGCTGCGTGTTGATGTTGCGTGTTCTGCGTTGCGTGCTGCGTGTTGATGTTGCGTGCTGCGTGTTGATGTTGCTTGTGCATACGTTGCGTGCTGCGTGTTGATGTTGCATGTGCATGCGAGACGCCTGTGCGATCACTTGATTAGAACGAGCTGTTCAGAATTCCCTCCTTTTCTGATGTAGGAAAGGGATCTATTATAATATTACCACCCCAAAATCTACACGTTTCCACCCACGGTGCTGACAGACTGTTCCGTATTAGCATAGTTTCCGCCCTCAGCCAGTTGTACACTGTCCGCCATTTTCTTCATGCTCGAGCAGCTCAATGTCTTGTAAGCAATGCAGGTGCATTGCCTGAACGAGGGACAATTCAAGGCAGGTTTTGCTAAAAAGTTAAATCTCAAGGATGGATCAGTACCAACTATTCGCGATCCAGCGTCTCAAGTCCGGAGCAATACTGGTCACGGCAGGAATGAAAGGGAGAGAGTGCACTTTATAATGCTTTATCTGAGTTGTTTCAAGGTACACATTTTTACATTTTGTCAGTTCTTGCTTTCCCTGGGAATCAAACCCATGACCTTGGCGTTGCTAGTGCCACGCTCTTATTGTTTGAGCTACAGGAAAGCTTTAAGTTTAAGACGTTTTGGCATCATCAGTATCCTGGATGATGCCAAAAAGTGTGGTGTCGTCTGCGAACTTCAGGAGTTTGACAGAGGGGTCTTTGGTGGTGCAGTCGTTGGTGTAGAGGGAGAAGAGCAGTGGGGAGAGGACACATCCCTGGTGCCCCAGTGCTAATTGTGCAGGTGTTGGATGTGAACTTCTCACTAGCTGTTGTCTGTCTGTCAGGAAGGTGAGGATCCACTGACCATCTGGAATGATGGTGTTTAAGGCTGAGCTGAGCTTGTAGGATGTAATGCAGTCCCATGTTGATCGCATCACTCACAGACCTGTTTGCTTGATAAGCAAACTGAAGGGCATCCAGCAAGGGTCCAGTAATGTCCTCTTCAGGTAGGCCTTTTAAATGACTTCATGACAACAGATGTTAAGGCAACAGGTCTGTAGTCATTAAGTCCTGTGATTTTGGGTTTCTTTGGGATGGAGATGATGGTGGAGCATTTGAAGCAGGAAGGAACTTTGCATGGCTACATCTGTTGAAGATCTGTGTGAAGATAGGGGCAAGCTGGTCAGTACAGGATTTCAGACAGACTGGTGTAAAGTTGCCTGGGTGTTGCCTGCAGTAAAACGTATTCAAATTGTTGGCTTGTTATTGATTCAACACAGTGCTGAGTGTATTGTACTTAGTAATGTCTTTCAGTCCTTTCCACACTAATGCAGGTGCACCTTTTTCAGTGTGTTTTTGGTCCTGTTTATGCAATACTCTGTACCCATTCCTGTAGGCATCATCTTTGGCCTGATGCCTGGACCTCGGTTTGTCATTGCTGTAAGTTAAATGAGTCCTGGTAGGGATGCACATATCCTCACAGAAACTGATATGTGTGCCAGATCAGTGGCAGCAGCCTCAAAAACACTCCAATCAGTGCACTCGAAGCAGGCTTGTAAGTCCCGCTCTGCTTCATTAATCCATCTTTTCACAGTCCTTATTACAGGTTTAGCTGATTTCAGTTTCTGCCTGTAGGTTGGTATAAGATGAACCAAATCGTGATCAGAGAGCCCCAAAGCTGCCCGTGGGACGGAGTGATATATGCATTCTTGATGGTGGTGTAACAGTGGTCCAGGACATGTAACGTGCCGTCTGTATTTTGACAGTTCACAGGAGAGATTTGCTTTGTTAAAGTCCTTGAGAATGATTATAACAGAATCCGGGTGTTGTCTGTGTTCTGATCAGCCAGCTGTTGCAGCACTGCACTCACACGCTTGCACAGGAATATAAACACTTAGGAGAATGAGCGATGAATTCGGCCCTTGTGAAACTGATTGTAGGAATATAACTAAAGATAGAACAAGCTAACAAAAACAGTTAAACAACTGTGGAGCTACACACTGAGGCGGCCATAGTCTGCGCCATCTTGGAGTACATTTTAATCCAAAATTAACGCAACAATAATCCAGGAATCATATGAGTGACATAGGGCAGCATGACAGCTTGTATCATAAAAACAAGAAAATACCAGACAAAGAAGGACTTAATTACACAGGGTATAATGATGAGTGCAGGAGGAACAATCAAGGAACTAATCAGAAACTGTGTAAACCAAAACTAAACAGTGGAGGGAAACAGAACCGAATATCAAAATAAGAGTCCACCGAATGGAACAACTGTGACAAACGTGTGATATTCAAAGATATTAAAATAATATCAGGATCCTTAATACAAAATAAAGAAAATCAATTAAACAACAATGTTCACTGGCTTTCATTCCTGCTGTAGCTGTCTGAATGAGGATTATGGGATACAGTGCATTCAAGCAACTTGCCAACTTCTAAAGAAGATCTGCAGTGTCAAAAATGCGTTTCCTGAAATCCCTGTTGCTTGCATGGAACTTGTGGCCTCTGTATCAGAATTTGTACAGGTATTCTATTCTATTCTATGATCATGTTATCTTCGTTTTAAATAACTGATTAAAGCCATTGGATGTTCACAAGACAATGACTCAATATGCCTGACATTTGTTCAACCCTAAGACAACACAAGAAACGGACACTTTTTCTGAGAAGACTTGGGAGTTACTTAGTGGTGCCAAGCAAATTGTCAGAACATGGATTGGACAAAATCTCTGTGACAGACTTTTAAACATAAGACATAATCGAAAGGTTGCCAGCTTCACTAGAGAGATTAAGGTAAGCTGAAGTCTGTTTATTTAAACAGACCATTGGTAGATTTCTTCTATATCTATATACTTTATTATAATAACTGTATTTGTTCTGCTTTACAGGTGTGGAATAGCATTGTAGCCATAGATTTCATGTGCAAGGACTTCACTAAAGAATGGAGAGAGACCTTTACCCGGGACTTTGAGGGAAAATATCAACAGGTATTCATCACAAAGTTCCAGAGTATAATTAATTTCCCTGACTTTAGGTTCATAAAACATTGTTTAGTATCTGCATTACTCTATTCTGTGTCTGGAACAACTCAGAAAACATCTCACTAAAATACTCAGAGAGACTGGCCAACTGTTCTTTTTAGTGAATCAGGCAATAATACTTATCAGTTTGTGTACTCAAGGCTTGTCAGATGTAAAGTATAAGTATAATTGCTGATATTAAAAAAGTGTTTTTTCCTATTTAGCGTTTGATAGTGACCAATATTGATTTAATAAATAAATAAATAAAGCTACCCACTGTTGTTAAAAGAATTAAAAAATATGCAGGTGCTGCACATTATTTGGTTTTCCGCCATAGTTTGCAAATTTGAAATGGCAGTCATTTTTAATAAGTAAATAAGTATAAAAGTTTATCAATCGGTCTATATAGTATATAGGATTTATTATTAGGGATGGGGTGCTACCTCAAAATTACAAAGAGAATCAAATCCTAAATTTAAGAACCTGGGGCCAGATTCACGAAACATTAAGAATTAAACATTTCTTAACTGATATTTTCTTCTTATTTTCTAACTTATGAAAAAGATACAAATATTTAGCATTTCCCAAAAACTTTTCTTAATAATGTTCTTACCATTTCTTTCTTAAGATTTCATATTCTTGAAATTCTTCAGTAAATAACTTCTTAAAGTTAAGATAACCTCCAACCTGAATTAAATCCCCAAAGATAAGCCGTTTAATGAATTTATTGGGTTGTTTAAAATATTAAGCATTACAACTGTAACGAGGAGTCAGCCGATTGAGAATCCATCTGCAGCTTTATTTCAATGGTAACCAGAGTACAGATAAGAGGCAAAACAGAATCATGAACAGGGACAGGCTTGGGTCGAGGCAGGCGGCAAACATACACAAAACCAGATAAACAGGCAAGGTCGAGGCAGGCAGCAAAAGGGTCAAAGTAGAGATAAACAGTCCACGGTCAGAAACAGAATAACAATCCAGGAATAAATGCTCAGAAATGATCACCACAGCAAATCAAGACTTCGCAATGGTGGTGTGTGTGTGGTGTGCTAATATAGTGTATGTGATGAGATGCAGGTGTGTACGTAATCAGTCTCCGGTATGAGTGTCAGTGGGAATTGTAGTCCGAATGAGAGTCAATATTCTGGTGAGGGCTCCCTCTGGTGATCCGGAGGAAGCGGAGAGGGAGCCTCACCTGTAACAACAACATAACACTAGCTACATATAATACATATTACTAGTAGCAGGAATGTCGAGGAGCACTTTGAAGTGGCACCGGTCAATCAAGCGAGGCAGCACACAAATACCAGACTCATGAAGAGAAGCAAGAAAGACGGAGCGCAAACGAATGGGAATCACTGCTGCATCTTCCTGAGACAGGCTCTTTTAAAATAAGTATTTTTACTTGACACTAAAACAAGATGCTTGTGATTAACTCCCCATCAAGCTAGTTGTGATGAACGTAGTCTGCCGGCTTATTACGATAACTACGGTAATCTGCACAAAATGACGGCCTTTAGGTGTTTTTCATTCGCAGGTCTTCAGCAATACCCGTCTTTCTTAAGACAAAAATTAAGAAAATATTTGAGAATTTAAGAATTTTTCAAGGATTGAATATTCTTACGAACTTCTTAGAATTTATCTTAAGATATCTCATTTTCTATACTTCTTTCTTAAGAAGATTTTCATGAATCCAGCCCCGGAAATGTTATCTGGTTCAAACGCTGAACACAAATAGTTAAATTGAAGTGCCATCAAAGCAAATGATTTTGACTGAACACTGTTTTCCAGTACATTTTAAAATATACTAAAATGCTTGAGACAAAACAAGACTAACATTTAACAATGACCTGGACAAGTGTTTCAATGTTTCAATGTCTGCTTTTCTGTATTTGTAAATATATATATATATGTATGTTTTGCTCTTATTAGGAAACTCATCTGGATCAAATCCTGGTTTATTGCTCAAAGATTGAGGAACTTAATGGCTCCTATCCTTTTTTGGTGGGTAGTGTAGAGAAGTGTGCTCTCGAGGCTGTTACCACAATATGCCAGGTAAAGGTTTTTCACTTTCTTCTCACTGACAGTCATAATATTTGACATTTCTATTTTTAATGTTTTTGAAAGAAGTCTCATGCTAAAAAAAAACAGTAATATTGGGACATTGAACAATTCAGTATTCAGTAAATACAAATAACTGAATAATTGGTAATGATTAATGTTATAAGTAAAATATTTGGGGTTTAAAACAACATAATGCAATGCAATTATGATTTCAAAGAGTATGGGGTGAATTCAGGTTGACTGGGACACTTTTTTCCCAGTCATTTCCGTGGTAAACCTTTTCTGAATCATTTGATTTTGTAAACTATCCGATACACACAATACTCAAATATCATTTGGCGTTTCGGTTCATTTATAAGACGCGCGTGCAATGCATGATCACACCACTGCTACGGCTATTGTCCGTTATATTTGATTCATATTAAATGAGAAACAAATATATATAGTAAAAAAACATTGATTACCATTAAGATACAATTTATACCAAACTAAATTCACTTTAAATAAATGCTTTCTACAAAATAAAGCTTAATGAAGTGGTATATTCTGATATATTGCACATCAAATGATGTGTCCTTTATTACTCGTGCTGTTCACTTTTCATAATCAACACATGTTAAAGTAGAAAATAATATTAGGCTATAATATTTAAACATCAATATGAAAAAAATACGTTTTAATGGCTACTGAGCACAAAACGTTTACTATATTTATAGCATCTGAGCAGAAATTTGCAAATAAAAGCTTGATGTGACACTGTAGGCTATTTTACAATAAACACTTCATAATCGGTCCAAAACAGGCCAAAGAAATCTTGTCTAAACAGTCTTATGTCTATGGCATTTTATGTTGCAGCAGGATTCATATTTAAACAGTCTTTTTGCGTTTAATTTTCACAGACGCTAACAGGAAAAACTTAACTTACAATCCTCGCCTGGATCTTTTCTTCTTATTCCAGGATTATTCCTCATCGCGTCTCAAACTAATGTAAAGTAGCTACATGCACAAATATTGATGTGTTTATTTGAGTTGATGTGGGCGTTGACTCTGGATCACCTCAGTATTTCGATCTCAAAAGAATGTGCACTCTGTGGGTGTGGTGCATTAGCAGATAATGAAGAGGCTCTCTCTCTTTTCAAACAGATTACATAAACAAAGAATATTTGTTTTACATTATTTAAAACCTGACATTATAATGTTTCTTTAGACATATGTCTCATGTTTGTGAGACAAGTATTCACTAAGCTAGAGTTCCTTTTCTGAAGACTGTCTGAATGAACGTCTTTGACAGAGAGGCTGCGGATCACGCATCATGTTTGTTTTCTTTATTTAGCAAAAAGCACAATAATTTGTTTTTATTGTGACTGTACACAAAAAATAATAGAAATTTAACAGATTATAATGATGTATAACACTTGCCTGAATGATAAAAATCATCAGTTATTTGAGTCTCTTTGGCACTAATAAGAAAAAAAAATTGATCGCGCCGGCGCCAGCCGACTCAAGGGTTGATGTTCGTAAGATGAGTTAATGTTGATGATCACATTATATTTTACATATATCTGCTTACATACAATCGCTTTTGGTGGGGAAAGAGTTAATACCTTAGCTCATTTTTGACACAAAATGTTCCACAAATTGCACAAATAGTTTGAAAAGCATTAAAACTGTACAATTAGAAAAAAAAAGATTGTGATATTATATGTAACAAGTGATATAATGCATTTCATTGTGAATATAACTATTAGTATTAGTAAGTATTCATCCAGCCTATTACTGCCATGTGCAGAAAGTAAAAACCCAGTCACATGTGAAACTTGCTCACAAAACACTGCCAGGTGGCACAAAAGAATGATTTTCAATATTAGTAGTGCTAGAATTGTAACATTTTCTAAATTATTGTTAATATTAATAATATTAACAGTGATAATATCATATTAAATATGATATAATAGCATTATATAATATTTAAATGACAATATTTATAATTCCAGCTCTGTTCCAGCTCAGCTACTGTTACAGTGAAATATTACAGTGATGGCAGTGCTTGAAGTGTGTGTTTTTTTCTGTACAGTGCAGGCCTGTATTTTACATTACACCATTAACAGGTGTGTAATATTATTTATATAATTGAATCCTATAAGCTTGCACAGTCCTATAGTTTGTCCTGGGTCGATATTTCATAACATTAGGCAGTTTTGATTTAAATGCTGTTTAATGTTGATGATCGCATATGCATCTGATTATTTTACATATGCATCTGCTTACATATGCTTCGCTTGTTTCTGCGTCTGTGTTTTGATCAGGAGATTCTGTACTATTTCAGAAGACGCGTGTCCGTTAGGGTTCTTAGTCCAAAATTGTGCATATTTGGAGAAATATTTATTTATTGTCACATGTTTGCAAAATATTTCGTCAACCCAAATCGCATACCACTTCTATTCATTTTTTTATGAATGATATGATCTGAAGAGCAGAAAGAATGTTTAGGGTGAGCTCTGTGTCAATTTTTTTTCCTGGTTTGTGTCAGTTATGATCTCATCGCTCGCTCATTCAGCGTACAGCTGCCAATAATCTTGCGTAAGTCAATTTGAATATAATTCCTGCCCTTCTGCATGATGCTGTCCTGTACACTTCCTCGTCCTGTCTCCCTGATAAACATAGCCAAAAAACGTATCTACACGTCAACAATGAATAGAATAAACACACGATTGTGATTTGATGTGTGTGATTTTCATGTGATTTGGGGTATATTAATATGCATAAAGAATGTTTACAGAATACATTCTAAGCAGGTGTAGTGCTTAGCCCCATATAAAATATAACATATTTCAACATCATTATATGAACAAAATCCAATATTAAATCACGATTGGAAGTTATTACAAACACCCATTTATAGTGAGTTTAGAATAAAATGGTAATATTAATTAGCTTGATGCTAATTGTAACTCTAATGCACCTGTTGCTCCAGGAGACATATCTATTTCACAATCTATTTTGTTACAAGAATTCACATAAGGTGAATTTCTGATCATTCAGCAATCTTTTTTTTAACTTGGAGGCATCACATTCTTCAAGGCCTGTTTCACGTACTCTCTAATCTCTTTCTGTAAATGTCAATCAATTGACCCTGCTGCTTTTGCATATTCCATTAACTCTTGCCTAGATGGTTTGTCCTCTGCCCACTCTGAGCAAAAAATTCCTTTATTTAACAATGGCATTACTGCCGACTTGGACAAGTTCGCTCCTATTAAAACACGCAATATATCTTGTACAGTCAGCTTCCTGGTACAATGATGACATGCATGCAAAGAAGGTGGCATGTCGCAACTTGGAAGTGGCACGTCTCTGTTTTTCAACAAGCATGGAAAACCTTTTTGGGTCAATACAGAACAGCACTTGATACAGCAAGGTCTTTATATTTTTCTCAGATTATTGATAATAATTATAATAATCCTCGGCATCTCTTAGGCCTGCCGTTGAATGCTCCACCACTTCTGATTACTGAGGGTGATGGAGGAACTCAAAAGTAGATCCTTCCTCTGAGACATGTGCCAGGGAGAGGCTGTCGTGAGGAACATCAGTTCTGGGAACCTGGTCCATTGGGCCAGTAGGGCACAACTAGCAAGACCTGCTCCTTGTCCTCCCTGAC
This sequence comes from Paracanthobrama guichenoti, assembly GCA_018749465.1. NCBI lineage: Eukaryota > Metazoa > Chordata > Actinopteri > Cypriniformes > Gobionidae > Paracanthobrama > Paracanthobrama guichenoti. The sequence goes on from JAGHMJ010001553.1 coordinate 898,020, forward strand.
TTTGCACAGTATCTGTGGGAAATTCATACTTGCATAGGCCCTGTTGCTAGCTACATGCAGTGTGTCTATGTCAAGGGTCCCCTTGGTCAGGGAGTAAAACAACTGGCAGTGCGACGTGTCTACCTGAGCGGCTCCGAAATGTCCCCAAATCAGCTGGACCACCTGGGGATGGAATCTCCTCAGATGCTTCTGACTCCAAAGGAGGAGATGGTGGGCGAGTTGCAACATGCGACGGGAGCGTAGACCACCTTGGCGGTTGATGTATACGCAATGGTCGCAGTATTATACATATGGACCAGTATGTGCTTGCCATGTAGTGGCCCTTTGAGGCAGCCTAGCTCAAGACATACTGCTAGCAACTCGAGGCACCTGATGTGCCAATGCAGTTGGGGACCTGTCCAAATGCCAGAGACTGCTTGCCTGTTGTACGTGGCCCCCTAGCTGGTGACAGAGGCATCCATGCAGACCACAGCATGCCTGGACACTTGTTCTAGGGGAACTCCTGCCTGTAGAAACTAAGTGTCCAATCACATGCCGAAGATTTGGTGACAGCGCAGGGTAATGGGAACCCGGCATGGGCTGCTCTGCCACGCCCATCTCGGGGCTTGGCCGTGAAGCCAGTGTTGAAGCAGCCTCATATGAAGCAATCCCATCAGCGTTACTGCAGCTGCGGATGCCATATGCCCCAGGAGCCTCTGAAATCATATCAGTGGGACCACTGTCCTGCCTTTTGAACAAATTAAATTCAAAGCAGTTCAACACTGACCTCTTCTGTGAGGCTTGCTGTCTGGTTGACCAATTCCAGCTCCATACCGGGATAAGAGATCTTCTAGACAGGGGAGAGTTTGCTCTTGTCCCAGTTGACCCGGACCTTTTTTGGATACAATACAATGAAGTATGGGCTGTACCCCCTGTCTTCATATTGACTGGAGGGACCGGCTCAATCACGTCCTTCGCCAGTAGGACAGCGATCTCTGTCCGGGGGGTGTATATATGATATATATACTTAAAATAATTATGTAAGAAATAAAACAATACAAACGCACACTGGGCAAAAAAAAATGCATTTTAAGTTTAGAAACATTTTGAGTCCCCCCCTCTCTTGCCTGACAGTGGTTTGGTCCACACACCTCACTTACACACATAGGTCACCGGTGGGAGAGAACAAAGTTCTTCAGTAGTTATTGAACGCCAGTAAGTAGCCATTAAGGCTATTTTATTCACTTTAAACATTGAATGAAGTGATTCTTTTCTCTTTTATACAGGTTGATGCTGAGTCATTAATCCCTTTCCAGACACCCCCCATGTTAGTAAGTGGGGCAAAAATGATATACCCAAAATGAAAAGGCTGCTGCTCATAAGTCATTCTGAAAAGACACATAACCAGTTTAAGTTCAGTTTAAGACTCAGAATTACTCCATTATTAATATGGCGATATATAAGATATTAAATAAAAATATTAATAATAGATTTTTAAGTGTATAAAAATATTATGTGAATGTAGTATAACCACAACTAAAGTGAAGCCACAAGTGTGGTCATGCTTCATTTCAAATCTGAGGACGAAATCTCTAAAATTATGAATATTATGAAACATTTTGTTAGACCATGTCAGGGGAGTTTTTTAGAGAAGATGCTAATCAAATATGTTATTGGCCTGCAAACATCCATTTGCAGTATATTGTTTAATGTCTGGCGAGGAGAACGGCTCAATTCATGCTCTAATGTTCTCACTCGACAATCGTTTTACACCTCTGTCAGTATGAGACTTAATCCTCATTCTTTTATCGTTATTCTTTTGTTTGTATTCAGCCATTATAGCCTTTATTCTGGCATTAACAGCACTTTACAGTAATCCACATATTATCTGAAGTCTTTCTAGAAAACAAACAAATTAAAAACATATCCTTGGAACCTTATGTGAATTATTGTAACAAAATAGATTGTCAAATAGACATAGCTAGCTCCTGGCCCAACAGGTGCATTAGAGCTACAGTTAGCATCAAGCTACATAACACATTTTAAAAGATTAAAATTACACTTTCACTCAAAACTCACTTTTAACGAACATCGAGTGTTTGTATCACAATCGAATGTGGACTTCATTTGGAGCTAATCACTACACCTGCTTAGCATTTATAATGTAAACATCCATTCTTGATATAAAAATAGCCGAAATCACATGAAAATCACACACAAAACATATGCCATAGTTATCGTGTTTGTTTGTTAGCTTCTTATTGCATGTGTAGAAATGTTTCTTTAGTTCATTCTTCACGGAGACAGCATGAGGAAGTGTACACAGCAACAACAACAACAACAACATGTATTTATTTATAAAGCACATTTAAACACAATAAGAATTGATCCAAAGTGCTGTACAGAGTACAAAGCAGATCTACACAAAATAATTACAGGTTTTCAAACGCTAAAGAATAAAAATATGATTAAGAGTAGATTTAAAAATGTCCAATGAAGCAGCAGACCTCACATGATAGGGGAGACCATTCCAAAGCTTGATCATTCCAAAGCTTCAGCCACAGAAAAGGCCCGGTCACCCTTTGAGCAACACCGAGGCACAGTTAAGAGCAAGTGATTAGAAGATCTAAGTGCCCTAGCAGGACAGTATGGCACAAGATCATCACTTATATACCTCGGTGCACGACCAGACAGCGCCTTGTATACACACATAAGGATTTTAAAATCAACTCTAAATTTAATGGGAAGCCAGTGAAGAGATGCTAAAATAGGAGTGGTGTGGTCCCTCTTTTTAGACCCAGTCAGCAGTCTAGCAGCCGCATTTTGAGCAACTTGCAAACGTAATAATGAAGACTAAGGGAGACCAGAATAGAGTTGCAATAATCTAATCTTGATGTTACAAGAGCATGAATCACAACTTCTAAATCTTTGCTTGAAAGGAGATGCTTCAATTTTGCAATAGATCTTAAATGGAAAAAGCTTCCTCTAATAACAGCACTGTTTATCAAAAAATAGTGAAGAGTCAAAGATCACTCCAAGATTTTTGATTTGTTTCTGTACATTTGTTGAGTGAGGACCTAACTGGGCATCCAGAGCAAGGGAGGAATTTGCAGGAAAACCTAGAAATAAAACCCAGTTGATGGAGATTTGTGGGATGCACATCCAGGGCACGAAGCTCCCGTTCCACCACATCCCAAAGATGCTCTATTGGGTTGAGATCCCGTGACTGTGGGGGCCATTTTAGTACAGTGAACTCAATGTCATGTTCAAGAAACCAATCTGAAATTATTTGAGCTTTGTGACATGGTGCATTATCCTGCTGGAAGTAGCCATCAGAGAATGGGTACAGGGTGGTCATAAAGGGATGGACATGGTCAGAAACAATGCTCAGGTAGGCCGTGGCATTTAAACGATGCCCAATTGGCACTAAGGGGCCTAAAGTGTGCCAAGAAAACATCCCCCACACCATTACACCACCACCACCAGCCTGCACAGTGGTAACAAGGCATGATGGATCCATGTTCTCATTCTGTTTACGCCAAATTCTGACTCTGCCATCTGAATGTCACAACAGAAATCGAGACTCATCAGACCAGGCAACATTTTTCCTCAACTGTCCAATTTTGGTGAGCTTGTGCAAATTGTAGCCTCTTTTTCCTATTTGTAGTGTAGATGAGTGGTACCCCGTGGGGTCTTCTGCTGTTGTAGCCCATCCGCCTCAAGGTTGTGCGTGTTGTGGCTTCACAAATGCTTTGCTGCATACCTCGGTTGTAACGAGTGGTTATTTCAGTCAAAGTTGCTCTTCTATCAGCTTGAATCAGTCGACCCATTCTCCTCTGACCTCTAGCATCAACAAGGCATTTTCGCCCACAGGACTGCCGCATACTGGATGTTTTTCCCTTTTCACACCATTCTTTGTAAACCCTAGAAAGGGTTGTGCGTGAAAATCCCAGTAACTGAGCAGATTGTGAAATACTCAGACCGGCCCGTCTGGCACCAACAACCATGCCACGCTCAGAATTGCTTAAATCACCTTTCTTTCCCATTCTCACAGTTTGGAGTTCAGGAGATTGTCTTGACCAGGACCACACCCCTAAATGCATTGAAGCAACTGCCATGTGATTGGTTGATTAGATAATTGCATTAATGAGAAATTGAACAGGTGTTCCTAATAATCCTTTAGGTGAGTGTACGTATCACATATTACAGTGTGGTGAACTTATGAACCTAACTCTTATTTAAACAACTATCGTCAGGTATTGTATCATGCCAATTATATAATCAATTCAAAGATAATCAATGCATACATCAAATGCTCTGAAGGAAAGAGTAAGAAACGTATATACCTGACTTCAAGGAAATAGGATACATAATGCATAGCATTACGGGCTAATCTGGTTACAGAATCGCGCACTGAGCCCAATGCAACATCTCCTTAAATAAACAGACCAAGAAAGAAAACTCTTTCAAATGTAAACGTGTTAACAATGGGGATTTACATTTAATCAAGTCCTGTAGACCTGTATTGACGACAGGAGGTAAAGACCAATTGGCCAAAGACACACCCATCACACATTAAGCAAAATATCTCTAAACTCTTAAAACCTTTATTACCTTTTGCTTTAGTTCAATGAGGATGATTCCTTTGTACCAGTCACACTGAGACATTTCAAATGATACCAAACATGTACAATACTGTATGATACTCGTTCACATTAAACCATATAGATTACGGGTGAATTTTAGGTGATTTCAGCATGAGAGAGAGTAGGAGTGGGGAAAGAGGGGGTCAATAGGGAAAGATGTCGATTAGGATGATACTAAGGTTAGACTTGCATTTCGAATGGTGATGCTAATTTCGTAAGAGATGTTAATTTCCAGAAAGTGTCCTTTGTCTTCTTGGGGAGTGATCGTTCCTCAATCAGACAGCCTGGCATTTGCTAGTTTTTTCCAGCCTTACACCAGTCTCCTATGCTGTTTATGTTGTAAATACAGTACAGCTCCCACATTATCATCACCCCATGCGTTCTCATGTAAACAGCATCAGCCAATGGTGAGGCGCCATTCTGATGTAGAACTAGAAAGCTCTGCACTGTATTTACAACGTAAACTGTATAGGAGACTGACACAGACTAGAATGGAATTGTTCAATAAAGTCGTTAAAAGAGTTAATTAAATTGCTGTCTATGGAGGGTCAGAGAGCTCTCGGATTTCATCAAAAATATCTTCTTTTGTGTTCTGAAGATGAACGAAGGTCTGACGGGTTTGGAATGACATGAGAGAGAGGAATTAATGACAGAATTTAAACATATCAGACATGGGCAAACAGGCAATCATCAAAGAAACAATCAGCAACATACCTTATCTGTGTTGTCTTTTTCAGGTGTATCCTTGTTGCTAGTGGCATTGTTAGCCGTCATAGCTCCTTAATTACCCTCTAGGGTAGCGCTTGACCGTGTTGCTAGTGCAGTACTTTGCTTTTGTTTAGAGTAGCTCATTTCGCTTTCTGAACTACGTGTAGTTCTTAAATTCTTATTGCAAAGCAATAAGATAAAAAAGGAAGACGCTTAAATATGTTCAAAAGGAGTGTGGTTAGGAGGTCCTTGTCTCTGCTGCCCTCTCTTATATCGCCAAACTGGAAGTCCCGACATTACCTTTGTGACTACACATGGGTGCATCACATTATTAAAATATCAAAATATGTGCCCTTGTGTTTTTATTTTGTGGTAAATTTGAAAAAAATGAAAAACAGAAAAAATGGAAAACATGAAAAAAGAAACTTACTGTACAGAATTTTTTAACAGGCTAAAACTGAAGGGAAACTTTTTGAGAGTCTGAATCATTTCCAAATCAACTGGAAAACAGCAACACTTGTGTCTACCATCATCCTAAATTCCTGGCCAAGAGATGACAAACGAACCTATCTGGAGGGCGAGGAAGAGGTTCTCAAACATCTTCTGGGCTGGACAGCAACTAGGAATATCTTTGAGCTTCATGGTATTATATGAATTCACTCTGCATAGTGCATAGCAATCGTATATATAGTATGTATATGTATACAGTGCATCCGGAAAGTATTCACAGTGCTTCACTTTTTCCACATTTTGTTATATTACAGCCTTATTCCAAAATAGATTAATTTCATTATTTTCCTCAACATTTTACAAACAATACCCCGTGACAACGTGAAAGTTTGTTTGAAATCTTTGCAAATTTATAAAAAAATAAATACAATGAAAAAAATTCAAATGTAAGTATTCACAGCCTTTGTTCAATACTAGCACCTTTGGCACCAACAGCCTCAAGTCTCGGAGTATGCTCCATCTGGCTCCATCAGGTTGGATGGGGAGCATGAGTGCACAGCCATTTTCAGATCTCTCCAGAGATGTTCAATCAGGTTCAAGTCTGGGCTCTGGCTGGGCCACTCAAGGACATTCACAGAGTTGTCCCGTAGCCACTCCTTTGTTATCTCGGCTGTGTGCTTATGGTCATTGTTCTGTTGGAAGATGAACCTTCACCGCAGTCTGAGGATATGTATACAGTGCATCCAGAGCGCTCTGGTGCAGGTTTTCATCAAGGATGTCTCTGTACATTGCTGCATTCATCTTTCCCTCGATCCTGAGTAGAGATCCCGCTGAGAAACATCCCCAGAGCATGATGCTGCCACCACCATGCTTCACTGTAGGGATGGGATTGGCCAGATGATGATGCTTGCCATTCAGGCCAAAGAGTTCAATCTTTGTTTTATCAGACCAAAGAATTTAGTTTCTCGTGGTCTGAGAGTCCTTCAGGTGCCTTTTGACAATCTCCAGACGGGCTGTCATGTGCCTTTTACTGAGGAGTGGCTTCCGTCTGGCCACTCTACCATACAGGCCTGATTGGTGGAGTGCTGCCACCTCATGGCTTGGTTTGTGCTCTGACATGCACTATTAACTGTGGGACCTTATATAGACAGGTGTGTGCCTTTCCAGATCATGTCCAATCAACTACATTTACCACAGGTGGACTCCAGTCAAGCTGTAGAAACATCTCAAGGATGATCAGTGGAAACAGGAGCACCTGAGCTCAATTTTGAGTGTCATGGCAAAGGCTGTGAATACTACATGTAAACTTGCATTATTATTAATTACATTTATTATATAATTATATGTGATTTTTTTAAATTTTTATTTTTTTATTTTTTTAATAAATTAAATGATAAAAAAAAAGATTTCAAACAAACTTCTTTCACGTTGTCATTATGGGGTATTGAATTTTGAGGAAAATAATGATTTTAATCCAATTTGGAATAAAGCTGTAACATAACAAAATGTGGAAAAAGTTAAGCACTGGGAATACTTTCCGGATGCACTGTATGTTTATATAATAGTAATTACAGTAATGTGTGTGTGTATATATAATGTTAACATATATTTGTATTTGCTCTGTAGGTGCTAATAAAAAACTGATCAGTCAGCTTTCTGAAGAAGCTAAAGAGAAATTTGACATGGCAATCTCATTATTCACAAATATTTTAAATCAACTTGTAGCAGGGAAAATAAAAATAAAGCTACTCCATCACATCCTGCAAAACGAGGATGCTTTCTATAAGCTGCTTAAATTAGGTAAAATACCTTACATTTATGATTTCTCTCTGTTATATTCTGTTATGCAATGAGTCATGACCTTGCTGTTTTTCCAGATTGTTTTTGTGAAAATGAACAATACAAGGACACCAGCTCCATGGAGAAGCTTCTTCAGTCTAGAAAAGAGGAGGTGAAGGCTATCAATCATGAGAGATCACTGGTGGATGTTCTCATTACAATGTGCCACAGTCTACAGGAACATGTCAGGGGTATAAGCTCTCTTTTGAACATTTGACAATAACAGATTGCTTTTATAGAGAGATTTTAATACTAAATGTCCTCTATTTTACAGTTGATTTTGAAGGATTGGAAGAAAAACGCCATATTGACATTGATGAGATGGACTTGGACAAGTTTGTGGATGTTCATTCATTTAATCAAAATCCTTCTGATATATCAAGAGTTGTCAACTTCTTGGAGCTTGAAGATGATGTTCGATCTATGGCAGTTGACCTAAACACATTCAAAGGCAGCTTCATCTTCAAAAAGGGTTGGGTAAATGAGGCAACAGAGTTCAAAAATAATGCAAAAAAAAATGGAGCAATTCCTTCAGAGAGTGATTTGGTTATCACACCCAAAAAGCTTCACAGTGACATATTTAAACCTTGCTACAATGCCTACAAAAATATATACAATGGGCTTAAAGATGGCAGCATCACTTTTGAAAATATTGATGCAAAATTCAGAACCTACAAGGGAAAATATAAAGAACTGGCAGCAGAAGCTGCAATCATGTGCAAACTGGATCTCAGTGATGACCAGCATTGGGTCCAGAAGAGAATCCAGCAGATTGAGCAGTACCATGAGCTTCATCTGGCAGTAGAGTCAGCTCAGGTGGTCAAGATGGTCCAACAGACGCTCTGCCTACAAGGAGACTTTAAAGTCTTGGAGAAGTTGCTTGTTATTGTAAGTCATCATATTTTGCCATCATAAGTGCGTTTTATTTATTAAAGATAAATAAGGAATAAGGCTTTCTTTCAGACACACAAGGATTTTAAAAATGAGCGTCTTGACAGCATTGACGATGAGTTGAAGGACGCAAAAACTGTGCTCATGGGCATCACAGAGTCCCGTAGACTGTGCCTTCAGGAGCTTGGCCGCAGAAATCATTTTGTTACGTGGGTTAAGAAGGCTCTTAGAGGTAAATAAATGTTTAAAATAGTAATTGAATGTAATTTGACCATTTTATGCTCTTTTGTAAGCAAATGTTATTCCTCTTTATTACTTCAGACATCAGTGAGTTGAAAGTATTTGTGGATTTGGCTTCCATCTCTGCTGGAGAGAATGATTTAGAAGTGGATCGTGTGGCCTGTTTTCATGATGCAGTGCTTGGCTACTCCTCAATGCTCTATGATTTGAAGCCAGATGCTGACTTCAATCATTTTAAAGAGATGCTGGGCAAACTATGGAAGTCACTTGATAATGACCCCAATCTCCCAAAGAAATTGGTGAGCGTATTTGCTAGCTTTAAAAACAGAAATGAAAGCAGGATTCTTCATATTCTTGTTCATCAACATTTGCTTTGGTTTCAGCGTGACTCTTCAAGACACATAGAATGGTTGAAAACCGTCAAGGACAGTCATGGGTCAGTGGAAATGTCATCTCTGTCTCTGGCATCAGCTATCAACACAAACGGCATCTACATTATCAGTGCACAAAATCAAAAGAAGGTTTGTCATTACTACATTACTTACACTGATGAAGCACACAGAATTTTTTAATAAATTATTTTTTTTTACTAACATTATGCTATATTTTTGGCCAAAACCAGTTTAAAAAAATATTAACCCCTAAAGCCTGAAGTGTACCCCCCCCCAAACTATTGTAGCACTAAAGTGTTATGCTTGTAACTTCATGAAACGTGCTCCGATCGTTGAAAACAGCACATCAGTACTTACAGTTGTGTATAATGTAATAACATAAATTTGTGTATGTCACTCAGAAAACAACAGTTTTATAAATGTCAAGGACTGAACAAAAAGGCTACCTTTGTTCCAAATGCTGTAACTTTTTATTACTTTATGATATCACCACAAAATTTGAGCCAGATGTAGACCACAAATAAGGGGAACTTCACTGCTGCCATATTTCCTTTCTGAGTTATTGCATGTCAAATAAGAAATATTTGTAAAATTATACAAAATAAAATAAAAATAAATTGTCTTTTATCAGCAGTTTCTCAGCATTAGATTGTCCAAATATTTTCTAAAAATATAAAAAGTTTGCTAACAAATGATACCTACTGTTTGACTCTCCTTGCTATAGTTTTGGAGTTATGAGTCTTTTCAAATTTGTGTATGTCACTCTAAAAATATCTTCAGGGCTTAAGGGATTAACCTACACGGGAACATCATGAAGTGTTCTTTGTTTACATTAGTTCAAAGTTACTGGTATTTAATTACAAGGTAAAACAATGCAATTAATGTACTCGGTTACTCATGTAACATCAGTTCCCTGAGAATAACGGGAATGAGTATTGCAACTCGCTATGGGGAAACTCCTTTTCTTGAAATATTGAAGCCGTTATTTTAAATTGCACAGCCAACATAGTGCAGAGCTATAAGCGCACTGATTGGTTGGGCTGAGGGAACTGCATGAACCTATGGCGAGGCGACCACCAGTGAGCTGAGGCCACCAACATGGGTGGAGCTACTGGCTATAAAAGCTGCCCATTTCACCATAGAAATCAGGTTAATTAGATTGAAGCGACAAGACCTGGATGTGAAGCTTAATAGCACAGCCGTCTACGCAATACTCATTCCCGTTATTTTCAGGGAACCGAGTTTACGTGAGTAACCGTACATTCCCTTTCGAAAATGGTTCACTCATATCGCATCTTGCTAGACACTATGTGAACAGAGTTCAACCACGCCATGCTATTTAAAATGATGACCTCACACTGAACTCTCGCCTGAGGAGCAAACCCTGAGGCTTAGAGTAGAACTCCAGAAATAGAAATCCAACAGGGCAAGGGTTGGAGCTCACAGAAGGAGTACCAAACTCACGTATACAGAAAGGACATGGGGGAAGGGCAGACAGTGAAGTGACCTGGGCTCTGAATGGAGTTGAGAGCACCTAAGGTACATAGCCATGTCTTAGTTTGAGGATGACCTTGGAGTCATTAGGCCCAAACTCAAGACAGGAAGCATTCACAGAGAGTGCTTGTAAGTTACCCCCTCACTTGACTGCTAGGGCTAGCAGGAGTGCGGTTTTGAGCGAAAGTTGCCTTAATTCAGCCGACTGAAGCGGATGGAATTGAGGACCGTGGATAAGTCTCATGAGGGTATAGAGACCCTATAGAGAGCCCCCTTGAGGAAGTGTACGACTAAGTCGTTTCTTCCAAAAGATTGGCGGCCACTGGAGCATGGAACGCTGCTATGTCTGCTACATATACTTTGAGTGTGGAGGGGGTACGGCCCACATCCAGTAACTCTTGTAAAAATGAATGTACCTGTGGCACTTCACATAAATATGGGTCTTGGCTACGAGCTGAGCACCAGCTGGTGAACACTGATCATTTAAGGGTGTAGAGGGGACGGAGCTCTAACTTCAGCAATAGTGTTTAGGACTCTTTCTGTAAGGGCCCTTGGTACCCATTGTGAGGCCATACATGGAGGGCCCACAAGTCGGGACGGGGGTGCCAGATTGTCCTGTTCGCCTGAGTTAGGATGTTCTTCCTCGGGTATCGGCCAAGGAGCTGCTCCAAGCAGCTGCATCAACTCGAGGGACCATTTTTGGGTTCACCAGAGAGGGGCTATTAGAAGGACTGCACACTTGCTCTCCCTGATCCGTTCGATGGCCTTTTGGGGCATCGATACGGGAAGAAACTTGTTAAGCGGGAGCCTGGGTCATTCGTCGGTCAGTGCATCCCTGTTCTTTGAGAAGAATGTTGGGCAGTGAGATTTGTCTTCTGAGGCGAAGAGGTCTATCTCTGCCATCCCGGAGATGCTCCAGATTAGCTGAACTGTTTAAGGATGGCGAGACCATTCCCAGGGGAAATGTTGTCTCGAGACAGCTTGTCTGCTCCCTGGTTCAATTTGCCCAGTATATGCTATGCTCTTAGCGAGCACAACTGATAGTCACAGGGAAGAGCGTCATAGCCAGCGCTGTACTCATTTGAGTGCAGTCAGTGTTGTGCTTGTTCTCTGGGAAATCCTTTCACTGCAGGGAGAGTGAGTCACGCAGGGATAAACCGGCATGAGCTAACTTAGTCCCGTGCTCCACTGGACAGGCAAGGGGTTAAAAGAAGAGAACGTTGGAGAAAATGCCTCGTGAAGGCAGCGAGATGAGACTTGCACTCTCGTAGTAAGAGTCTACCTTCAATGAACGCAACTTGCGGGGGGCGGAGCCCGTCAAGTGATGCGTTTAGATGTGAGGCATTTTGAAACAAAAGCTGGCGAAAATGCTCTTTTAAAGAGATTATGCTCTATGAGTCTCAACTGATAGTCACAGGGGAGAGCGTCATAGTCAGCGCTGTTCTCATCTGAATGCAGTCAGTGTTGTGCTCACTCTCGCAGTGCAAGCCACATTGGAAATCCCCCCCCACTGCAGGGAGAGTGCGTAACGCAGGGAATAAACAGGTGTGAGCTCACTTAGTCCCAATTCACCCAGCTTTGCAGCTCCACTGTTTCTTGATCTCACAGTGTGAATCATTCTTCAATGAACATGGCTTGTGGGGGTGGAGAACGGCAAGCGACGCGCTCAGAGATACGGCATTTTGAAACAAACGCGGGCAAAAATATGGTCTTTTAGAGAAATAAGCTCTGTTAGAGTCACCTGGTAGTACTGCAGGGGAGGAGCATCATTCCCAGCCGCAGAGTGTCAGCAGAAGGCACTTGAATTCACCTGTAGTAATCGGCGCATAGCCGCAGGGAAACGGTGAAACAGCCATAGCAGTGGTGAGTCAGCTGGCTGGAGAGTGCGCCGAGCAAGGCTGCTTGTTGCTGTAGTCTGCGCAATTGCAGCGAAGATTTACCTATTCCGCTACTGGGCTTGTTCGATGGCGAGAAGGCTTTCAAGCAGGAGAGTCAGCGAAATAGGTAGATCGTCACCGAAGAAGAATAAATCTCATTTATGGCGAAATGGGCTGCTTGTGTAGCCAGTAGCTCCACCCATTTTGGCGGGCTCAACTCGCTGGTGGCAGGACTCGCTCCCTATTGGCTCGCGCAGTTACGCCGCCTCGCCACAGGTTCACGCAGTTCCTGCAGCTCAGCCAATCAGCACGCTTATAGCTTTGCACTATGTTAGCTGTGCAGCTGCACTGCATTTTAAAATAAAGGCTTCAATATTTCAAAAAGGATTTTTCCTATAGCGTCTAGCAAGACACAGTGTGAGTGAACCGTTTTCGGAAGGGAACTTAGAATCCTTAGAAAGGATTATTGTTTTTTTATTTGTATCCAAATTTAGGTCATGTGAGCATTATGGAGTGCTAAACCCTCTCATGTAATGTTTTGTTAAAATTCATACTCGATGTCAGAGGGCACCTTAATGCAGAAAATCCACAATAGAGGGCATGCATCGATGCCATTTTCCCGCCGGAACACACCTCCTCAGCTGGGACTGGGTGGCAGAGCTGCTGCGTGACTGGAGTTAATAGGGAAAAAATGCACGTAAAACAAACGATTATTAGTTTAAACTAAACTTGGGCTTGGGCTCGATATAGTGTTCGTTACAACTTATCAAAGATCCTGTGATCCATGGATATTGACATGCAGCCAGGAATCGTGTTTTCCTGACATTTATATGAGCCTGATTTTAATGCATAAATATTTATCACTGTCAGTCATCATAATTTCGAGAGTGAATCCTGCATTTATATGTGGATATGGGTCTATGTATTGAAGTGTGTATGTGGCCGCTTGTCAAGAATGGAAAACAAAAGTTTTATTCAAATTCTGAATATATTGTTTTTTATATTTTTATATTAATTTTCGCCTAGATATAAATAGCAATTATAAAATAGTGCTCCCTTTATAATCACTAAAAGCTGTCACTCACAGTTCACAGAAAGTCATGTTACATTAATCAGTGAAGCTGATGACACAGTGAATCTTTTATTTACATAATGTCTACACTTAGAGAGGATTAACACACGTGCAGAACTCCGCACTGGACAAAACACAGCTTCCACCTTAAGTTGGCTTTAGTTGAATTTTCCAGTCTTGTAATAAGCACAATGCTTATTTTAGTTCTCTCTCTGCTGTTGAGTAGTATAATTGATGAAGATAATACTTTGGAAATATCAACCCTTGAATATAGTTTTTTTTTTTTGTGTGTGTGTTTTTTTTCAGTTACGCTTGGAAGATATTCTGAAGTTACGCATTACAAAAGTGCATGATGAGGGCTGTGAGACACACATTTATTCTTTTGAAGACCTCAGGGACCTTCAGAATAAACTGATGCTAATGTCCGGCAAAGGCAATCAGGGCCAGTGTGAAGTCAATCGATTTGCAGAGGTGATTTTCCACCTTTTATCTTTTTTATTCTGTTGTCTTTCACCATGGCTGTTATTATCCCTGCAATTATCCCTGAACTTCTTTCCTGTTTCCAGGTCTTTGCCAATGTGCAGAGGTTGGCCTCTGCGTTTATTGATTTGTTTGCTGCTGGAAATCCATTGTTCAGAATTTGGGAGGCAAAAGTCAACTGTAATAGTAAAGAAGCATGCATCATAATAGACTTCAACTTAGGGAGTGTTGTCAGTGCCATCATGGTGGAAGGTGATGTCACAGAACAGTTGCCTAAAGTCTGTAAGAAAATGGAAAGCTGCCTGTGCTTCTGGAAGGATTTTATGGACAGGCAGAGATCTCAGCATTACTACTTAAATTATTACACTGCCGAACAAGTGGTCTACCTGTGCAGTCAGCTCAGCCAGAACAATATGACTGACATAAAAAATCAAGTTCTTATGATGCTCTCCTTTATCAAACCTAATTGCTCCTTTTCAGATGTGACACAAGCTTGGCACAGGCTTCAGTTCGAAAAAAATAAGAAGGATCTTGAGCAAAATGATGGCTTAGAATTTCAAACATTTGTGAAAGTTCCCGGCATGATTGAAAATGATTTGAATACTGAGGAGCCATGCCCATCGTTTGACAACCTGGCAAGTCAGTTGAGGCATGCTAATGGATCAGAAAAGCTAGAAGAGATTTGGAATGCTTACATGCGGGACATGAACAATTTCCTGCCACACTTCCTTGATGTCAGAAGCCTTGGATATCTTCTTGAAATTTTAGCCAACAGCCAACAGGGTGATTCCAAACAGGATGAGCAGACAAGCAATATTCATAGAGAACTGCCAGATGGAATGGCTACTGGAAGACCAAATCTAATCATCTGCCCTTCTGAAGAAATTCTGATATCATGCATTTCAGTTTACATGAGCAGCAAGAATGAGCCTCTACCAACCTATGATGAAGTACTTCTCTGTAGTGCTTCCACTCCATATGAAGAAGTGGAACTTTTCCTCAGGCGCTGTCTTTCTGCTGGCTACAGGGGAAAGAAGATATACACAATGCTCTATGTGGACCAACTTACCTATGAAGTGAGCTACAAAGTGGAGCAGTTTTTTCAGAATCAAAATGCACAAAGCAGAAATGATTACAGGCTGGTGTTGGTCTGCAGCTCTAATAGAGAACATGCATACCTTCCTTCAGCTTTTAGTCAGTTTAGATTACACTTGGTTCCCCAAGAACCAATAATCAGAATTCAGCAATACCTTGCTAGGCATTTTACAGTCCCATCTGGCATATCCAGTGCCGCTGCTGTGTTCAAAGACAGACAATGTGTGGGAGTTGTATTCTCTGAAAGATCAGGAGTAGGTGGGTATACATTTTATTTCATAGATTAATGGAACAGTTAGTTGTTGTTGTTGTTTTTTCAGATTCAAAATTATTATTAGTTGACCATATAAAGATAAATAATAATAAAAAATAAATAATAAAATACTGTTTGTATGTATGAATAGAAATATTTTTGCACTGCAATGTGTCAGATAAGTTACATCCTCTGTGGTGCACTCTAGGGAAATCACTTCACATTAAACGAATGCATGAGAAATTGAAAAGGACCACAGAGAAGTCTTCACAGCTGAAGTGCATCAGGTTAACTGAGCCAAGAGTTGATGAAAATATCATCCTCGAGTCCTTACTCAACAGCCTTAAGAAAAGCGAGCTTTCAATTTATCATTTTGACATCACCTCCATGGTATCTAATTGTATTTACTTGTTTATGAATTTGATGAATAAATAGAAAGAAATTGCTGTTTTTCATTATTGTTTGTATACTTACAGGTGAAGACAGGACTTCATGAATTTCTGTTCAGGCTATTGATTCTTGGATGCCTCATGGACTCAGAAGGAAATATGTGGAAAAGCAGTAATGAGCACTTGTATGTAATTGAGATTCTAAGACTGGATGGTAGCACATCACAAAATGGCAGAAAAGCTGTAAGAAAATACAAATAATTTTATTAAATCATATAGGATGTTTTTTTTTTTTTTTTTTTTTTTTGTAACCAGAAAAAATCCTTATGAATGTATTTGCCTTTTCATGATAGGGTGCTCCATGTGCTTTCTTGGATGTGTTTCCAAGTGTTTACTGCCGTCCACCTAAAGAGGTCCTTGAGTTAGAAATGAGAATCCAGGAAGATCGATCAATAATGAAGGACGATGATCCCCTTATGGATGACCAAGAGTTCCGAAGTGAGGCCTACCAGCGGCCTTATCAGTACCTGCAACGTTTCTACAATGGTGTTAATTTGGATGCCTTCAGGTACAAAGGAACTGAGGGCACTCATGTTGAATGTCTGCAGATGTTGTTTGTGTACTGCGGCATCATAGACCCCTCTTGGGCAGAGTTGCGGAATTTTGCTTGGTTCCTGAACTTGCAACTTAGGGATTGTGAGAACTCAGTTTTCTGTAATGTTTCTGACATTTTGTTGGGATTTAAAAATTTTGTTGTTGATTTCATGATTCTCATGGCAAAGGATTTTGCCACTCCTTCACTAAGTATCTCTGACCAGAGTCCAGGAAGACTGCACAATGACCTTTCTTCTGCCAATGAAGAGGATCTGGCTCCCTTTAGGATAAGAAAACGATGGGAGTCAGAACCACATCCATATATTTTCTTCAATGATGACCATGAGTCTATGACATTCATTGGCTTTCATCTTCAGCCAAATGCACAGAATGGGATTGATGCCATTGATCCATCAACAAAAAGAGTGATCAAGCAGAACATCATGACCAAAGAGCTCTATGAGAGCCTTAAACTGCAGAGCGTTCCTTTCAATATCGATTTTGACCAGCTCCCAAGATTGGAGAAAATTGAGAGCCTTTCCAGGGTGTTGGGAACACGTTGTCTTGACCCAGATGAAACGTATGAGCTCACTACAGACAACATATTGAAAATGTTGGCTATTCACATGCGCTTCCGCTGTGGGATTCCTGTTATAATCATGGGTGAGACAGGATGTGGGAAGACCAGGCTAATCAAATTTCTTTGTGAGATGCACAGAAGGGGAGTTGACACTGACAACATGAAACTAGTCAAGGTTCATGGAGGGACAAGTTCAGACATGATTTACACCAAAGTGAGAGAAGCAGAGGACATAGCGTTAAAAAACAAGCAGGATTATAGATTAGACACTGTATTGTTTTTTGATGAAGCAAACACAACAGAGGCCATTAGCAGCATTAAGGAAATCCTCTGCGACAACACTGCTGATGGACAGCATTTGAAAAGTGACACTGGCTTGCAAATCATTGCTGCTTGCAACCCGTACAGGAAACACACAGATGTGATGATCAATAGATTAGAGTCAGCAGGTTTGGGATACAGAGTTCGTGCTGAGGAAACGGATGAAAAACTGGGATCCATTCCACTTCGCCAGCTAGTGTACAGAGTGCAGGCTTTACCACCTAGCATGATTCCACTAGTTTGGGACTTTGGACAGCTCAATGATGATACTGAGAAAATGTACATCAAGCAAATAGTAGAAAGGGTAGTTGAAACCCATTCCATTAGTTCAGATTACATTGCAACCATCACTGATGTTCTTTCAGCCTCACAGATGTATATGCGAACAAGACAGGATGAATGTAGTTTTGTGAGTCTGAGGGATGTGGAGCGCTGCATGCAAGTTTTTGGCTGGTTCTACAAAAACCACCCAATGATACTTTCAGAGCTTGACCAGTTTGAGAGTATCCAGTGGACAGAGAGAAATGATCCACATCAGAGGAATACTGATGAAAGAAACCCAATTATTTGGTCATTACTTATGGCTGTTGGTGTGTGTTACCTTGCTTGCTTGGAGGATAAGGAGGAATACAGTAGGACAATTTGCATTCACCTTCCAGAGACCTACAGCCCAGAGAAAGTGATGCAGGAGATTTCAGTTATTCAGGATCTTTTTCTGAGTGGAGTTCCATTGGGTGAAACCATTGCTCAAAACAACGCCTTGAAGGAAAATGTCTTCATGATGGTGATTTGCATTGAACTACGAATTCCTCTCTTTTTGGTTGGAAAACCTGGAAGCTCCAAGTCCTTGTCTAAAACTCTGGTTGCAGATGGAATGCAAGGCCAAGCAGCCCATTCGGATTTGTTTAGAAAACTGAAGCAGATCCACCTTGTTTCCTTTCAGTGCAGTCCTCATTCTACACCAGAGGGGATCATCAATACATTCAAGCAGTCTGCCCGTTTTCAGGAAGGCAAGAATCTAACAGAGTATGTCTCAGTGGTAGTGCTAGATGAGATAGGCTTGGCTGAAGATTCCCAGAAAATGCCCCTGAAAACTTTACATCCTTTGCTGGAAGAGGGATGCATAGATGACAAGCCAGTACCACACAAGAAGGTGGGATTCATTGGTATCTCAAACTGGGCTTTGGATCCAGCCAAGATGAACAGAGGGATATTTGTTTCTCGTGGTGATCCTAATGAAAAGGAACTTCTTCACACTGCTGAAGGAATATGTTCCTCAGATCCCATGATCCTTGAAATGGTGAGAGAATTTTTTCAGCCATTTGCCAGTGCTTACCTGGAAATATGTAAGGAACAAGACAGAGGTTTCTTTGGTTTGCGAGACTATTACAGCTTGATAAAGATGATATTTGCTGTAGCCAAAGTTTCAAATCAAAAGCCTAGTGCAGAACATATTGTGAAGGCTGTGCTGAGGAACTTTAGTGGCAAGGATAATGTGGATGCTGTCACAGTTTTCACCAGCAGACTAAAAATCAAACCCAAACTTGAGAATATAAGTGCCATTGAGCTTGTAAGAGAGAACATCACATCCATTGGCCAAGATGAGGAATGCAGATACCTGCTTGTTCTGACCAAAAACTATGCAGCCCTTCGAATTCTACAGCAGATGTTTTTTTCAGACCAATGCCAACCAGAGATTATCTTTGGTTCAAGCTTTCCAAAAGACCAGGAGTATACCCAGATATGCCGCAACATTAACCGTGTAAAGATTTGTATGGAAACTGGTCAAACCATCGTGCTTCTGAACTTGCAGAACTTGTACGAAAGCTTGTATGATGCTCTCAACCAATATTATGTTTGGCTTGGAGGTCAGAAATATGTGGATTTGGGGCTTGGAACCCACAGAGTCAAATGCAGAGTGCACAAAGATTTCAGGCTCATTGTCATCGAGGAGAAGGACATTGTATACAAGCAGTTTCCCATTCCATTGATCAACAGGTTGGAGAAACATTATCTTGACATCAGTACTGTACTAAAGAGCGAGCAAAGGAACCTTGTTGAGAAGCTGGAGCAGTGGGTTGCATGCTTCATTGCAGTTAAAGGCAATCACTCAAATGCCCTCCAAGCACATCAATATCTTCCAGCTGATGCTTTCATTGGCTACCACTCGGACACATGTGCCTCTGTTGTCTTGCAAGTTACAGAGGAGCTCAAAGGGCACATTTCAGATTCTTTGAAATGGATCTTAGATGAGGCTAAACTGATCCTTTTGAACTGTGCTTCACCAGATGCAGTGGTTAGGCTAGACTGCACTTCCCTCCCCAAAGTAGAAAGTGAGCACTTGTCAAGAATGTACTTTGAAAAGCAGAAGCATAGCTCCCTTGCTGACTTCATCCTTACTCAAACACAGCAAGCAGGGCTTGGCCATGCCTTTTTCACAGAGGTATACACATTGTATTTTAAATACTTTATTACTTTAGAACAATCTATAATATTTTTATTGTCCAAGTTTAGTGCACAAAGTTTTTTTTCTTGCTATCTTTTTCTTAATCCTATAGGTAACTACGTTCTCAAGGCTTCTGATTGCAGCTGAAACTGAACCGCTACAGAACATAGTTCAAAACATAGAGCTCCTCTCACTACAGCAGTTTGACACGGAAAGCTCGTTTCTCAAGAAAATCAAGTATTGAACTCACAACATCACATAATTTCATATCGCAACAAAAAAGCAAATTTATTATAAATGTAATTGAATTTTCTGTGTACAGGAGTTATTTGGAAAACACCACTGGAGACAAGATACTTATTATCCAAACAGATTTTGATGAAAGCTCTCAAAGTTTAAATGTCATTGCATCTGCCAAGTGAGTTGAATGTTTGGTTAGTTAGTGGCACAATTTACTTCAATCCAATCAAGTCAGCATTATTTTATATATTTCCAGGTATTCGTCTCTCAATGAAATCAACAAATTCAGGAAAGAATGCAATGGAAAGATTTTTGTGTACTTCATCACTAAACTACCCAGGATGGATGGTGGAACATCCTATGTTGGATTTCATGGTGGTAAGAGAACAGATTTTTTTGCATCGCTGACCAACATTATGTTTGTTTTAGACAAAATCTCAATCATGATTCATTTAATAAGGCCCTTGGAAGTCAGTCCACATTGATGACCTGAGAATATCGAAAGATATTGTCTCTGATATAAAAGCCTTGCAGTGTCTGACCATCAGCCAGTTGTTTGAAGAAAAAGGTGATGTCAGTTTATTTACAAAATTCTAAGAGTTGTCTTTAAAGATGGGATCAGTGTTAAATGTTATTGCTTGCAGCAATGGAGGTTGAAGACATGCATACAGAAGAAGAGAAGATGGAACTAGAAGACAATACTGTGGGTCACAACCTCAACAAAAGCAATATATTTTCTGAATATTTATGAAACTGTGGTCACCCTGTTGAGTTTATTAAGCTACAAAATGTAGTTATGTTTCTTGTGCTTCTCAGGGCTGGGAGAATGTTTTAGACACCATAGTTCTGGTTCGAAGCTGTGTTCAGACTGCAGTTGGCATGTTAAGCGATCAGACAGAGGCGGGCACCCGCAGCACCAAGAGAGTACAAATTCTGCTCACGCTCCTGGCTGACAATGAGACTCTACAAGGTGAGATTTATCACAGTTTCTGTTATTTTTTTCTATAGCTTTTATTATCCAACGTATATGTGGTAATTGAAATGTATATATTTATGTTAACAGCTGAATTTATGAAAACTTTAAAGAAGCGACTTCATTCTCTATTAATGGCTCACGATAAAATCTCTGCCAAGAGCTGGGTCTTCAACGAAGCACTAAATATTGATGCATTGCAAGAGGGTGGGACTTTTAGGTAAGTGTAAGAGAGAAGGTGTAATGTGCATAAATGTCTTGAATTATGGACCTAATGTATAGATGTAAAACAAAACCCTATAGCCAAAAAAACTCTACTTTCAATATTTGTTCATTTCTATATTTTAGACATGCCCTGTGGAGACGAGTTCAAGCAGTAGTAACTCCCTTTTTGGCACAACTTGTCTCAATTATTGATCGTGACTGCAATCTAGACCTCTTGCTGGATAGAAACACTGATGAATCCTTGAGGAAACTGTGGCTGGACATTTTTGGAGATGTCAAGTTACTGAATGTTCCTTACACAAGCCTGGACAAGAAGTATGCCATTATTTGATTTCAAGATGGATTTTGTAAGCCTTTGGGCCCAAAACACACTAATGTTCAGATACATAAGCTTGTTTTTATTTTGTTCCAAAATGTGTCTGACGGCACAATTCTTACTCGAAAAGTAGAACTGAAATTACATTCATTACAAGATTAGTTAAAACATTTCAAAATCTACCTGCAGTGGTACCTCATACTGAATGTAGGCTCAAAGATGCACTAGTCCTCAACACCTAAGAGACATGCCAGTGAAAATAAAAAGTTAAGTGCATAAAATGTCCATAAGTAAACAAATATCCTTCACAAAGGTATCTTCAATATAATGGATAAATAAAATATTGTTAAGTAAAATTAAAGTCTACTTGCACTGGATGTGCTGGTTTTGGCTCCATCACCAGCTGCAGTCATGACCTCATCTCATAAATCAAACATCTGTGATTCAGCATCTACTTGCATTTGCGTAAAGTAGCCTTGTCGACAAGTTTGGGTGAGTAAAGGCAAAATGCACAAGATATAGTACCTTCAATGCCCTTAGATAGCGATATCGCTGTTTATAGCAGAATCAAACTGCTGCAGAAAAAGTTAGATGCCATGCAACAATGTAAAGTGTAATTGCATTACTCATGACAAATGTATTGGAGTAAAAGGTACATTTGCTAATTCAAAAATGGGTAACACTTTAGAATAATGGTCCGTCATTAATAGGTAACTAATGCAGGACTAATGAGTAGTACTACATTAACTACTACATTAGCTACTACTATTAACTAATATAGAAACAAGCTGAACTAATCAGTAAGTAATACTGAATTTATGAGATAGTTCCTTGTTAAGTAATAAATAATTACTGAATGAATGAAATAAGTGAAGTAATGGCTGATGAAAATTCAGCTTTGCATCACAGAAATAAATATTTTACAGTATAATAAAATAGAAAACGTCTCGGTTACATATGTAACCCTCATTCCCAAGAAGAAGGGAATGGAGACGTATGTTGGGACTGACCAACGAATTGGGGATCATTTTCAGAGACCAATCTACTTTGAGTGCTTTCAAACGAGCCAATGAACATTGGCATGTGGTTCACGCATTCCACGGTCCTCCCCTGCTGGCCTCTGTAACAGATCAAGAGCTGTTCTGAGGTCCTAAAGCTTTGAGTTCGGTCCACATAGGTGCGAAGAGCGCGGACGGGACAGAGCAAAGCTAGGGCTGGGTCTGCCTCCTCCGACGGCAGGTTCACCACCTGGTCCCAGAAGGGAGTGGTGGGAACCTCAGATGCTTCTGACTCCAAAGGAGGAGAGGGCGGGCGAGCGGAGCGTAGACCAACCTGACAGTTGATGTACGCAACGGCTGCTGTCTATATGGACCAGTACGTGCTTGCCCTGTAGCGGCTTTTTGAGGTGACCCAGAGCAAGATGTACTGCCAGTACCGCTAGGCAATTGATATGCCAATGAAGTTGGGGCCCCGTCCACAGACCTGAAACTGCATGCCCGCTGTATGTGGCCCCCCAGCTGGTGGATGAGGCATCCATGAACACCACAGCATGCCTGGACACCTGTTCTAAGGGCACTCCCGACCTTAGAAATGAAGGGTCCAACCACGGGCTGAAGGTTTGGCAACAGTAAGTAACTGGGACCCGGTACAGCGGGTCCTAGTACCAGGTCCCATCTCGAAATAGAGATGACCACGAGTGGCTGCCCGAGGCGGTGGTGCTGGAGTAAGTGAAGACCGGTGGGACGGAGAGCTCACTGCCGTGCCCTTGGCTCGAGGTGGGGTGGCTGCCGTCCCAGAGGGAGCAGAGTCGCCACCGGTGTTTGCCGTGGGCCAGAGCCTGCTGCCATCTGCCATGATGGGGAGGAGCAGGGAGCATGGGACTCGCTACTAGCTGCCCTCAGCCAGAGGAGCCACAGCCGGCCGCCAGGGGGCAGAGGAGGATTGAGCCGTCCACCGAGCATCCAGTACCATCGCATGGCACCAGGAGGAAGAGCCTCTCGGCTGGCTGAGGACCAAGCGGCACTGTGTCCGAGAACCAGACCAGAATTTTATTTTATTTTTTTCCTCTCCACATGCTTTCTGTGTCTATCGAAAATATCGAAAGCTAGAGTCTTTAATCTTTCTAATGATACCCAGTTTGTCCAGATCAAGTTAAGAGTGTGATGTTTTAATGAGCAGTGAATTTTGACAACAGTAATCTGTGGCCGGCGGCGATCTTTGCCTACAAAAAAGTTAAATGGTCTTTTTGCAGTTTAATATTCACAGACACTAGTTTATACTGTGATTAGAATAAAGAACTGAACTCAAAACGATGTAAAGTACATGCACTAAACTTCATGCATTTGAGTTGATGCAGATGAGGAGTACTCAGTACAGAATTTGCCTTTGAATAGAACGCGTTCTCTGTGGGCGTGGCCGCATTAGCAGATCGCCAACGACTGGCATCTCTCCCTTTTCAAACAGATTACATAAACAGAGAATATTTGTTTTCAATTTACATTATTTAAAACTTGACATTTCAATGTTTCTTTAGACACGTCTCCTGTTTGTGTAACAAGTATTCATTAAGTTACAGTTCATTTTCTGACAAGTATCAGAATGGACTTCATTGAGAGAGCAGATTGCATATCATGCTTGCTTTCTTTATTTTGGAAAAAGCACATTTTGTTTTTATTGTGAGTGTACACAAATGAAAGTAGACACTTAACAGTTTCAAATGATGTATAACACTTATATAACCCCTGGGGTTAAAATCAGAATCCTTCTGAGCAAGTTATTAGAGTCAGCCTCTTTATAGCTAGCTACCCAAATGATAACATTAACAGCAACTCATGGTACATTTTCTGATTACATGGTAAGCAACAAAACATGTTAAGTATACAAAACAGTAACACGTACTGACAATTTGTGCATGTTTGTTTGTACATTTCTTGGCTTTAAAAGCAGTGTTGTTGTCACTAAAACACTCTGTCTTTAACAGCTCAGACAAGAAGACAATCTTGGTTCAGAACTACATTTCAGTTGACAGGAACATGGGTTGCACCATGCCTTTCAGCTGGAGAATTAAAGATTATCTAGAGGAACTCTGGGAACATGCATTGCTACGTGAAGGTATATTTACTTAAAGGGATAGTTTACCCAAAAATTAAAATTATCCCATGATTTACTCACCCTCAAGCCTTCGTAGGTGTATTAGAGCCCTGCACGGGCCTCAAATCTAAAAAAGTCGGGCAGAAATCCAGGGCTGTAAGGTGTATATGATATTCTTCTTTAAGACGAATACAATCGGAGTTACATTAAAAAATATCATTGCACTTCCAAGCTTTATAATGGCAGTGAATGGTGGTGCTGAGTCCAAAAATTGCATCCGTCCATCTTAAAAGTAATCCATACAGCTCTGGGGGGTTAAAAAAATAAGCAAAGCAATGTTTTTTTTTTGTTTTTTTTTTTAAATAACTCTTATTTTATTCATCTGAAAGAAGAAAGTCATATCACTTGAGGGTCAGTAAATCATGGCTAATTTTCATTTTTGGATGTAATATCTTTTTAACTGCATTCCTTGCTATTTTTATTGTGTTTTTTAAGCAATCATGCTTAAATCAGTGGGGTTAGTTCTCTTGTGACATTTCTTTTACAGTTCTAGGGAAAACAAACAAATGTCCATGCATTTCTTTAACAGGACACACTCTAAAGCAATTTGAAGAGTTCTTTTGGGAGATCCCCTTGGGCAGGTACATCTCTGAAGCAACCCAAGAGATGCAGATGGAGTTTTTCCACAGGTATCTCCAGGATTTCATCTCTATGACCATGAAGGTAACATCAGCGGAGGTTCTCAAGGTAAGATTCTTTCAAAGATACATTTACATCATCTGCATGTTCAAGCACATATTCTTGTTCATGTGTTAAGGTTGTATTTATTTTTTATTTCTTGATCTTTTAGCTCTTATGTGGAGCCCTTAATTGTGGTGTAAATGAGCTTAGAGGTAGTCAGGAAATACATGAGAGTGAAGTGATTTCTCTGCCGTGGGTTCATGCTGCCTACCATCATTTCAAGAACCGAATACAGAACCTTTACAGGATGATCAGCATAGAGCCTCAGATAGCTCAGATGCTCCAAGATGACAAATATTCCAGAGAAGGAACAGAATTGGTAAGTGTTTGCAACTTTCAAAGTTTGCATGACATGCAATGCAAATGGTTACTTCCCTCTGACAGTCTCTCTGTTTCTCAGGTGTTAGATGTGTACACTGCTGTGGCCTGTATTGAATACCTGGAGCCCCAGAATCTAGATGGAGATGTTCAGAGTCTGGCCTGGCTTAGACGTGTAAAAAAGCTACAGGTGCCAATTGAGCTGGTCTGCTGTGAGGAGAGCGTACGCCACTATGGAGAGAAAAGCAAACAGATGGTCATTCAAATCCAGTAAGTTTAAAATATATTGTCCTATCATCAGTGTTGGGAGATGTTATTTACCAATAACATGTTGTATTTTTTGTATGTTGAGTTACATTCCTACATGATAGCACTTACAGCTCTGGGAAAGAAGACATTCTTCTGCCTGTTTGCATTGGATTTCATCTGTACCTCTTTAGACACTGTAGATAAGTGGTTCTCAACCTTTTCCAAAGCCTCCCATTGTCGACAACAATTTTAATTTGAATAGGTTAATTGACTGTCCTATCCACAACCTATAAATACACTTGTCAAAGCCATGCGTTTTACCATGATTTAGTGGTCTGAGGAAGTGAAAATTTTGAAAGTGAAGTCCATTAAATTAATTTACAGTATGCACACATCACATCACCTCATCAAATCACAAACACCCCTCTTGCACCATCTAAATATACACCTATTTGGAATAACCTAGATTTTACAGTTAACAAGAAGCCACTCAACTTCAGCTCATGGGCAGAAAACGGCATCACACAACTTCAACATCTTTCATAATAATAGCCTGGCACAATTTTCCCACTTGGTCCAGAAACATGGCATCGGGAGAACATGTTTTTTTTTTTCTTTTTTCGAATACTTACAAATCAAATCATCTATTCAATCAAAAATTGACAATCTCTGAGTTGATTAATATATCCTCCTTCTCAAACAAACCAAAAAAATACTCTCCAAAAAAAGAAACTGAATAATATTACCAAATATACCAAATGCCAAATGGGAATCAGACTTATCCGTTACTCCCAATGCTGTTTTCTGGACACAACTCTGGCATTTTTTTGTCATGAAGTAGATATTTTTGCATTCCCAGTTTGAGATTTACTTCAGAAACCTGCTCACATTGCACACAATATAACCCAGACTGTTCACACCATTTGGCATTGCACCCTAATCAATACATTCTGGGAAAACGTCACCAAATCAAATGATATAAGCCATTTTTTCTTGTTTTCTGGAAACAATATAATCAAAATATAATCTGGTTTTTGTTTGGGACAGAAACACGAACCACGAATTCAAACAGCAACAAGATTATTTGTCTTACCCCATTGGCAGATTATTTTTAAGCAAAAACTAAATTTATTTGATTTTATTTAAGAATGTTTAGATATTTGGACCGGAAACAAGACAAAATACTAAGTAAGAAAAGCGTTTTTGCAGTGTGTGACACACTGGCACATCCCAGTATTTTAGGTGACATCCATAATCAGTTTAAACAGTACAAACAGTCAATTGCTCCTAGTGGCTCTAACTATTGCCAAGAAAACTATCCTCATGAACTAAAAATCAAGGAACACCCTACATATTGCATCTTGGAAAAACTTTGGAAAACCTGTCCACTTCCATTCAAAACAATACATTACAATTGCACCCCTCTTGGTCATTTCTCATTACCTGCAACAGTCATGAATCCGCTGACCTTCTTTGTCTGAAACCAACCTCAATGATACACCACCATCATTATCCACATTTGATTGGATTAGGAGGAGGTAACAGCACTGATTAACATTTAAACCTAGTTAAATACATATAAAGATTTATTATTAGTAGTATTATTATTATATATTTTTTCTCCCTTCCCCCAGTTAATCATGGCATTCCAAACCATGTCTGGTTCAGTGGGGATCATTTGTGGCTGGGTGGGTGGGTGTGGTGTGGGGCATGGGACCCTGGGCTTGTGTATTCCCGCCATCTTCCTGCACTCTTTGGCCTTCAGCTGGTTCAGCACTGCATGCCTCACTTTTTTAATGCATCACATATTAGCTGAGATACATACACGCCTATTAAGGGCGTAAACAAAGAATGCATTAAAAACTGGGCTGGTTTTACGCTACACGACTCATTTTTTTAATGCATTACACACTACTAGCTGACACACACATCTACTAGTTTAATAATGAACACATAAAATACAACAACATCAACAAATAAAAAGATAGGGTAAGCGTGGCATGTGGGTGGGAGGTGTCCTTCCTGGGGGACGGGGGTTGGAGTTGGGCCGTAGTTAATCATCTCTCTCGTTGTGGCGTGACATGGGTGGAGGACTAATGTATGCTGTGGCTACAGAGGGAACAGAGGCAGGCTTATAATAATACAGTAAAATGTATTTGAAATACATTTATTTTATGCTAAATACATATTTATGTACTTAATACAAATACCAAAATTGTACTTTTGGTATACTAAACGGATATATACTTAAAGTCTGCTACATTGGAACAACTAATTTTGTACTTAATGGAATTTAGTTATCCAGAAATAATGCTGAGGTCCAACTTGTCACAGTTATGTTTATTTTCATGGAGATTCAGTTTGTTTTCATTAGTCATGTCTTCCTTTCTTTGATTTTCCCGCCACTCCATAAGTCATTCTGTGTCAGGTCACTGTTATGTTAGATGTGTTTGCAGCGGCCTGTCTGTAATTAAACTGATGAGCCATCTGTCTTCATCGGACTACCTGCATACCCCGTTACACAACTAATTATATACTTAATTATATTTGATTGTACTAAAATGAAACTATTGCAAGTATCATTTAGGTACACTTTAAATATCTTGCAGTTAAAGACTGATATTATTCATACTATCCTTATTAACAGTGGTATTAAAACACATTTTAGGCTTAATATTAAGAAATGTGCATTGTGCAATAGAGAAGTACTTTAACCAAATAAACTTTAATTATAATATATATATATCAGTAAGTCTTTAGCGATGTGTCAGTAAATCTGTTAATGGATTTGTAGTATACTTAGTAGGAAGTAAATGTATTTAAAATACATTTTGGCATAGTTTTTCACTTAGGGAGTGATGTTAGACTGCTGATTATCTCAGATGAGTTGATTTGCAGCACAAAGTCAAGTCACTTTCGTTTATAGAGCGCTTTTACATCAAAGATTGTTTCAAAGCAGCTTTACAGTGATAATAGGAGATTAATGGAAGAGAGATTGTTTTGGCTGTATCAGCTCTAGGAAATGGTTATCGTCCAGCTAAAGTAAATTTATGATTTCCGTTGTAAATAATCATTGTTCACTTTGGGGCCACTTACACCACACAATTTTCAACTAAAATGGAAAACTTTTAATGCTTTCTGGCCGTTAATTTGCATGGCAACAGTGTTTGGTGGCTTGAGAAAGCAAACCCCAAAACAGGTTTTGAAATGGTTTTGAAACGATAATGTTATCATCTTCGTGTAAACTTAAAAAAATGTGAATCTGTGAGAACTGATTATCAACTGGCCAGGGACCGCAATAGACGTGATGGAGTATAATGCGTTAAGAGTTCGCTCAAGTACTGGGGTGCTAAACCATTTAGTGCTTTGTAAGTAATAAGCAAGATTTTAAAATGTATGCAATGTTTCAAAATTCTATATATTATTCCCATAATGACAACGTGAAAGAAATCACAAAATCACATTTTCGTGTTACCACTGTGAAGCTGCTTTGATCTCACTCACTGAAATCTGCACTCTCATCACAGACACAGCAGAGATGAGCGCAGGAGATTCATTCATCATACAGAGATTGACTGTTTTTGTTCAGCAGCAAAAATAGTTTCAAACAAAGATCACAGCAGAACTACAGCGCATCTGAAGTTACGACATTGGTATACACGTTTCTAACTTCAATAGCTTTTGAAGAGAATGACGTAGTCATAAAACTGTAATGCGTTCATCTAGGTGTCAGGTATGATGCACACCTTTTTAGATTTTTGATATTTAATAAAATGTATTTCACTAGGCTATTGTATGGGCTCATACACAAAATATGCTAGATTTAAGTATGCCATAGCTGATAGAACACTGATGAGAGTATTGCTTGAGAATAAATTATATTTACACCAAACAAATCTTTTTTTTTTTACTATATTTCAGACAAGCAACTGTTAGTTTTTCTCTGTCTAGATTAAAGAGCTTTACACACAACTGTATCAGAGCTAAATAGGCCTATTTGATGACCGGTCATGTTATATATTTCATGTAGACTTAATCTGGGTGTGTACAGTGGTCATTTACATATAGACAACAACACATTTCCCAAGAACAAAATTTTGGCCAGTGAAAATGCTAAGTGGCTAGTAACTTTGGAAAACCACTAGCCACAGTGACTGCTGAGCAAAGAAGTTTGTGTCAAGAAGACTGCACTTTAGACTTTAGCCCCCTGGTAGAGAACCACTGGTTTAGATTGCATTGCATTTATATAATTATTTACAGTTCATGAAGAAGCAGGTCATATAAATACATTTTCTTTAATTTAGACATGGCTGGCGTCGCATTTTATCTCTGTCCTTGTTTGTGGAGCACATGTTGCTGGGTGTCGGGGATGTGCATTTCAATCTCAGGCCACTGGTTCTGGAACACACTCGACGCCTAGCGCAAGTGAGTCAGCTTTTAGTCCTTCCTTGAAAATACTTTCTTCATTTCATTAATTTCATAATAAGCAATCAATGTTCATCTGCTTGCTAAAGGTCCTAGAGAAGAACTCAGACCTCAAAGAGAAGCAACCATTCGAGGCAGTGATCGCTATACTCAAAGCTTGCAAAGATGAAGCATCTCAGAGCATTTTTAGGTATGATTTGTTATTAGTTACACTTTCTTTAATCTGAGGATTTAGTACTACTATTGAATTGTGGTGATTTGTCCCCAGGTTTGGCATTCAGCTTTGTCCAATGTGCAAGGGAGACGTGCAGGACCCTTTGAGACTGCCCTGTGACCACATCTACTGCCTAACCTGCATCAAACAGTGGCTGGTGCCTGGTCAGATGCATTGCCCTCAGATGCAGTGTGTACAGGAAGTGCCTGATGATTTTGAGCTCAAGGCCTCTGAGACAATACGGTAATTCTACAAATTTTCTGTGCTGAATAGTTGTCTGAGTCTCTATCAAATCAAATCACCTTTATTTATACAGCACTTTTTACAAGTCCAATTGTTTCAAAGCAACTTTATAGTGTTAACAGGAAAATGATGCAACAGAATTTGATTCAGCTGTACAGCCGCTCTGGTGAAACTGTTGATGTTATCCAGCTAATTTCAATTATCATATAGTGTCAATGTGGGCAGATCGGTAATATAGTTTAAACTTAGGTGTCCCCAACTGAGCAAGCCAAAAGCCAGAGGCAACGATGGCAAGGAACCAAAACTCCTTCAGGGTCAGAATGGAGGAAAAAACCTTGGGAGAAACCAGGCTCAGTCGGGGTGCCAGTTCTCCTCTGGCCGACGAACAAACAGTGTATGATTATTATTCTGGCAACATTGCAGGTCTTAAGTCATATTAGGTAAATAGATATTTGTTAGATTATTTGAAAGATTGGAGTCGTCACGATGGTTTTAATGAGGATGTCGTGTCGATGCTGCATTTACAGGGGGAAGTTTAATTGACACGCTCTCTGCATACATTTCAGGGATGCGTTGATCATGTCCAGGCGCAGGTCCACCATCTGATCTGAATACGGCCCAGATCCGGCTGACTGCAATAAACCTCGGGATAAACAGAGAGACTAACTTTAGCGTAGATGCCATTCTTCTTATGATGTAACGAGTACATCAGGTGTTATGGGAAGTGTTCCCGGTTCCGGCTGACCTAGTTAATGCAGCCTAACAATCATTTACTGATTTGAATAATAGAGATTGATAATGTTTTATGTGTAAGCCATAGTAAAGAGATGTTTTTAGTCTAGATTTAAACTGACAGAGTGTGTCTGCTTCCCGAACAATGCTAGGAAGACTGTTCCAGAGTTTAGGCGCTAAATAGGAAAAGGATCGACCGCCTGCAGTTGATTTTGATATTCTAGGGATTATCAACTGGCCAGAGTTTTGAGACCGCAATAGACGTGATGGAGTATAATGCGTTAAGAGCTCGCTCAAGTACTGGGGAGCTAAACCATTTAGTGCTTTGTAAGTAATTAGCAAGATTTTAAAATGTATACAATGTTTAATAGGGAGCCAGTGCAGTGTTGACAGAACCGGGCTAATATGGTCATACTTCCTTGTTCTAGTAAGAACTCGAGCTGCCAGCTGGAGTTTGTTTATTAAGCGAGCAGGGCAACCACCCAGTAGAGCATTATAATAATCTAGCCTTGAGGTCATGAATGCATGAATTAACTGTTCAGCATTTTGCATTGAAAGGATGTGCCGTAATTTAGATATATTTTTAAGATGGTAGAATGCAGTTTGACAGATGCTAGAAACGTGGCTTTCAAATGAAAGATTGGTATCAAAGAGCACACCAAGGTTCCTCACTTAGGAACTTAGGATAGGATTTTCTCACAAAAGAAGGGTGCCCCGGGAGAACCCACCTGCCCGGACGGGACCTTTGCTGCAGGGTACGTGATGGACGCATGGAACAACTGGCAAGTCCTGTGCCTGGAGGCTCTGTCCGTGGTGGATGCGGAAGATTTATACATGATTGGATTATTGATGGCGGGGTTCCTATTCTTTGGCTTGGAAATTAAGGAATGCTTCGGGGTTGTGTGTGACCGTTTGAAGGAATTAGATCAGAGAGTGATACGAATTGAGGAACTGAACCGTAACAACGCAGTCCGGACTGCGGATACGCAGGGAAGAGTGGGCTCCATCGGGGGTCAGATCGGTGAACTTTTACGGACTGTAACCGGTCTGGCCATGAGGCTGGACGTAATGTCTAGGGAAACTGCACAGACCGACGCGCGAGTGCTGAGGACCAGATCTGATTGATTGATTATGATCCGGACAAATTACCGAAGATCATCAAATGGATTAAAAATTTTTATTTGCCTGACCTAATCAACTACCCCACCGAACCTCACTTGTCCCTATCTCTCGGTTGGGAGGTCAGCCTGACAGCTTGGTCTGCTATCTTTCCTGTGCACTGCCTTATCTCCTTCAAGGACAAACCATAGAACTGAACTCGAAAACATCTGAAGTTATGGCTAACATTCTCACACAACACAATCTCAGACTCACTCGCACCATACACAACCTACCCGATCCCACCCCCCCTCCATCCGTCTGCCTGTCCTTATCTATCTCCTCTCCCACTCCATACAAAAAATCCCATCACGTGACCACGTGTACTGTGTTATGTTATGTTTTGTTGTGTTTGCTATGTAATGCTTGCCAACTGCATTCTTGTATTTCTGGAGAGCGTGTGGCGGCGCCTGAAAAGGCTGAGGCCCGGAGGCTTGCTCCAAACTTAATTTCGTTATACTGTACTTGTACATGTGTAATGACAAATAAACTTGAAACTTGAACTTGAAACTTGAAACTTGAACTTGAAACTCACTGATGACGAGGACTTGACAGAGCAGTCACCAAGTGTTAGATAGTATTCTAGGTTACTACTTGTGGAGCTTTTTTGTCCAATAATTAAAAATTATTTTTTTTCTGAATTAAGTTGCAGGAAATTACTGGTCATCCAATTTTTTTTATCAGCTATGCATTCCGTTAATCTTGTGAATTGGTAAGTTTCGTCAGGGCGTGAAGAAATATAGAGCTGAGTATCTTCAGCATAACAGTGAAAACTAATGCCATGCTTCCTAATGATATCTCCCAGTGGTAATATGTACAGGGTGAAGAGCAGCGGTTCTAGCATTGAGCATGAGAGCAGTCTCAGTACTATGATATGGTATAAATCCTGACTGGAAATCCTCACAGATACCACTTCTTTCTAAAAAGGAGCATAATTGTGAGGACACTACCTTTTCTAGTATTTTTGACAGAAAGGGTAGATTTGAGATTGGCCTGTAATTGACTAATTCTGTAGGATCAAGTTGCATTTTTTAATAAGTGGTTTGATAATAGCCAACTTAAAAGTTTTCGGTACATATCCTAATGACAAAGATGAGTTAATGATATTAAGAAGAGGATCTATGACCTCTGGAAGCAACTCTTTTAATAGCCTAGTCGGTATAGGGTCGAGCATACATGTTGTTGATTTTGATGATTTAACGAGTTTAGCCAATTCTTCCTCTCTTATAGCAGTGAATGAGTGAATTGAGCAGTGAATTTTTCCTCAGTGACACTACAATGCTCTGTCTGATGTGATACTGTAGTAGACTGTTGCATGGTTATAATTTTCTTCCTAATATTATCAATCTTTCATGTAAAAATGTTCATAAAGTCATTACTACTGTGCTGTTTACAAACATCAAAAGCTTTATTTTTGGTTAATTTAGCCACTGTAAATACCTAGGGTTGTGTTTGTTTTCTTCTAAGAGAGTCGAGAAATAAGCAGATCTAGCAGTTTTTATGGCCTTTCTGTATGCAATCATGCTCTTTCCACAAATTGCGAAAAACCTCTAGTTTTGTTTTCTTCCAGCTGCGCTCCATTTTTCTAGCTGCTGTTTTGAGGGCCCGAGTGCGCTTGTTTTTAGCACGGCATTGGAATATTTTCTTTAATCTTCAAGCGCAGGGGAGCAGCTGTGTCTAAAGTGCTGGAAAAAAGAGAGTCAATAGTTTCTGTTGCAACATTGAGTTCCTCCAGGCTATCTGGGATGCTGAGGAGATGAAACTGATGAGGAAGGTTATTTAAAAAGCAATCTTTAGTGGCGGCAGTGATAGAAGTATGATTACGGCGATGAGTGGGTCCTGACACATGTTGCCTAACTCCAATAGAGTTTAGAATGTCTCTAAATGCCAATCCCAATGCGTCTTTTTCATTATCTACATGGATATTAAAATCACCAACAATTAGGACTTTATCTGCAGCCAGTACTAACTCTATCTTGGGATTTGTCTGATTCTGGTGACGTGAGACAGCTAGCAGGCGGTCGGTTTAGCCAGTTTGTCTGCTTCCTGACCTGGGCCCCAGTTAGTAAAGGTTTAGCTCTAAGACTATGTGCCAAATTACTAGAGAGAAGAGCGGCACCACTCCACTCCACCACTGCCATCCTTCTTCAACAGATCAGGTCTGCCCCAAAAGCTTTTCCAATTGTCTGTGAACCTTACGCTATCTATCAGTCTAAAAGATTGTGTTTATTTTGGTCTTTAGGGGACTCATCAATCAAAATGTGTTGTTCAGAATGCGATGCAATGCTTTCTTCATCGACCTGGTGTCCACCGTTTGCTTCAAGGACAACACTCCTCCCAGCAGTGACATCATACACCATCTGTTGTCCCTGCTGATGGTAGAGTCCTGCTCTCTCCCTCAGATCAGAGGTATGTCTGTTTGTATTGTGTACTGTATGTGTGGAGGACTAGATTCTGCTTAGGATAAATTAATGATCAGAACACTGTTCCTCATGCTCTCAGGGCAAGACCGGAGGTTCTTGACTAAGGCTCTTTCTCCCTTCAATGACTTTGTGGATAAAAATCCAGTGGTACGTTCAGTGGTGCTGAAACTCCTACTCAAGTACAGGTGAGTGCAGGACTTCTAACAGCTCGCAGCAAACTCAGTTACTGATATAATAGTTTTATTTTCTTATCCTCTTTCAGCTTTGATGATGTGAAGCTCTATCTTCAGCGGCATCTGACAGAAGTTGATCAAAGCAACATCATTGAGGAGACTGATAAAACCGGGCTTTATTCCTTGTATATAAACAGTTTGGAGGTGTGTATATCAACTCGCATTCACTTGCCATATTTTACATGTTTTTATTTGTTGTTAATTTTGTAGATAATTCTGCAAAAATGACCCATTTTAGAGGCTGCCAAAATAAGAATTTAAAATGGATTGAATAAAGCTCTCTACGACCTTGATGTGCAAGACAATGCCTCCTGCCATTTAAAGGCTGTTTAGTAAAACAATGCTATTCTGATGCTTTTGATAGATTCTCTTGTTTGAATTTGCAGTGCACTACGTCTGTGTCACATTTCAGTTTGGTTTTGGAAGTCCAGTTTGTGTTTGGACTTTCAGTTTGTATTTTGATTTGTTCCTCTGTCAGTTTTCCGCCACACCATTGTCCGTCTTAATTAGTTTATTTGTTCCAGCTGTGATTGATTAATTATCTTGTTTCTGTTTGCAATTTAAGATGCACCCTTGCTTTCAGTCTCTGTCTGGTCTCCGTTGCGTTATTGTGTGTTTCCCCATCGATGGTTCAATGACCATCTCTTCTGCCAGGTACTGGCAGCAGCTACCACTTGTTCCCTCGTTCAGTTTATTGAATATGTGCTGTGGTTTAGTGGTTCTTCACTCACAGTGGATGAGGTTGAGGAAGACACCATCACCACTTGGCCAAAGTCACCCTTGTTCACGGCTGCCCATGAGTGCGCCCCAGAGTGTCGTCCTGTTATGGCCGCCGTCCCAGAGTCTCGTCCCGTCATAGCTGCCATCCCGGAGTCTCGTCCCGTCATGGCTGCTGTCCCGGAGTCTCGTCCTGTCATGGTCCGTGGTTACCACCAGAGGGCACTCCACCCCGGACTGTCACTCCATCAAAGACTACATTACCCACAATACTCACTGCCCAGACACATCTTTCCTGATTACATCCACCTGTGTCACATTTACCTTGTTAGTTCACCCTATATTAGCCTGATCAGTTCTGTCAATCATTGCTAAGTCTTGTATGTTGTTACACTGCATTTCTGAGCGTTCCCCCCTGTTTCATGTCTCTTCATTCTTTGGATTTCTTCTCAGATTACCCTTACCCTTTTGCCTCTGTCCCCTGCTTTGTTTGTTTGTTTGTTTGGACTGCCTGCCTGTGTTTTGACCTTGCCTGTACATAACAGAAGACTTATCATGGATCCAGCAGTTGAACTTATCCGTTTGAAGCAAAGGTAATAGATCACTCGAGGACCACACCCGAGATTTCCTGGACCTTACTTATTTAACACACTTTCCTGATTTTGCCCATATTGATTTTTATTGTTATGGACTTAATGATCGCTACCAATCCAAACTCATCAGGGATGAGGTTATTGAGTGGGTCCTCCTACACTGTTGGGGAAGTAGAGGAGGAAGTTTCCCCTAAACGTTTTTTGGGAGGGCACCATGCATCAAGCTCTGATGGCCACGGAGCTTGGCCCATCAGTGTTTACCATGTCCAGTGCTGATGATCGCTAGTCCCATGTTTTCTGCACCTTCCTGTCCTGTGGTTTCCTCACCTGAACCTGCTTACAAGATGGCCACCATGTTGTTGTCTTCGAACAAGATGGCCGCCACGCCAGTATCTTCGGACAAGAGGGCTGTCACGCCAGTGTCCTTGGACAAGATGGCCGCCGCCACCTCTGCTTGGGACAGCCTTTCCCTTCTGCTGGCCTCTGTAACAGATGAAGAGCGTGGATGGGACATAAAGCCAGGGCTGGGTCTGTCTCCTCCTAGGGCAGTGCTTGCAGGTTCACCACCTGGTCCTGAAAGGGAGTGGTGGGAACCTTGGGCACGTATCCGGGTCTGGGTCTCAAGACGATGTGAGACTTGCCAGGCCCAAACTCTAGGCACGATTCATTGACCGAAAGTGCATGCAGGTCCCCTACCCTCTTGATGGAGGCCAATGCAGTCAAGAGTGCTGTCTTCATGGACAGAGTTTTTAACTCTACTGACTGCAAAGGCTCAAAGGGAGGGCTCTGAAGTGCCCTGAGCACCAGAGCTAAATCCCAAGAGGGTATCACATTTGGGCGAGGAGTTACCTCTAAGTAACCTGACGATTAGGTTGTGCCTCCCTAAGGACTTACCTTCGACTGCATCGTGATATGCTACTATCGCTGCGACGTACACTTTGAGGGAGACAGCTTTTGCTCCAACCCATCTTGCAGGAAGGAAAGCATGACACCAA
The DNA here is from genome assembly GCA_018749465.1 of Paracanthobrama guichenoti. Classification (NCBI taxonomy): domain Eukaryota; kingdom Metazoa; phylum Chordata; class Actinopteri; order Cypriniformes; family Gobionidae; genus Paracanthobrama; species Paracanthobrama guichenoti. The sequence goes on from JAGHMJ010001553.1 coordinate 935,651, forward strand.
CCGAACACCTTCGGGGGTCTTCTTGGCGGGAAGAGCACCACTCAACAAACAGGTTCCACTTCAGAGCATAGAGGTGCCTCGTAGAGGGGGCTCTAGATTCAAGATTCAAGATTCAAGAGTTTTATTTGTCACATACACAGTTATATACAGAATATACAACCGGCAGTGAAATGTAAACAGGTCCGCTCCATGGACAGTGCAAATTCACAGTTAAAAACACAAGGAAGAAATTATAATAGAAATAGGATATAAAAAAAAAGTATATATATATATATATATATATATATATATATATATATATAATGTCTATATCTGTAGAATTATAAATAATCAAGTCAAGAGAAAAAAAAGGTAACAAATAAGGATAAAGTGGAATAAAATAATTGAAGTAGACTTTGCAGTGAGTAAACTGTAGACTTATAAATATGTGGTTAACAAATGTATAAAGAGTATAATGTGCAAACAGGTTTATGACAGGTTGTTACACAGTAACAACGAGAACAGAAAGTGCAGTGCAATGTCAGTGTATCGATGTTTATCCTGACGTGAAGTCACGTGATGTTAAGTTCAGGAGTCTGATGGCCTGGGGAAGAAGCTCCTCCTGAGTCTCTCAGTTTTGGCCATCAGGCTTGGAAGCGCTTACCAGATGGCAGCAGCGTGAAATGAGGGTTTGCAGGGTGATTAGAGTCCTTGATGATCTTGGTAGCTCTACCTTTGCAGCGTTTGGTGTAGACGTCCTGCAGAGACGGGAGAGCTGACCCTGAGATACGCTCGGATAAGCGCACTACTCTTTGCAGGGCTTTGCGGTCATGACTGGTGCTGTTCCCATACCACGCTGTGATGCACTGAGTTAAAACACTTTCTATCGCCCCTAAATAGAAAGTTTTCAGGATAGCTGGTGAAACCCTGAATTTCCTCAGCTGGCGCAGGTGGTACAGTCTTTGCCTGGCTTTTTTCACCTGTGTCTGAATGTGAGCAGTCCAGGTCAGGTCCTCGGAGATGTTTACTCCCAGGTACTTGAAGCTGCTCACTCTCTCTACTGGTGACCCGCTGATCATGAGGGGAGTATGTCCGTTGCTGTCTCTTCCTGAAGTCCACAATCATTTCTTTGGTCTTGCCAACATTCAGAGAGAGACAGTTGTCCTGGCACCATGATGTTAGATGCTCCACCTCGTCCAAGTATGCCGTCTCATTGTTGTTGGAAATGAGGCCCAGGACAACAGTATCATCAGCAAATTTGATGATAGAGGTGGAGCTGTGTGTGGACAAACAGTCATGCGTGTAGAGAGAGTAGAGCAGGGGCTCAGGACACAGCCCTGTGGAGCTCCCACACTCAGGGTGATGGAGGAGGAGGTGGACTGGCCTATTCTCACCACCTGAGGCCTGCCAGTGAGGAAGTCCTCAATCCAGTGGCAGAGAGAAGGATTCAGGCCGAGATCCAGGAGTTTGGAGGTTAGCTTGGTGGGAACTATGGTGTTAAAGGCTGAGCTATAGTCAATAAATAGCAGTCTTACGTAGTTCCCACTTTTGCTGTCGATGTGAGTGAGGGAGGAGTGGAGGACATGAGAGATGGCATCTTCAGTCGATCTATTGGGACGATAGGCAAACTGAAGAGGGTCCAAAGTGTCAGGAATGAAGGCGCAAATGGTGTTTTTAATGAGTCTCTCAAAGACCTTCATGACTATAGACGTGAGAGCCACTGGACGATAGTCATTTAGGCAAGAGGGTTTACTGTTCTTAGGGACAGGGATGATGGTGGATTTTTGAAGGAGGTGGGGACCACAGATGTAGCGAGGACTCATTAAAGATAGATGTAAACAACCCGGTGAGCTGATCAGCACAGGACCGCAGAACACGACCTGAAATACCATCCGGCCCAGCAGCTTTCCTGACATCCACACGCTTGAGTGCTCTCCGAACTTCATCCTCCGAGACAGAGATCACGTGATTGTTGCTGCTCTGAGTAATTTTCTCTAACGCGCCACTTGGCGGAGCGTTGCTGCGGTTACAGTCAAAGCGAGCATAGAAAGAGTTTAACTCGTTCACGAGCAACGGATCAACGCTTGCCTCTGCAGAGGATTTAGATCCAAAGGAGCAGATGGACCGCAGACCTTGCCACATGCGCCGCGAGTTGTTGAGTTGGAAATGAGACTCCACTCGGTCTTTATAATGGAGTTTTGCGGCTTTAACTGCTCGTCTGAGAGCATAGCAGGACGATCTGTATTCATTCATATTCCCTGAATGGAGACCGGCGTTGTAAGCAGCAGTGCGTGCGTTCACTGCCGCTGGATTGAATTGTCCACCCACGGTTTCTGATTTGAGAAGGACGTTATTGTTATTGTTTGCGTGGCTTGCTCTGTAAGCGTGTTGATGAAGCAAAGCGCCACGTCTGTGAACTCGCTTACGTCAGATGAACTCGCTCGGAACATGTCCCAATCCACATCGCCCAGAGCTGCCTGTAGCGCGGTCTCTGAGTGGGGTGACCAACGCTTAACTTCCCGCCTCACCGGGGGTTCCTGGAGGAGCTTTTGTTTGTATTCGGGAGTGAGGAAAATGGCGGCATGATCCGATTTGCCAAACGCTGGAAGTGACCGCGCTTTATAGGCGTTCTTAAACGGAGAGTAGCAGTGATCCAGTGTGTTTGCTCCTCGTGTGGGACAGGAGACGTGCTGATGAAAGTTTGGCAGGACTTTCTTTAGGTTTGCTTTGTTAAAATCGCCCGCGACAATGAATGCCGCGTCGGGATGTTGGTTTATGAAGCCGCTGGTAACATCATGAAGGCCAGATAAAGCCAGCGCTGTGTCTGCCTGCGGTGGGATGTAAACGGCGGTCGCGACAACCGCAGAAAACTCCCTAGGCAGATAGAATGGGCGGCAGATGATTGTTAAATGTTCCAGATGAGGTGAGCAGGACCGCGAGAGAATGGTGATGTTCCTGGGATCGCACCATTTCTTGTTGATCATGAAACACACTCCACCGCCTTTGGATTTACCGGCCTCGGCTGTTCTGTCCATCCGAAAAACAGAGAAGTTCTCCGACGGCGTCACAGCTGTGTCCGGGACCGCGGGCGTGAGCCATGTTTCAGACAAACAAAAGATATTACAGTCTCTCATGTCCCGTTGAAAACTTATCCTGGCTCTAAGATCGTCCATCTTATTATCCAAGGATTGAACATTTGCTAGAAGAATGCTCGGGAGAGGAGGTCTGAATGCCCTTTTCCTCAGTCTGTTACGGATACCAGCGCGTTTCCCACGGTGTTTCTTTGTTCTACGCCGCTGGCTCTGGCCATTGTTCAACTCGGCGTTGCGAAGAATCTCAGATGGCCACAGAGGATCGGTGAAAGTGTCCTGAAACAGTCCAGTGTAGAGGTAACCAATGTCCAAAAGAGTTTTGCTGTCGTAGTAGATCAATGCAGATGATAAGTTTGTAAAAACTGAGAGTAAAAGAAAGTAAAATAGTAAATAAAAGCACAGTCTTCGCGGAGCGACCTGAACGGCGACCAAACACAGCGGCGCCATTTTGTTGTCTCTAGCAGAAGTGATGGTGTCTACCACTGCAGGCCACCTAGAACCTCTGCGTCCCATCCAGGGACCAGACATAGAGGTCTGGACACGGGTGCCAAAGAGTTCCCCATCTCTGAGAAAGTAGGTCCTTCCTCAGAGGAATGGGCCAGGGAGGGGCTGTCGCGAGGAATGTTAGTTCGGAGAACCAGGTCCGTTTGGGCCTCTAGGGCGTAACTAACAAGACCTGCTCCTCATCCTCCCTGACCTTGCACAGTGTCTGTGCGAGAAGGCTCACTGGGTGAAATGCATACTAGCGTAGGTCCCAGGGCCAGCTGTGTGCCAGTGCATCCGTACCGAGGGTGCCCCCGGTCAGGGAATACAGCTTGCAATGGGTTGAGTCCGGAGGGGCAAACAGGTCTACCTGTGTGGCTCCAAAAAGGTCCCATATCAGCTGGACGGTCTGTGGGTGGAGTCGCCACTCCCCCGGGGATATCGGCTGTTGAGAGAGTTTGTTGGCTGTCTGACTGAGCACACCCGGGATGTGAATGGCCCGAAGTAACCTCAGATGCTTCTGACTCCACAGGAGGAGATGGCGGGCATGCAACAGGAGCGTAGACCACCCTGTCGGTTGATGTACACAACAGCCACAGTGCTGTCCGTACGGACCAGTACGTGCTTGCCCTGTAGCGGCTTTTTGAGGCGGTTCAGGGAAAGATGCACTGCTAGCAACTCCAGGCAATTGATATGCCAATGCAACTGGGGCCTCGTCCACAGACCCGAAATTACATTCCCATTGTACGTGGCCCCCCAGCCGATGGACGAGGCATCCGTGAAGACCACAGCATGCCTGGACACTTGTTCTAAGGACACTCCCACCCATAGAAACGAAGAGTCTAACCACGGGCTGAAGGTTTGGTGACAGCAAGGAATAACTGGGACCCGGTACTTGCCGCTCTGCCATGCCTCGGGATCTCGGAACTCGGCCATGAAGCCAGTGCTGAAGTGGTCTCATTTGAAGCAATCTGAGCGGCATTACAGCGGCTGCAGATGCCATATACCCCAGGAGCCTCTGAAAGAATTTCAGTGGGACCGCTTTCCTGCCCTTGAACGTATTCAAGCAGTTGACCAGCACTGACCAGCACAGCACTGACCAGCATTCAAGCACTGACCGGACTCGCTCCTGTCTTAGGCACGCAGTCTGGTTGACTGAGTCCAGCTCCATAATGAAATAAGTGATCCTCTGTGTGGGACAGAGTTTGCTCTTCTCTCGGGTGACCAGAAGGCCCAACAGGCTGAGGTGATGGAGCACCAGGTCCCTGTGTTCGCACAACTGCTCTCAAGACTGAGAGAGTATGAGCCAGTCGTTGAGTTAGTTGAGGATGCGAGCACCACGTTCTCTGAGTGGAACAATGGCTGCCTCTGCGACTTTCGTGAAGACGCGAGGCGACAGGGACAGCCCGAAGGGCAGGACTTTGTTCTGATATGCTCTCCCCTCGAATGCAAAGCGTAGGAACGATCTGTGTCGAGGAAGGATAGAAACATGAAAGTATGCGTCCTTCAGGTCGATCGCTGCAAACCAATCTCGAGGATGGATGCATTTGAAAATGCGTTTCTGCATTAGCATCCTGAACGGGAGCTTGTGCAGGGCCTGATTCAGGACACGCAGATCCAAGATTAGCCGTAATCCACTGCCTTTCTTGGGTGCGGAAACCATCTCCCTCCGAGCAAATCCTTCTGTCCCTGGGCTGCCCGTCTCAGGGTTGCTTGCTCTTGCGCTTACCAGCCACCTTTGCAGGACCCTGAGCTGGTTGGGCGCCACCTTTACATCCTGGACCCTGTTTGCCCTGTGGAGGTTGGGCAGGGGCGGAGGCGGATGCAGGGGGACGCCCTTGGCGACGAGCAGGAGGAGGCGCTGCTGCCAGAGATGGGGTGGAGACAGCAGCGGGCTGCTGGGGCAGGATGTTCTGCTTCTGGGCCACCGAGAACTGCTGGGCGAAGCTCTCGATTGCGTCACTGAAGAGGCCAGCCTGACAGACAGGGGCGTCGAGGAATTGAACCTTGTTGGACTCGCACATATCTGCCAGGTTCAGCCACAGGTGGTTTTCCTGGATCACCAAGGTGGACAGTTGAGAATGTGAGGGCCCAGAGAGCGCACGGTGACTTTCGTTGCCCAGAGGGAGAGGTCCGTCGCCGTGCGCAGTTCCTGCATAACCCCTGGGTCAGAACTACCCTTGTGCAGTTCCTTTAGCGCTTTGGCCTGGTAGACCTGCAGGAGCGCCATGGCATGCAAAGATGCGGCTTCTTCACAGGCTGTGTAAGCCTTGCCCGTGAGAGTGGACAGGAACTTACACGCCTGGGAGGGGAGACACAGGCGTGTAAGCCTGCCAGTCTGCAGTGGACCCGGGACACCGTTGCATCACCACGGACCACTCGACTGAGGGAATCCCCACGTATCCCTTAGCCACGCCACCATCGAGAGTAGTGAAGACAGAAGAGTCAGTCGATTGGCAGGATAAGTTTTCAATGGGACATGAGAGACTGTAACATCAATTGTTTGTCCGAAACATGGCTCACACCCGCGGTCCCGGACACAGCTGTGATGCCGTCGGAGAACTTCTCTGTTTTTCAGATGGACAGAACAGCCGAGGCCGGTAAATCCAAAGGCGGTGGAATATGTTTCATGATCAACAAGAAATGGTGCGACCCCAGGAACATCACCATTCTCTCGCGATCCTGCTTGCCTCATCTGGAACATTTAATAATAATTTGCCACCCATTCTATCTGCCGAGGGAGTTTTCCTCTGTCATCGCCACTGCCGTTTACATTCCACCACAGGCAGACACAGGGCTGGCTTTATCTGGCCTTCATGATGTTACCAGCGGCTTCATAAACAAACACCCCGATGCTGCTTTCATCGTCGAGGGCGATTTTAACAAAGCAAACCTAAAGAAAGTCTTGCCAAACTTTCACCAGCACATCTCCTGTCCTACACGAGGAGCAAACACACTGGATCATTGCTACTCTCTGTTTAAGAATGCCTATAAAGCTCAGTCAATTCCAGGTTTCGGCAAATCGGGTCATGCTGCCATTTTCCTCACACCTGAATACAAACAAAGGCTCGTTCAGGAACCCCTGGTGAGGCGGGAAGTTAAACGCTGGTCAGCCCATTCAGAGACCGCGCTACAGGCAGCTCTTGATGACGTCAACTGGGACATGTTCCGGAGGAGTTCATCTGACGTCAGCGAGTTCACGGATGTGGCGCTTTGCTTCATCAACACGCTTACAGAGCAAGCCACACAAACAATAACGTCCTTCTCAAATCAGAAACTGTGGGTGGACAATTCAATCCGCGCTGCAGTGAACACACGCACTGCCGCTTACAACTCCAGTCTCCTAACGGGGAATATGAATGAATACAAATCATCCTGCTATGCTCTCCGACGTGCAGTTAAAGCCGCAAAGCTCCGTTATAAGGATCGAGTGGAGTCTCATTTCCAACTCAACGACTCCCGGCGCATGTGGCAGGGTCTGAGGTCCATTTGTTCTTTTGGATCTAAATCCTCTGCAGAGGTCAGAGCTGATCCGTTGCTTGTGAATGAGTTAAACTCTTTCTACGCTCGCTTTGATTGTAATCACGGCAGCGCGACTCCGCCAAGTGACGCGTCAGAGGGAATCACTCGGAGGTGATTCTCGGAGGATGAAGTTCGGAGGGCACTCAAGCGTGTGGACGTCAGGAAAGCTGCCGGGCCGGATGGTATTTCAGGTCGTGTTCTGCGGTCCTGTGCTGATCAGCTCGCCGGGTTGTTTACATCTATCTTTAATGAGTCCCTCGCTACATCTGTGGTCCCCACCTCCTTCAAAAAATCCACCATCATCCATGTCCCTAAGAACAGTAAACCCTCTTGCCTAAATGACTATCGTCCAGTGGCTCTCACTTCTATAGTCATGAAGGTCTTTGAGAGACTCATTAAAAACACCATTTGCTCCTTCATTCCTGACACTTTGGACCCTCTTCAGTTTGCCTGTCGTCCCAGTAGATCGACTGAAGATGCCATCTCGCATGTCCTCCACTCCTCCCTCACTCACATCGACAGCAAAAGTGGGAACTACGTAAGGCTGCTATTTATTGACTATAGCTCAGCCTTTAACACCATAGTTCCCATTAAGCTAACTGCCAAACTCCTGGATCTCGGCCTGAATTCTTCTCCCTGCCACTGGATTGAAGACTTCCTCACTGGCAGGCCTCAGGTGGTGAGAGTAGGCCAGTTCACCTCCACCTCCATCACCCTGAGTGTGGGAGCTCCACAGGGCTGTGTCCTGAGTCTCCTGCTCTACTCTCTCTACATGCATGACTGTTTGTCCACACACAGCTCCACCTCTATCATCAAATTTGCTGATGATACTGTTGTCCTGGGACTCATTTCCAACAACAATGAGACGGCATACTTGGACAAGGTGGAGCAACTCACATCATGGTGGCAGGACAACTGTCTCTCTCTGAATGTTGGCAAGACCAAAGAACTGATTGTGGACTTCAGGAAGAGACAGCAACGGACATACTCCCCTCTCATGATCAGTGGGTCACCAGTAGAGAGAGTGAGCAGCTTCAAGTACCTGGGTGTAAACATCTCAGAGGACCTGACCTGTACTGCACACATTCAGACACAGGTGAAAAAAGCCAGGCAAAGACTGTACCACCTGCGCCAGCTGAGGAAATTCAGGGTTTCACCAGCTATCCTGAAAACGTTCTATTTAGGGGCGATAGAAAGTGTATTAACTCAGTGCATCACAGCGTGGTATGGGAACAGCACCAGTCATGACTGCAAAGCCCTGCAAAGAGTCATGCGCTTATCCGAGCGTATCTCAGGGTCAGCTCTCCCGTCTCTGCAGGACGTCTACACCAAACGCTGCAAAGGTAGAGCTACTAAAATCATCAAGGACTCTAATCACCCTGCAAACCCTCATTTCACGCTGCTGCCGTCTGGTAAGCACTTCCGAAGCCTGAAGCCAAAACTGAGAGACTCAGGAGGAGCTTCTTCCCCCAGGCCATCAGACTCCTGAACTCAGTCACTTAACATCACGTGACTTCACTTCAGGATAAACATCGATACACTGACATTGCACTGCACTTTCTGTTCTCGTTGTTACTGTGTAACAACCTGTTATAAACCTGTTTGCACATTATACTCTTATACATTTGTTGACCACATATTTATAAGTCTACAGTTTACTCACTGCACAGTTTACCTCACTTATTTTATTCCACTTCTTTATTTATTTTTATTTTTTTCTACTTGATTTGATTAATTTATAATTCTGCAGATACATATATGTATATAGTACTTTTTTATTCTATTTCTATTATAATTTCCTCCTTGTGTTTTTAACTGTGCATTTGCAGTGTCCATGGAGCGGACCTGTTTACATTTCACTGCCGGTTGTATATTCTGTATATAACTGTGTATGTGACAAATAAAACTCTTGAATCTTGAATCTTGAATCACGGGCCGTCCTGAGAAACCAATCATCCAACCGTGAAGGTTCGGGACACGGTGGAGGGTTCCACTCGAGCCTGACACTTGCGGCAGCCCAGGAAAGCATAGCCGTGAACTCTGGATCCGACTTGGGCAACACTACCACACCCGAAGGGGGTAATGCAGCCGAATCCTCATCTCCAGAGTCCATTAAGTCGTCCCCAGATGCAGCTATTGAGATCATGTCCTCAGCCAGAGCCCAGAGATTCACGGCCAGCCCCCCATGGGAAGGACCGGGCCATTCTCGCGGAAGCTCCACCAGCGCAGCGGAGGGGGGAGGGGCCCAAGGAGCCTGTTGACCCGTCAGGAAAGCCCTCACAGTAACACTCAGGTCTCCACCAAAGGTATCAGCCCTCTGCTTTGCAGCGGGAGGACCGCTAGATCGGGGGATGTGCAATGAGACTCCACCCCGTCTGAGGTATTCAAGCCTAGACCTTAATACTGCGATGGTCATGTTCCCGCAGTGGGAACATGAGTCATCCACGAACGGCACCTCAGCGTGCTGAACACCCAAACACGTGAGACAGCGATCATGATCATCAACTGGGGACAGAAAACGACGGCATCCAGAAACACATTTTCAACATCTTGAAAAAGACGCAGGGTCAAACCATGTTGCTCTTTTAGAAGGAAATTTGCTCTTTTGATAGTGCTGAAGCACTCAGGGAGATGACTGCGGCTCACAGCAGTTCGGTAGTGCAAGCCTGCGTGTGAGCACTCCAGAGGAAATGCCCAGCGAATCAACAAAAGGGGAAATTAAACTCTTTCAGTGCAGCCACTCGCTGACCCGCGCCTTCACACCAGCACCGGAAAAACAGCAACCCTTCACACACTCCCACTTACTAACCTTATTCAAGATTCAAGATTCAAGAGTTTTATTCGTCACATACACAGTTATATACAGAATATACAGCCGGCAGTGAAATGTAAACAGGTCCGCTCCATGGACAGTGCAAATTCACAGTTAAAAACACAAGGAGGAAATTATAATAGAAATAGAATAAAAAAGTACTATATATATATATAATTATAAATAATCAAGTCAAGAGAGAAAAAAAAAGTACAAAATAAGAATAAAGTGGAATAAAATAATTGAAGTAGACTGTGCAGTGAGTAAACTGTAGACTTATAAATATGTGGTTAACAAATGTATAAAGAGTATAATGTGCAAACAGGTTTATAACAGGTTGTTACACAGTAACAACGAGAACAGAAAGTGCAGTGCAATGTCAGTGTATCGATGTTTATCCTGAAGTGAAGTCACGTGATGTTAAGTGACTGAGTTCAGGAGTCTGATGGCCTGGGGGAAGAAGCTCCTCCTGAGTCTCTCAGTTTTGGCCATCAGGCTTCGGAAGCGCTTACCAGATGGTAGCAGCGTGAAATGAGGGTTTGCAGGGTGATTAGAGTCCTTGATGATTTTAGTAGCTCTACCTTTGCAGCGTTTGGTGTAGACGTCCTGCAGAGACGGGAGAGCTGACCCTGAGATACGCTCGGATAAGCGCACGACTCTTTGCAGGGCTTTGCGGTCATGACTGGTGCTGTTCCCATACCACGCTGTGATGCACTCACCATGGACTTCATCTTGTTGCGGCTCAGTGATGTATCGCTACAGTGACAGTGTAGTGGATTGTGCTAGTTGTTGCAATATTAAAATTCGTTTTCCTTCTTCCTCCTGCTTTTCCTTTTCTCACCACCCAACTCATGTCTTCGAAAACAGTCGCACTTTCAGTGGCCAGTATTACGTCTTTGTCATAGAATGAGCAGATAGATGGAGCAAGCATGCAGCATGTAATCATAATCACACAGCAGTAATTTTGCACCTTGACCATGCAGAATAGAATTGAGACACAGCAGTAATTTTATTTTTTTGATATTTACATTCAAAAATTATGCATAAACAGTATTGCAGGCCAGAAGTGAGACCCTGCAGAGGCGCGAGCCCTTGTGCGGTGGCACACTCTTCGCATCTAACTGGATTTCTACTGCAAAAATGGCATGCTGATCAAAGTTTGTTTCTACTGCTTTGTGCTGTCTTTTCTAATGAAGTTGGACATTTGTCTCATGTATGAGCTATAATTTGATTCCATCTCTGCATATTCTGGGCTTCTCTCAGCCAACTTTATAAGGTGCATCATGGGATGCTTTTAAAGAATTATGGGAGATGCTTGTGTGTTTTCTGAATAGTGTTTTCTTGTTCTGTTTTCTGTTTTAAATTACTTAAGAATAAGTATTGAATATATGAACACATATGGTACTGTATATAGTTAAAGTTTGGTTAAAAGTACAGTACATTTCTACTGTGTCTACAGGACTCAATGTATGATCGGACCAAGTGGCACTCTGTGGCGGAGCAGCAGGCCTGTTTGCAGGAGGAAACACGCTTTCTGCAGGAGTTCCTTCAGTCTGATTCTGTGTCAGCACACACTGCATCTATAGAGCACTTTCAACAGGTGGCCAGAGTTCGACTGTGCCTGGATGTGGCTGCTGATCTGCTAGTCAACAGAGTGACTAGTGCTGGTAAATGTTTTAGTACTCATTTTTACTAGCCTGACATGATGTAAGACCATGATTTCTTGACATTTTTGAAATATTTGTATTAGTAAGTAAATAAATAAATAAATAAATAAATAAATGCATATTAGATAAGCAGAGCTGAAATTGTCATTGGATGTATAAATAAGCAATATCACACGAGTATCCATGCGTTAGGATTCTATACCATAGGCATGAGGCCGCAGGTTTAAACGCAATTTCATGAGTGTGATATTGCATTTATACAACAGTTTGAAGGCTAAAGTGTGTGTAAAAAAAAAAAAAAACAACAACTACAGAGTGTCTTACAAAACCTTTCATGTGTGGGCCATTTTCTTTCAGTCACAGATTCAAGTCTTAAAGGGATAGTTCACCCCAAAATTTTAATTATCCCATGATTTACTCCCCCTCATATTCATATTCATACTAAAACATTAGTTTGAATGTTCACTGAGGAAATCTTTGTCGTAGAATCCTTTCAACCATTAAAGGGGTTTCCCATGACAACGTTGGTCAATGAATTTGTCGATTTCATCTTATAAGGTGTTGTTGAAAGTAAAAATAATGTCCTTGTTTACAACCTTGTTTCCATCCCTTTTAATATAAAACTCTTTGCTACTGGCTCATAGTTTAGAGCTGGACAGCTCTTGTCTCAGTCGTATGTTTATCACTTGCCATGAAAGGCAAGAGCAAAAGTGAGAAATCTGTGCAAATGTGTGCAGGTTTTCCCTTGATATTGATAATGTTTTTTTTTGTTTGTTTTAGGTGTACAGGATGATCCTTCATCATGTATCCCAACGTTTTTGAACAGTGTTGTTGATCTGTGCTGCCGGAGCAGGAATGACTGGTACAGAGTTTTCCTCATCAGAAAAATCTGCAGTCTTCATGGGGTTGAATATGTCCAGAAACTTCTGCCACAGGAAGAGTTCAGGTGGCTGTTTCCTCAGGAGATTCTTGAATCGGTAGGTTTTAGTTGAATTAACTTCATAATGCTGACACGAGTTGCAAGTATTTGTGCTTTAACTGCTAAACTTGTTTTTCTCAGAATCACAATGGCAGCCAGATTGACAACTATCTATCATGTGGACCAGACTACAAAACTATTAGAGATGCAGTAGCCAAAGCCATGCTAGATTGCAACATGAACAGAATAAAGAAAGACATTGAGGTATTGATATACTCATTTACAAACACACACAAAATCACACAGACACTGTGCTCAAAAACATAGAGAACTACATGGGCCAGAATGCATCTGTATGCTGAAGACCATCAACAGAGTTTTTGTTCCGTTTCTTGTGAAATTCCAGCTGGATTTGGATGGAGCTTTAGACAGTAGCGAGGCAGTTCACTAGGTTTTTGGAACAGAGCTATTGTGTCTATGTGCACACTGTAGTGAAATGCATAAATATGCAATAAAATGTTTGACATTTCTCTTCCTTACTCTGATAAATTGTTTTATCAATGCTGATCTTGCAAAAAAATCTTTGTTTGAAGGATTGCAGCTGCACACCCATGAAAAAAGCTGTTTATCTGCTAATGGCTTTGTTCAGAGAAGTCACCTCCCTGTATAGAAATGGAAACCCCAACATGCACCCTAAACCTGAGGTAAAAACACAGACATGTTACACAACAGGGCATTTATTGCTTTACAAAGCTAAAATACTGCTATATGATAGATAAAACTATCCAAAGCACCTCTTCCGGCTCAAAAACTTAAAAAGCCTCTATAGTAAGCCATGTATGAATAAAGGCTTTTTAAATTTTGAACCAGAAGAAGTGCCTTTATAAATGGAATAAACACCTGCACTATGTAAACTGCAATATATTCTTTTAAAACTGAATTTCTATTTTAGTATTCTTTTTAATTTATATTAGTTTTTAATATTTAAAGTTAATACTTTGTAGTTAGCATTATTATTTTATTTAGTTTTATTTATTTAGTCATTTTAGTTAACAAAAATGTTTAGAGTCTTTTAAAGATGTAATAAACATATTCAGCCAAAACTGATTTGTTTTATGTACAGATCTGTTTTGAGATTTGTTGTTTTTCCATTGCTTTGGTTATCATTGTCAGTCAACTAAATTTCATGAGTGATACACAAAACCAAACACTTGACCAATCTGCTGTTTCTTATTTCAAAGCATCACTAAGAACAGTAAAATATACTGTAAACGCTGTCGGTTAAGAGCAAATATATACAATTTTGTTATCATTAAATATCAATTAAAAATAAACAAATAAAAAAGTTTATTTCAAACAAAATTTGTTGGCTTGAGAAGCTTGAACCTCGAGCCTGGACTTGAACTTGTCTCCTGATGCACAGCTGTGGCATGTTGTAGCGCTGCCCACAAGGCTATGGTAGGCTATCTCTTTAAATACTCCCATGCAAAGCCTACTCATTCATGTAGACTATTAGGGAAAAATGCCATCACTCTTAACCCCAAGGGGTCGACGGTCATGACCACCTCGCACTTTTTCTTATGATGTACATTCTCCCGTCTTCCTCTCAGTGAAGTTCATTCTGAAATGCGTCAGAAAATTAACTGTAACTCAGCGAATACTTGCCACACAGGCATGAGGGATGTCCCATGGCGAACGCCGGCGACTCCTCCACTCCCTCTAGGACGGCCGCCACCCCACCTCGACCCAGGAGCACGACAGCGAGCTCTCCGTCCCACCGGGTCTTCACTCGCTCCAACACCACTGCCTCGGGCAGCCAATCGTGGTCTTCACTCTTCTGCGTTGCCCGACCTCCTCAGCACTGCGATTTCCCCCTCAGCAGCGAGGGCTCTCCAACAGAATGTCCCTCCTTCCTCACGGGTTTCGGCACCAATGTAACAGAGTTCATGATTTGGGAAGAAGGAGGCAGGAACCGGCGACGTTTAAAGACTTTAACCCTCTGGACCCTAAGGATATTTTGTCGGACTGAAGAAGTTTGACATGCTCTGACATTTGTGTTTTTTTTCAGTTGCTTTAAAGCATATTAATGGCTAAAGTCTGATTACACGGTATTCAGCACAAACTGGGCTACAGTAATATGTGAGCAACATATACATTAAAGTTTGTAGTTTTGAGAAAATAGTTTTATGTGTAGTTTAAAAAAACTAAAACAAATGTTAAATCACCGAAATAAGGCCATCTAACACACTTTAAACATTTGTTCACAAGGCTTTTCAGAACGGGATGTTGTTGTTTCTCGGGTCCAGAGGGTTAATAAAGAAATAAACTGAAATTAAACGTGGGCTGCCCCTCACGGACGACTGCCACGCACACACATGATAAAACATAAAAAAACACAGCATAAAGTCCAGGCCTAGGGTCCGTTCTTCGTCCCTCGCTTAATACATCTGAGAGGATCTGACAGATGCCAGATCTTCTAATCGTGATAACTGATCTATGGCTCATTTGGTTCTTCAAACGAATTTGCGGATTGGATTAAAATATCCGGATTAAGTTGTCTAAGATTACTGAGCGTTCTTGTGTTCACCGAAGAGGGCAGATGCATCGATACTCGAAACCACGATACCATCAGTAAAGCAGCGATTGGCTGGCGTCAAGACAACGTAATGACATCATATAATTAAAAAAGCCACCTGGTGAAAAACGTATTACAAATTACACACGAATTTCTGGACCTTTATAAGGAAACAGCCAAACGACCAACCCAACATAAAAGTTATAATAGATAAATGATCAATGTTTTTTTTTAAAAACATGATTCCCAATTATTTATATTCACGATTTTGTAGTTTTTGTACACCCTTTACAGTTTTATTTCAATGTTGTAATTAGCAATTAATTTAATTTAAGTCAATTTGAAGCAGATTAAAGTTTCTTAAGGGTCAAGATCAAGTTCTCTGCATCTCCTGTGCTGCATTAAGCCATCCCATAATATCCGTCACCGCTCAAATTAATGCAGGGCTCAGAATAACGTTACAGCATGTGTGTAAATCTCCAATAACATTATAAAGTAATGATTCCATCACAAATAAGTCTCTCAATCAAGTGATAATCTCTCCATCTCTACAGTATTATACACAACATTATATTATTATTTTCAAATACATTATTATATTATTATTATTATTATGATTTAAAATGATTATTGCCCGTCTGGTTCAGTAATGAGCTCTTGTAATAAAGTAGCAGTGGCTGGGACAGATTTTAAGAATCACCTGAAGATGCAATCTAATCCTGTTTACATGATGAGCTGCTCCCGAGCAGGTTTAAGCTTACGGACCTGTTGCTATGACAGCAAGTCCAGGATGAGCTTCAAAGAACCAAACAATCTGAGATCATGCCAAATCATCAACAATCAAATCCAGCTGAGTTAGCGACGTACGAAGAACGAAGCCCTCGTCCTTCACTGTTGTCCTCCTCCTTTTATGCCTCACAGCTCCTCCGTGAGATACGAGACCGGTGCGGCGCGCAGCTTTGATAGCCGTGAAGTGTAGATGCAGACTAACAGACCTTAATAGACACTTGTTCGCATTAGCATTAGTAAATTATTATCGGCATTAATTATTCTTCAATTGTCCCAGTAGTTTTGGTATGGTGCAGAAATCGATATCGCCACCTATAAAATATTTTTGATGATCTATTTATTGCTAAACGTATATCCCTAATTCTGATGCTCATGTCTGTTTGTTTTCTATAGCAATGTGCTGGCCTTGAAGATTATATCAGAAGCACAGACGTCTTCATCAATAATGAAACGAGAGCGTTTGCTGAAGCGCTGGTGAATAATCAGCTACATGCTCTGAGTGTTCAACCCCAGACCTCAGGCAGAGAGTTTGTTCTGCTGGAGGTCACAGTTCACATGAATGCAGTCCTGCTCTGTGGAAATTTGCCTTTACTGCAGCCACTGCAATGGCTGGCACTCTCCCCAAACAGCATGATGGTACGAACCCTTCACGCCTCACATGGTGACTAGAATGTGTTCGAGTGTGATATTTCTGTAATGTTCTCCTCACAGGCTTCATTCATCCCAACTATGCCGGATGACATGTTGGCTGTTGCTCAGCAGGTCATGGAAGGCGTCCGCTGGTATTGTGAGTGGATTCTGTGTTATGCAAAATTCAAGACCTGCCAAAATTCTTTACACTTGGAAACCCAGTGATTCATTCCTGAACAGAAAGGCCACATTAAATCATGTAATACAACAAACAGAACTTCATTATCAGAACTGGGATAATATATTCAAAATGGGTTTCCTAGGTATTATAAATAATAATAATTTTCTGTCTTTCTGATGGAAAAATGAAGGCCAAAAGCAGCCATTTCAGAGGTGGAGCTATAATGATATAGAGTATATAGACTCGAATGCGGGAGTTTGTTCATTAGACGTGCGAAACATTAATTTCATCACATAATTCAGAAACATGAATGAACTCGTGTGCAGGGTTCTGCCTAACTAACAGAACACACAATGTGAAAAACAGAAGAACCGAAACATGGCTTCTGAACGAGAACATAATAGCTCAACTTATCTTAACAATCAAGAGCAGGACAATTCAGGAAAAGTCTCTGGTTAGTCCTTGGACCGAGTTCAGCAAACAGGTTATCCGCAGAAGCAGGAAACAAACTGGTAAGGCATAATCCAGGAAAAGCAGGTCTATAATACGGCAGTCAGACAATGTCCTATAGCGACTTCTGAGAGTCTCTGGAATTAGTTACATGTGCGAGCAATCAGTATAAGGGTGAAGAAAGTGTGCTTTTGAGTGTGGTGGTGAGAGAGAGCCTGGCGACAGGATTATCAGGCACCAAAGTGAATCCCTCAAAATGTCTTTTAGCCAATAGAACTGCTTTGGGATCCAAGATGGTGGAATTTTGACAGGTCCTTGGCATTGACAAGGAGTTCTGTTTTCAAACATTTCTGCATTCTGACTTTTAAAATCAGCTCTTAATATCGTCTTTTGTTGTTAACAGCTTGTCCTAATGGTCATCCATGCACTGTTGATAGGGTAGGATCATTTATTTCTATGGTTTGGCTTAACATCACAGCATTAACTACATGCATTAACCCTCTGGGGTCTGAGGGGCTTTGGGGGCCCTGGAGAAGTTTTGACACGCCCTGACATTTGTGCTTTTTTCTGTTTCTTATACAAAGATTTCATTTAAACATATTTCAGTTGTCAGACACACATAACATGCAGAATTCATATTTAAAGTCTTTTTGCAGTTTACAGACACTAGTCCATAATGCGAATCGAATAAAGGAACTTACCTGTCACAACCCTCAGTTGGATCTGTTACTATTTGAAATTAAACTGAAACCAGCTCTTCTTCTGAGGTCAGTTATTTCAGGATTATTCCTCACCGTGTCCCAAGACAACATAAATTATATGAATCGTGATCGTTTTACCGAGTTGACACTGTTTGCATGGATCGCTTTTGAATAGCGTGTCAGTAGGTGTGTTCACATTAGCGGATAATGAGCGCACACACAAAAAGTAGACATTTTAAAATCTTTCAAATTATGTATTGCTTTTATCTGTATGACCATAAATGACAGAGTATTTTAAGTCTATTTTGTTGCTATGTGAAGAAAATCCAGCCAAATGCACCGGCGCGTATTCCGATCCCAGAGGGTTAAAAGTCATAGAAAACAGGATTAGTGTAATTGAATGTGATCCAATCATTATTATTTGTGTCTTAAAATGAAACCTGTATTCTTTTCATGCATCTGTCAAGTGTGGTCAACCCATGGAGGTTGGTCGCTGTCCAGAGTGTCATGCAGAAATAGGCGGCACAAACCACATCGCGGTTCAAGGCTTCCAAGCCATGCAAATACAGTAAGTTATTCTTGCAGCGAATGCTTGTTGTTCCTCTTTTATTTTTGTCCCGTTTGGTAAATATAGTCTATTACCAGGCTTTTTGGAATAACCAGACCGTGCGGATTGGTTTTGACAGCTGCTTCTGGTCCGAGGTCTTCCTCTGCCGAAACAGCCACTGCTAACTCAACCAGCGTCACCTCATTCCAGTATTTTAACAGATTGAGATGATACATTTGACTAGAATCACCCCGTCTGTTCACCTTGCCACTTTGCGAGTAACTTGGAACTAGATGTTGGAAGTAATACGAACACTTCATCTCCCAGTGTAAACTGACGCTCTCGCATACCCCTGTTGTGCAGCAGACTTTGTCTGTCCTGGATCAAATTCTCCATAGAGAGCCGCCCAGTATTTCCACAGTATTTCAAAAAAGTTGCAATAGTTTTACTTGCCTTTCCCAAATTCGCACCTTTACTTGCCCAATCAAGAAAATACTGTATAAATGTACAAATATGTACCCCATAATTTAAAATATACCTTTATGTTACAAAAAGTTATATTCTCGCTCCCAAATTGCTCCCAAACGTAAGATTGTGAGTAATAATTACCCCTTCAATCTAAAATACTTACAGTATAAATCATTTGTTAATTCTTTTTTACTCCTTTATTCCCTAAACTTTACATATTGTTCCCTTATACCCTGCACGTACATACTTTATAGGTATATTACTGAAAGTTATTGAAATTAGTTTTGTAGACCGATATTACTCGTTCCTATGTATGGATTTCTGGTAACACTTTACAATAAGGTTCAATTTGGTAACTTTAGTTAATGCATTAGGTATCATGTAATAGTAATGGAGAGGATTTTTGCAGCATTTATTAATATACTTATTTTGGTCTTCGATTATTCATGTGTGTTCATGATACAATAATTTATGTAGCAATCAAAATTAACCAAGATTAATAAATGCAGAAGTATTATTAATTCATTTGAACTATTGCACTGATGTTAATGTATATAACTTTATTGTAAAGTGTTACTGAATTTCTTTGCAGAACGTAAAAATAGGCTCAAGATGCCACTAAATAAAAATTGGTTGTGTAGATCTGTTTGGGGGAACTTTGGGCAATCACAATGTTTATTTGTATAGCACAATTTAAAAACAACTGAAGTTGACCAAACTGCTGTACAAAAAAAGAAAGAAATACAGAAGAAAACCAATAGTAACAACACAAAACAACAGGAGTCGGTTACAAAACAACATATGATTACAAACAAACAGCTTTCCTGCAGCTCAAACAGTAAGAGCGTGGCGCTAGCAATGCCAAGGTCATGGGTTCGATTCCCAGGGAAAAGCAAGAACTGACAAAATGTAAAAATGTGCATCTTGAATGCAATGTAAGTCGCTTTGGATAAAAGCGTCAGCCAAATGCATAAATGTAAAATGTAAATAAAAGACAATAAAAACACAAGCTGTAAAATAGTTGGTGTGCTTAACAGTAAAAGTCATGAAATATTAAATGACAAAGAAAATAAAGAAGTCTTAAGAGTAGACTTAAAAATAGATGCAGTTGGGGCTGTTCTGATATGAACTGGGAGACTATTCCATAGTTTAGGGCCGGCAACAGAAAAGGCTCGATCACCTCTGTTTTTAGTCTTGTCCTGGGAACTTGCAGTAGTCCAGAGTCCTTGACTGAATGTATGGATGTAACAGATCAGAGAAATACTGTGGCGCCTGATTGCAAAGAGATTCAAAAACAAACAGTAGAATTCTAAAATCAATTCCACATCTGACCGGCAGCCAGTGTAGTAAAAAAAAATTGTTCCTCTTTGCAGAGGGGACCGGACTCTGTCGGGACACATTCTGGGTGATGCACAACGTCGTGACCAGCCTGACATGCAGGACACTAAGGAGATGTCACCTGCCCCCTTCGCTCTTCTCAGGCTGCTCACACACATGTCCATGCTGCTGGGAGCTCAAAACAACCCTGAGGTATTACATTCCTTTTGCCCATTTATGGTTTCGTGACATACAGAGGTGGAAAGAGTACTGAACAAATATACTCAAGTAAAAGGACCAGTGCTCTCCAAAAAATGTAGTATGAGTTAGAACAAAAGTACTTCCCAAAAAGCTACTTGAGTAAGAATAAACATGTAGAAATGTGGAAAAGATTGGGTAACACTTCATAATAATGTTCAGTTATAAGTCACTTTTAAGTTATTAGTTAATGATGAACTAATCAATTACAAAACATGACTATACATTCATAAATTATTAATAAGTGATATGCTAACAGTTTAAGAATGTTTTGTTAATTTAGTTATGTCATTTGTAAATTATTAGTTAATACATTCATACATTATTGATAAGCGGTATGCTTTACCACCTATATCCATGTATATATGTGATGAATAGTTTACTACCCCTAGACTCTTTGAGGGGGGATCGAGAGGCAACGCTCTCCTTCTGTTGCTACAGGTGTGAGGAGCTGGCAGCTGATGGGTGGCGCTGCAAACAAAAAGTAGAACAGTTTAAAAGCTGATAGAGACTCTCCCATTCGTTCTCTCGCCACCTTAGCAACCACATAGCAACACCCTAGCAACCACCCCGAGTGCCTCAGAAACTACATAGCAACATCTTAGTAACCACCCATCCATCCGGCCGTCTAAAACTACTTTAAACCTCAAACTACTTCAAACTGAAAACCTTCAAACTTCAAGCTTTTAAAACGCGCCTCATGGCTAAAAACTCTCTGAGGATTTGAGAATTAGAATTGTTGCTCTCCACAAAATGGCCTAGGCTATAAGACGATAGGTAACACCCTGAATCTGAGTTACAGTGCATTGGCCAGGGTCATACAGAGGTTTTCCAAGACTGGTTCCACTCGGAACAGGCCTTGCAAGTCCCTGTGCTGTGCATCAGGTGCAGAAGCTGGCTTCAAAAACAGACGCATGAGTGCTGCCAGCATTGCTTTAGAGGTTGCAGAAGCGGAAGGTCCACTTGTCAGTGCTCAGATCATCCCAGAAGGAAGCCTCTTCTGAAGCTTGCTCACAAGAAAGCCTGCAAACAGTTTGCTGAATACATCCTGCCAGAACATGAATGCCAGAACCCATGCCCTGTGGTCTGATGAGACCAAGATAAACTTGTTTGGTTCAGATAGTGTCCAGCATGTGTGGTGACTCCCTGGTGAGGCGTACCAAGAAAATTGTGGACAAATTTTGATTTTTACTTTAAAAAAAAAAGTTTTGATAATTTATGTGTTAGTATTATTATTACATTGAGACATCTAAATTCTACTGTCTCTCAGGTACAGAAATTTGGCACCGATTGATTTAATGTGAATCAGTAGTACAGATGTAATTCAGTCTTTGCCTTTAAAAGTACAGAGCTCTGTACCCAACCCTAACTGCACATGTGTACGAATTACATAATCAGAGAATATTTGGTTGAATTGTGTATGAAGTTTCTCTAAAGCTGAATCCATGGGCTTAAATGGAGCAGCTGATAGACCTTCTAAGACTATAGAATGGCACTGCATAGAAAATGAGAAACTAGGAAATGCCTCCCTACAGAGGCTCCATTAATAAGCACATGCCTAGCCAAAATGGCTGCCACATAAACAACTTGAGCATAGCAGGTATCAACACTGCTGAAAGAAACTTCTACTGGTACTCCAGCACTGAGCCAACTGGACAGTAGACTCTGTCCAAATGATGCTGTTCACACCATGGTGCGAAGAGCTACCATTTCAGGGCATATAGCTTTCTAGTGGAAGCAGCTCTAGCATTCAGGATATTTTCAACAACCTTAGTTGAAACCAGGGTCTATGAGGTGGTCCACCTCAGGGGGTTGTGAATCAAGAGCCACACATGAGATAGAAGATCTGTCCAGATGGGAATCCCCCATGTCTCCCAAAGGAGAGATTTAAGGTCTAAGAACCACACATGGGCTGGCCAGTACGGGACTTCAAACAGTCGAGTTATCGGGAGAAAGGCAAAAGCAGTTTGCCTATTACTCAGAGCAGGATCTGCTGCGTCAGGGTGCACAAACGTCCATACAGACCAACACATGGTAGCTTTCAGGTTCAGGAGAAAGTATTTCAGTGCTAGAAATACAGCTTACATCTGCAGGTAATTTTGGTACCATGAGAGCTGACAGCCTTCCAGAGACTGTGAGCTAGACGGCCATCCAAGACTACTCCCTAGCCTGTAAGGGAAGCCTTAGCCCAGGGGTGGGGAACGTTGATCCAGAAGGGCCACTCTCTTGCAGAGTTTAGCTCCACCCCTCCAAAAAACACTCACCTGCCTGTAACATCAGTAATCCTGAAGACCTTGATTAGCTTCAGGTGTGTTTGATTAGGGTTGGAGCTAAACTCTGCAATAAAGTGGCCCTTCTGGATCAAAGTTTCCCACCCCTGCCCTAAGCATTGGACCCAAAATCAAAAACGGGTGTTTTCCATATAGAAAGGGTATGAATGCACCTTTGCATAATCCTTATGACTCTCCCAAAGGATGAACACCTCCGCTCTTGAGCCTCCTTTGAAACGGTCTCATATTAAGCTGGCCTAGCAGTATTATGTTGTCCGTCGCTGCCATAAGACCCAACAACCTCTGAACTGGCTGATAGGAATGTCTTGGCCTATCCTGATACTGCCTATCATAACTGTGGCGAGGTTGACGAGCGAGAGACGTGGGAGGAGCGAGCCTGGTGCGTGATTGAGAATGAGCGTCACCTGTGAGGCACACCGGTCTTGAGTTCTCTCATGAGGGAGCTCAGAGGCATATAAGGACGAGCGACACCAGTTAAGGACGAGAGAGGACCAGGCCTGGACTTTATGTTGTGTTTTGTTATGTATGTGCACGGCACCTCTAATATGCACAAATGAATTGTTCACCAATTGTATCTTAAAATGCATCTTTTCCAGCAGCACCTGATCAATAAAGAATAGCACTTATCACTCTATTCGCTTTCTATTTGTCTATTTATAAAAATAAAATTAAAAATAAAATAAAAAAATTGTTCTGTCCTATGTGTTCTGTGCTAGATTAACTGAGACTTGTTACAGCATGTGACGACTTTTCAATCGCCGGTACAGGATCACACTTGGACGGCAATGATTTAGGCGTTTTATTGGGCTGACAACAAAAATAACTCAAACAGCATCACGTGCAACCAAAACTCAAACGAAGGCTTTCCAGCAGTCTCTTGTGGTGTTGCCACGATCGCCCACTTCTCTCTCTCTGGGCCCGGCTTTTATCCCGTCTCTCGAGTCACTGCAAAATGTTTACACCTGTTAGATCTCGTTAACGGAGGCGTGTTTCCTTAACCATTAGCCCTCCCAAGACTCCTCCTCCGCCTGCAGCAGCCTCTAGACCACGCCCCGCCTGCCACACAGCACTTGCATATTGTTGCCTTTGAATATTTCTAGTTGCTTCTATTGCTCTCATTTGTAAGTCGCTTTGGATAAAAGCATCTGCTAAATGATTAAATGACTAAATGTAACTATCCTCATGCCATATTCTTGTCTGTTTAGAGTGTTATGCAAATGATCAAGCCTGCTGTGCCGGATCCTGGTCCATTCCTGATAGCCCATCTTTTGAAGGACATGGAGCAGCTGAGTAGAGCTCTGGGGAAAGGGGTGGATGATACGGTCAGTACCATCCATTTGACCATCCACAGTCTACTGGAGCCCCATCACAGCCAGTGTAAGAGCATCCACAACACACCTTACATCTGCAACTTGCCATATTGATCTCCTGCTTCAGAAATTCAAGAAATGTAACATTTTGTTATTCTAAACAGGGCTTGTTCCTCATGATCAAAACTTTTCCACTAAAGATATAAGAAATGGATGGGAAAATGCCATGAATACTGATATCATCACACATCACCTGAAGGTAAACAACATTCTTTCTTTTAGTATATTAAATATCTAGTATATTTAGTGTATCATGCTGATTTTGTATTTTCTCATGTATTTTCCTCCTGTGAATTTCCTCATTATGGGCCAGATTTACTAACAGCTTGCGCCAGCGCAAACCCTCTTTTGGCATTAAAAAACTACTGTCAGCATTTACTATAGACACACAGTGAAAAATTAGCGCTGAAAATGTGTGGGCACGATTATTTTTGCGGCTGATCTTATTAGGTTTATAGGAGTTTCCCTTTCAGACGCAAAGTTAATGGGTGGAGAGTATTTAAATGAATCAAGGTGATTTACTAAGGTCTGCACTTGTACTGGTGTTTGTGCCATTATTTACCGCCTAAAAAAAGCATGTTAAACCAGAAGCTAACTGGTAGATTGCGTTGGTCATAATGGAAATGATCTGCATGCGTCTGTATTGTTTAATTTGCGCATCCCACAGGATTTTGTGAGAAAATTGGAGAAAATTGCTTTCATTTTAAAGTTAAATTAATCAAGCCGGTGCTTTTTATGTAACAAATTCTGGCTTGGTGTTGGGTTTGAATTTGCAGAAATTTATTGAAACTAGTGCTGGACGGCTTGACCAAAAATCTGTATCACGTTTTTTTTTTTTTTTAAGATGCCTGCGGTTTCATGGTATATCACATTTATTATGGCTTAATTTACTGTCAGGAGTAAACATTGCAAGGACAAATAAAAAATAATTAAAAAATATATAGTCAAATCATTTCATAAACCTAACAATTTAGTTTAAAATGTAATACAATGCAAATTTTATTATCAGGGCCCCAGACATTTTGCGACAATCTTTTTCTGCTGGTGTGACCAAAATTTTACAATGTTGTCCAGCATCAAATGGCAAACGAAATGAAAGCTACTCATTTGTGCTTCATGGAACATTTATCAGTTCAGATCAAAAATAGGTCAGCACAGCGCCGCAAGCTACTCGCAAGTCGCAGGTCGATCTTGATTACGTGACACAGTTACTATTAAGCAGCAACCTCCTGTGGTCGCTCTCTTGAATCCAATGCAGAAGTGACTTAAACTGCAGTTCATCGACTGGCCACTAGAGATAGGCTCCAGAAGGGAAGTCAATCCCATAGACCCCCTATGTTAAAATGCCCAAATTTACAGCATAAAAAAACAGGTTTACAGCCTCATACAAAAAGTGGTTTTGGTCTATATATCTAATTTTGCCCTTCATGACAACTGTGAGGGGGGTGAATTTTTTTTATAACTCATTATATTAAACCTTAAAGTTCTGCATAATTAAGGGTGTGGCCACTTGAGTTACAGGTGGATTGCCACTATGGTCGAGCTAGGTGGGCGTGGTTTCAGCAACCAGTCACCTCAGCTCCACCCACATCCCTCCTGTTTGCCCATTTTCAGTTATCCGGGAGTGACGCGCTGCCAAGATGGCCAAAATGCTCTTCAGAAACCTACGGGTGACGTCACGGACACTACGTCCATATTTTTTTTATGGTCTATGGTTACTACACAGTGCTGGGAGATCCAGTGAAGGAATCTATTGAATTCGCGACAGAATTAATAACATTGCTGCAGAGTCTGTATATAAAGTCTTTGATCGCTGCAAGATCTATTGAGAAGCATTCAGATTTGGCGCAGAGTTATCTGTTATAAACCACAGACATCAGCTCAAACAGTGCTGACGTGGAAACCAGGAGGTTTTCAAATAGTTTTGAAAATGACAGAACCGGGCTAATATGGTCATACTTCCTGGTTCTAGTAAGAGCTCGAGCTGCTGCGTTTTGGACCAGCTGGAGTTTGTTTATTAAGCGAGCAGGGCAACCACCCAGTAAAGCATTACAATAATCTAGCCTTGAGGTCATGAACGCATGAATTAACTGTTCAGCATTTTGCATTGAAAGGATGTGCCGTAATTTAGATATATTTTTAAGATGGTAGAATGCAGTTTTACAGATGTTAGAAACGTGGCTTTCAAATGAAAGATTGGTATCAAAGAGCACACCCAGGTTCCTCACTGACGACGAGGACTTGACAGAGCAGCCATCGAGTGTTAGACAGTATTCTAGGATACTACGTGCTGAGGTTTTTGGTCCAATAATTAATATCAATAAAATATCAATAAAAAGCCAGTCACGTCTTCACCTTTTCATTTGTGTTCACATCCATGCACTAGACAATGTTTATTAGGGCTCTTAGTCCGAACGTGTGCATATTTGGATAAATATTGATTTATTTTCCCATGTTTGCAAGATATTTTGTCATATAGAATACCATTTCTATTCATTTCTCACTGAATCATGTGATCTGAGAGCATTCACAGTGAGCTCTGTGTCTCTTCTTCATAGTTTATGTCAGATATGAGTCATCACGCAATCTCTAAAGCTGTCAATCATTTTACGTGAGTGAACGTGACCATAATCCTGCCCTTCTGCATGACACGGCTCTGTGTACACTTCCTCAAGCTGTCTCTGTGAAGAACGAACTAAAGAAACATTTCTACATGTGAAACAAGCAGCCAATAAACACACGATTACTATGACAAGGTTTTTATGTGATTTTCATTTGATTTTGGCTATTTTTATATGAATAATGGATGCTAAGCAGGTATAGCGATGAGCTTGTTATAACATGCTAAATATAAAGTTTTAACATCATCAAATGAATGAAATCCCGATTATATCATGACAGGAAGGTAGTTCAAACACTCGATGTTCATTAAAAGTGAGTTTTGAGTGAAAGTGTAATTTTAATCTTTTAAATTATGTAGCTTGATGCTAACTGTAGCTCTAATGCACCTGTTGGACCAGGAGCTACAGTGGGGAGAACAAGTATTTGATACACTGCCGATTTTGCAGGTTACAAAGCATGTAGAGGTCTGTAAATTTTATCATAGGTACTCTTCAATTGTGAGAGACAGAATCTAAAACAAAAATACAGAAATTCACATTGTATGATTTTTAAATCATCACCTACCAACCAGTAAGAATTCCGGCTCTCACAGACCTGTTAGTTTTTCTTTAAGAAGCCCTGCTGTTCTCCACTCATTACCTGTATTAACTGTACCTGTTTGAACTTGTTACCTGTATAAAAGACACACACTCAATCAAACAGACTCCAACCTCTCCACAATGGCCAAGACCAGAGAGCTGTGTAAGGACATTAGGGATAAAATTGTAGACCTGCACAAGGCTGGGATGGGTTACAGGACAATAGGCAAGCAGCTTGAGGGGAAGGCAACAACTGTTGGAGCAATTATTACAAAATGGAAGAAGTTCAAGATGACGGTCAATCTCCCTCGGTCTGGGGCACCATGTAAGAACTCACCTCATGGGGCATCAATGATTATGAGGAAGGTGAGGGATCAGCCCAGAACTACACGGCAGGACCTGGTCAATGACCTGAAGAGAGCTGGGACCACAGTCTCAAAGAAAACCATTAGTAACACACTACACTGTCATTGATTAAAATCCTGCAGTGCACGCAAGGTCCCCCTGCTCAAGCCAGCGCATGTCCAGGCCCATCTGACGTTTGCCAATGACCATTTGGATGATCCAGAGGAGGAATGGGAGAAGGTCATGTGGTCTGATGAGACAAAAATAGAGCTTTTTGGTCTAAACTCCACTCGCCGTGTTTGGAGGAAGAAGAAGGATGAGTACAACCCCAAGAACACCATCCCAACCGTGAAGCATGGAGGTGGAAACATCATTCTTTGGTGAAGCTTTTCTGCACAACTGCACCGTATTGAGGGGAGGATGGATGGGGTCATGTATCGTGAGATCTTGGCCAACAACTTCCTTCCCTCAGTAAGAGCATTGAAGATGGGTCATGGCTGGGTCTTCCAGCAGCCAGGGCAACTAAGGAGTGGCTCCGTAAGAAGCATCTCAAGGTCCTGGAGTGGCCTACGCAGTCTCCAGACCTGAACCCAATAGAAAATCTGAAAGTCTGTATTGCCCAACGACAGCCAGAAACAAAAGGTCTGTATCGAGGAGTGGGCCAAAATCCCTGCTGCAGTGTGTGCAAACCTGGTCAAGAACTACAGGAAACGACTGATCAACGACTGATGATCTCTGCAATTGCAAACAAAGGTTTCTGTACCAAATATTAAGTTCTGCTTTTCTGATGCATCAAATACTTATGTAATGTATAAAAAATTACCAAACAAAACAAAATACTTTTGTTTTAGATTCCGTTACTCACAGTTGAAGAGTATCTATGATAAAAATGACAGACTTCGAAATGCTTTGTAAGTGGGCAAACCTGCAAAATCAGCAGTGTATCAAATACTTGTTCTCCCCACTGTATCTGAGTAAAATCTATTTCACTATCTATTTTGTTACAATAATTCACATAAGGTTCCATGGATATGCTTTTTGTTTTGTTTGTTTGTTTTCTAGAAAGACTTCAGATGATATGTGGATTACTGTAAAGTGCTCTTAATTGGCAAGCCATCATGCTAGAATAAAGGGTATAATGGCTGAATACAAACAAAAGAATAATGATAAAAGAGTAATGAGGATTAAGTCTCATGCTATCAGAATTGTAAAACGATCATCAGGTGAGGGCATTAGAGTATGAATTGAGCTGTTCTCCTTTCCAGACATTATACAATATACTGCAAATAGGTGTTTTCAGGCCAATAACATTTGATTAGCATCTTAGCCTTCTCTAAGAAGAAGACATGGTCTTAGAAAATGTTTCATAAAATTCAAAGTTTTGGAGATAACATCCTCAGATTTGTCTGACCACACTTGTGGCTTCACTTTAGTTGCATTTATAAGTTATACTACATTCACATATTTTTATACATTTAAAAATATATTCTTAATATTAATATCAATATTGTTTTTATGTTTGAGCCTATATATCTACATATTAATAACTGTCTGAGTAATTGAGTCTTTAACTGTAAACTCTCAAGTGCTGGCTTTTTAGAAATATTTATTTATTCAGTTCAGAATGACTTATGAGCAGCAACATTTTTATTTTGGGTATGTCAAAATGCATGCATGCATATGCATGCAAAATGGGGGGTGACAGGCAAGGGGTTAAGAAGAGGATCTATGACCTCCGGTAGGATCTCTTTTAATAGCCTCGTTTGTATAGGGTCGAGCATACATATTGTTGATTTAGATGATTTAACGAGTTTAGCCAATTCTTCCTCTCCTATAGCAGTGAATGAGTGGAATTTTTCCTCAGTGACACTACAATGCACTGTCTGATGCAATACTGTAGTGGATGGTTGTAGAGTTATAATTTTATCTCTAATATTATCAATCTTGCACATAAAAAAGTTCATAAAGTCATTACTGCTGTGCTGTTTACAACCATCAGAAGTTGAAGATTTATTTCTTGTTAATTTAGCCACTGTATCGAATAAATACCTTTTTATAATACCTTTTTAGGTTTGTGTTTGTTTTCTTCTAAGAGAGTCGAAAAAGAAGCAGATCTTGCGGTTTTTACGGCCTTCTGGTACGCAATCATGCTCTCCAGGAAATGTGAAAAACCTCCAGTTTAGTTTTCTTCCAGCTCCGCTCCATTTTTCAGGCTGCTGTTTTAAGGGCCCGAGTGTGCTCGTTCTACCATGCCGTTGGACTATTTTCTGCTGCTGCTGATCTTTTGCTGCTGTCCGTAACTTTTTTTGTGTTCAAGATTTACAAAAATTATATAATGAGAATGTACAACATGAATAATTTTTCCAAACCGTGTTTTTGTCTTACCCTGAAGCATTATGGTACACTTATAGTAAGTGTTTATATTGGGACTATTTCTGATCGGTCTGGTAGGAATCACTGTGGAGGAGCACAGTCCCTGCGTGATTCGTCATAGACATAAACAGAGAGAAGTAGATCCGGCTGCAATGTTCTTCCGCAAGACGCACACAGCAAAATCCCCAGAGTTAAATTAACTCTACTCAGAGTATATATGGTCCCTCTCTACATAGAGTTAAAATAACTATGAATCAGTGTTAAAGTTAATGAGATAATTAAGTGATTAAGTAATGATTGAGCATCAGTGATGAACACCTGCTGTTAACCAGCAGAATCAGTGAGGCTACGTCTACATTAATCCGGATAGATTTAAAAACAGAGTCTTTGTTTCAAAACACTCTCCGTCCACACTAACATTTTCCAAAAGTTTCTCATCCACACTGAAATGTCAGTAAATGCCAAATTCAACTTACTGCGCATGCGTAAAAGCTCACAGACACTGAGATGATACAGACATCATAAAGTTTCCTTCAGTGATTCTGATTGTTAACAACAGGTGTCATAATGCTCAGTCATCACTTAATCACTTAATTATCTCATTAACTTTAACACTGATTCATAGTTATTTTAACTCTATGTAGAGAGGGACCATATGTACTCTGAGTAGAGTTAATTTAACTCTGGGGATTTTGCTGTGCATGCAGTTCTGTTTATTTACAAAGATTATTTACAAAGCAATCGTTTGTGGTAGTGATAGTCCTGCCATATTTGAAGCGAGGGGACGGCTTTGCAGCCTTAGCTAAATTAAGTATACATGATACTAAGTAATGATCTGAGATGTCGTCGCTCTGCTGCAGAATTTCAACGGTATCAACATTTATTCCATGTGACAATATTAGGTCTAGAGTATGATTAAGGCGATGAGTGGGTCCTGACACATGTGGCCTTACTCCAATAGAGTTTAGAATGTCTCTAAATGCTAATCCCAATGCGTCTTTTTCATTATCTACATGGATATTAAAATCACCAACAATTAGTACTTTATCTGCAGCCAGTACTAACTCGGATAGAAAGTCAGCAAATTCTTTGATAAAGTCTGTATTGTGCCCTGGTGGCCTGTATACAGTAACCAACACAAATGTCAAACGGGATTTATCAATTACACTACATAATGCTACATAAAGCACCAAAACTTCAAAAGAATTATATTTGAAACTAGACTTCTGAGTAATACTGAAGATATTATTATAAATTACAGCAACCCCTCCCCCTTTACCTTTCAGACGCGGCTCGTGTTTATAACAATAATCTTGGGGTGGACTCATTTAAAGTAATGTAGTCGTCAGGTTTTAGCCAGGTTTATGTCAAGCACAGCACATCTAGATTATTATCTGTAATTATATCATTAACAATAAGTGCTTTTGGGGAAAGGGATCGAATATTCAGCAACCCGAGCTTTATCATTTGTTCATCTGTGTGAACATCAATTACTTTTTTACCCTTAAATGGGTTCGAGAGTTTTTAGTATTTACTAATTTGGGGAACAGACAGTTTCTATGCGATAATATCTAGGTGAATGTGTCTCTATGTTTTGAGATTTTTCTGACTTCTGTGAAGTGAGGCAGCTAGCAGATGGTCAGTTAACCCCTTTTTTTGGAAAGTGGGGCATTTTGACATACCCAAAATAAAAATGATGCTGCTCATAAGTCATTCTGAATGGACACATAACCAACATTTATCTAGAAAGCCAACACTTGAGAGTTTACAGCCGAAGACTCAGAATTACTCAGACTGTTATTAATATAGACATATAAGCTCAAACTTAAAAATGAAAATGAAAAATATGAATATATTTTTAGATGTATAAAAATATTATGTGAATGTAGTATAACAACTTATAACGTAAACTAGGAAGAAGAGACAGAGCTCGCTGTGAACGCTCTTTCCGATGCATAAATCAGTGAGAAATGAATAGAAATGGTATTCTGTATGACAAAATATTTTGCAAACATGGGATAATAAATCAATATTTCTCCAAATATGCGTACGTTTGGACTAAGAGCCCTAACAGACATTGTCTAGATGTGACTGGCTTTTTATTCTTGTTGATATTCTATTAAAAATATTGTTCATTACAGATCGATTATTTTGCATTCCTTACATAAATTAAGAAATTAATGTCACTGCAACCCAGTTTTATCATAAACAGTGGTCAAATATGGAAGCTGGAGTCTTTAATCTTTGTAATGATACCCAGTTTGTCCAGATCAAGTAAAAGTGTGATGTTTTAACATTAATCTGGGGCTGTCAGCGATCTTTGCCTGCAAAGGGGTTAAGCCAGTCTTGACCAGTTTTGAGCGTCAAATTCGTTGCATCTAGTTCCAATGCATCTAGTTGGACGCTTGAACATTTTGAATCAGATTTTTCGAATTCGCTTCAAACGCGTGAATGCACAAAAAGCGCAGGCATATATATATAATTTTTTTTTTTTTTTTTTTTTCTCCAGGTTCTGGAGCATCGGCTAAAAGAAGTGAATGCATTCATCAGGGAAGATGAGCGAGTGTCTTCTAATCCAGTGATGAAGTTGACATTTGGGAAACCAGAGCTTTTCCTGTGCTCTTTGCACCAGAACTCCTTTATCCATAACTCATCCATCTGGAGCTGCAGGACAAAGGTCTCGTTGTCGAGTCTGGCCCAGATTGTGGAGCAGAACAATGGCCGGGACACTTTACCTGTACTCTGGAGGTTCCTTCAGAAGGTAAGATATTAGGGGCGGGTTTATCTGAAGTGATTATTCAACTATAATAAATCAGCATGGGAAAAATATCATAGAATATTACATAAGATTACATTGAGTAATCATAGAAAAATAGTGGAAGTCATGACTTTGTAATCCTAATTTTATGACCAAAAGAAAGTTTCCTAAAGAAAGTTTTAACCCCTAAGGGTTGGCGGTCGACTGGCGCAGACAAGTGTTATATATCATTGAAATCTGTTACATTTCTACTTTTATTTGTTGCAAACACAGGTCCCTGTTCTCAGCCACTTAACATATCTTGGGGCTCAGAGTTTATATGGGAAAGGAGTGTTCTGATTCCCAGTCAGTGCATTCCCTTTTTAGAAATAGAATTTGAGCCCATCTCTTGGTAGAGAGCTCGCAGACGATTCAGGAGCTCTCAGGAGTTTCCTGGGTCTGAAGGCAACAGCATCATCTGTGATTTCGCTAGGGCTGTTCAACATGCGTTCACTTTGCTTGGCCATGTGAGAATCTCTGGCATACACTTTCCTCACAGCTTTTTACCAGAGAGGTGTGGAGATAGGCCTGGTCTCCAGGGGAAAAAATGGTCAAGACAGAGCATCCAGCACGAGCTGGTGCACACTGTGCGATGGCCAGCCAGCCTTCAGCACCTGGACAAGTGTGAAGAAGGCTTGGCACATTACCTGTTAGCACTTAACCTGTTTTGGGTCTTGGATAGTGCTGGGTGGTAAACCGGTTCATCCGGTAAATGGTTTCAATTTCTTGACCGATATGTGTTTTTCAAATACCGCCATACAAGAGTTTATTTTCTTGTAAATAAATGCAAACAAATGAACTAGCCATTCTTTTAATGTCTTCACATTCTTTATTCTACATAGGGCCATTAGGATGTGTCTTTGTCTTTGTGAGTGTCTCAATATTCTTGATGATTCACACCCTCCCCGCATAAGCCTTCCTGACACAAAGCGTAAATCAATGTATTGTTTTATGTGAATGAGTGGCCAGAGGGAATTTTTACATTGTTTTAAGCAAATGTTTGTTACAAGCAAAAATTCTAGTCTACGTGATCCAGTTTTTAAAAGTCTTGTGAACAAATATTCAGCATGAGTTTCATGGCCTTATGTCAGTGACTTTAAAAAAACAAAAATTCACAAACCATGCATAAACATAATTTTCTCAAAACTACAAACTTTTACATACATGCTGCTCACATATTATTGTAGCAGAGTTTGTGCTGAATACAAATGTCAGGGCATGTGAAAACACCTCCAGGGCCCAGAAACACCTCAGGGTTCAGATTAAAAAAAAAAAAAAAAAAAAAAAAAAAACATTGTGGCAGTCCAAAAATTAAACCGTTTGGGAAAAAAACAAAACGCGTGACAAAGAACCCTCCTTTGTTTTACATCTGTCACAAATTGGAGAAATAGAATCATATATTTTTACTAAATTTAGTTTTGGAATAATACAATATTACCACTTTAAACTGTATCAACCTGTGCCTCACATTTATTGAGTAGTATTGAATCTTTTTGAGACTTTCATTCCAGGTTTCATCAGACACTTCTTCATCAACGTCCTTAACCCAGGCTTCTTTTATATAATTTGTGACCCAAGTCATAAGTCATAAGTCTCACGGATATATTTGTGGCAGTAGCCAACAATACATTGTGTGGGTCAAAATTATTTTATGCCAAAAATCATTAGGATATTAACTATAGATCATGTTCAATGAAGATATTTTGTAAATGTCCTACCATAAATATAAGTGCTAAGGACTTAATTTGGACAATTTTAAAGGCAATTTTTTAAGATTTCTGAACACTCAGATACCAGATTTTCAAATAGTTGTATCTAAATTTACCCATATGACTGAAAAAAAAAAAAAAAAAAAAAAATTTGGAATCACAATGCCAAGGTATGGAAAGTGGTCTTCGACTATTTTGAGAGGCACGGGACCAAACTGGCTGGGATTTGTGTGTCTAGCAAGTGACATAAACTCACTTTTGGACCAGATTTTACTGAAGGCATTAATATGGTAAGGCCCGCCCAATCGTCCCAACAATGGCTTCCAATAAGCGGGTGAAGGTGTCTGCGCGTTTGGTCTTTTCAGTCTGGCAAAGTAATTTAATTCCAATTTACTTCCATAATCATGCTGTGGTTTCCCACTTATACGTAGTTACTATTACAATAATCAGAGGCTCACCCCATTTAGATTGGGCTAATAACACTTTGTTGCTCTAAACAGAGCCTCTCTAGTCTAAGTATATGCAACTAATGCCAATGTGTTAGTCGGAGCTCTAGAACATCTGGTGCACCCCTCTGCTTCACCTAAACTGTTTTTTTGTCCGTTACTACCCTGAGCATAGTTTTGCAGTGTTATTGATTTTAAAGTAATCTACTAGAGTTAATAATTCCAGAGTAAATCAGAATAAAATCTAATGTAACTATGTATTATTAGTCAGATAAATGTATCATGCCAATTATATAATTCAAAGATAATCAATACATAACATCAAATGCTCTGAAGTAAAGACTAAAAGATGCTCAGCTGACACCGGAAAATAACATAATACTGAGTGTCTGGAAGACACCAGCATTACAGGCTGAACCTGAGTACAGAATCATCTTCAGACTGGCAAAGCCGACACCAGGGCAAGCCCAGACGCCGAACTTCTTTGTGTTCTCGCCAGGGCTGTCGAAGAGCAGGCCCCTCATCAGCGATCAGCACTGTTCTTCCCTGAAGTTCACGATGAACTTATGAAGTCCTGGTGTGCCCCATACTCTGCCTGTTTACGCACTTCCAGCTCGGCAGTGCTCTCCACACAAGACGCCGCAGAGGAAAAGGGCAACGTGAAATTTCCCCCCTAGAGGAAGCAGTGGCTGCACATCTCTGCCTGCCCACCTCCATCGGATGGCCTCTTCATGGGCTTGGTTCAATTGATGACATTTGTGCAGCGGCTGGATGGTCCTCACGTTCACAATTTTTAGATTTTACAACTTGGAAGTCCCGCACTGCAGGCACGAGTCCTATCTTTATAGTGAAGTTGGCCTCTAAGATCCCAGACCACTAAATACTCCTTCCATGGGCTCCGACACTTGTCCGGGCCCCGTTGGTTTTCTGACCAAGTTCTACTCTATAGCCTCAGGCTTAGTTACTCAGGTGAGAGTTCAGAGCTAGGTCATCAGCTTATAGCACGGTGTTACTGAACTAAGTACCCATAAGCATCTTTTTACGAGGCAACTGTCTTTTAACTGTTTTCAAAAGGGAACATATTTGGTTACTCACATAACCTCGTTCCCCTGAGAATAACGGGATATGCTATCAAGCTTCAGTTCTTGTCGTTTCAGTTGAATTAACCTGATTTCTATGGCGAAATAGGCTGCTTTTATAGCCAGTAGCTCCGACCCATTTTGGCGGGCTCAGCTCGTTGGCTGCGGCATGCGCCCCTATTAGTTTGTGCAGTCTCGCTGTCTCACCATAGGTTCATGCAGTTCCTGCAGCCCAACCAATCAGTGCGCTTATAGCTCTGTACTATGTTGGCTGTGTAGCTGAACTGTGTTTTAAAAAACAAGGCTTCATTATTTTTCAATAGGGAATACTTGTTCCTGTTATTCTCAGGGAACCGAGGTTACGTGAGTAGCCGAATATGATTCTTATGCTTGGCTTGACTTGTTGCAGGCCTATATATGGAATGCATCAAGCAAGAAAATAAAGAGGGTCGCTCTTAAAAAAGTTTGAAAACCACTGCTCTAGGTAGATTGAGATGGTTATAAAATTCAGTCATGCAATAAGTACGATAAGATATCCGATTAGCATAAATAGCTGTTCGTCCTGTAGTTATAAAAAATAGTTTTTGCCCAAATATTTTTCTGCCTGAAATGCAGCTGCTTGCATGCTTCATATGTAAATAGGTGAATACATTGTATGCATTTTAATCATGACAGTCTCTATACATCTGCTAGGGTTCTATTGTTGATATTCATTTACAATTTAAATTTGTAATACATGCTGCTGTACAAAACTAGGATTTAGTTAAAGATTTTTTTTAGTTGCCAAGCGTAAAATTTGGTTGTATATTGATTTACTCGCATTGTAGAGGGTTGTTAGGTTAGTGTGGTGACTCTGTCTGCTAGTGAGGTCAGTGCTTTTCACACTGTGTGATTGTATACTGTTCCCCAAAGCATCAGCTACTGTCACAATGTCTAGTGAACCCACAGTAATTGTGAACATGAACATCTCCAATTACTTGCATAACCTTGGTTCCCTGAGATGAAGGAACAAGACATTGTATAAGTTGGGCACATTACGATTAAGGAGACAGCATTCACACTACTCTCTATATAGCCATGGCCCATATAAAGAGTGGTGCGAGTACCATCTCCTTACTATACTCCTTACCCACTATAGTGGCGCACTCGAACGCCATCGGCCAGTGAATTTCACTAGCATGGTTCAATAGGGCTTCAGTATTTTTCATAGAAAGGTGTTTCCCCATAGCGTTAGCTAGTGATCTCAGGGAACCTTAGGTAAATAACTGAAGCTGAATCTAATTTTGTGTGTAATATGTGGATAGTGTCTGGGAGTGACTGAGACTAGTCTCATGTTAACCAACTGTTTATTTTAGGAAGCAGAGCTACGGCTAGTGAGGTTTCTTCCTTACATCTTGGTTCTCCAAAGGGATTTGGTAAAGAAGTTCCAGAACGTGACAGACCTAACCTTCAAAACCATAGGAGAGTTTCTGGATAGCCATAAAGAAGGTACTGGTATTTTTAGTGAATGAATAAATCATTTGCCATGGCTAAGTATTGTCTTAGTGCAGGGGTGGGCAACTGTATTTGAGATTCAGTTTCCTGCAGAGATTTGCTCCAACCCTAATCCAAACACGCCTGAACAAATGACTTAATGTCAAATCTGCAGGAAAGTGGATCTCGATGGCCAGAGTTGCCCAGCCCTGTCTTAGGGTCAGTGTGAGGATGTTCATGATTGATTGATGATAAATTAATTGGTGTTAATAATTTCAGCAAGCTTGTTGGTGGTTAATTTACCAATTTCAGTGCAAAAGTGTTCAGAATCATGCAAGCATATGACATTTCTGTGTAAATAAAGATTATGTTCACTGTAAAACCAGTAATAGCGACATCTTTTCAATCAACAGCTTCAATAGCTTGGTATGAAAAGTGCATACAAATCTTCTTGTCAACATGGAACCAACTCAGGATATCTTTGGCTACCAAAGGTAAACCGACTCCTACTTAGTAACCCTGTTTTAGGCCACTGTTATATAATTTATTGGGCATATGGGCAATGTTTATTGTTTTCTGTTGACAAATGATACATGATCTTTTTCTGTCAGGAGACATAAAGCTGCCGGCTGACTACACTCAGGAGAACCTATGTCTGGACACTGACCTGCAGGTGCTGCTGCCACAGAGACATGGTCTGGGCCTGTGCTCCACTGCCCTCGTCAGCTACCTCATCACCCTTCACAATGACCTTGTGTACGCTGTGGAAAAACATACCGGAGAGGAGTCTGGGTAAGTAATTCAGATGTCTTGAGGTATTTGATATAGTAACAATTGCTCATTTAGGATTATTGAGTTGAACAAAGCCTTAACCCTAAGTTCTGTCAGGACCGCTATCGTCAAAGATGATTGATTGATTATTAGCATATAGCTTGGATTGGCTGTATGGTTCTGTTCTGGGCAAGAACTCCCTGCCCACCCATGCAGCCTAGC
Source organism: Paracanthobrama guichenoti (assembly GCA_018749465.1). Classification (NCBI taxonomy): domain Eukaryota; kingdom Metazoa; phylum Chordata; class Actinopteri; order Cypriniformes; family Gobionidae; genus Paracanthobrama; species Paracanthobrama guichenoti. Next base: position 974,117 of record JAGHMJ010001553.1, read on the forward strand.
ATAGATAAAATCAGGGAGAGCAGTAATAACCCCCCTTAGGGTGAACAGAATAGAACCAACATAATGTATTGCAGATATCATTAATGTTAATATTACATGTACAAAATAATTCAGGAATTTAGTCTGATTCAAGGGGAATCAAAATACCAAATCCTGACTGGACGAGAGGAGGAGCTGGGGATATGAGGGTAATGAGCTCTGGAGAACGTTCTGGAGAATGATAGCTGCTGATAATACTGAAGGAGCTTATAAATGTATGCTGCCTGTGATAGACGTCGTATTCCTAAAGGTAGATGTGATCAGCTGACTGTCAGCTGAAGCGAGCTTGACTACCGTGGCCCGCCAGAACTGACGCTACACTTGATTATTAATCATTATGGCATGACTCATCCTACACCATGTATATTTCAAATCATATGAAATAGATTTGAGATATTTCAAATCATGTGTCTTGATGATGGAATGCCCAATGCTGCTGGATGAGGGGAAAAAAAACATCAATAGACTTACATTTAAGGAGGGTTCTGAGCCATATCTAGATGAGTTGGATTCTTTTAATTTGATCCAGTAAGCAACCACCCAGAACACCTTTCACCATTATCCTGTCAGCGCTGTGACCTGGTGATTTAAAGTTAGCATCTTTTCTACCACATTTCCCAGTTACACTTATTTCTCTTTGATTCTCTGCCCTGTTTCCTCCAGTTACACGGTAAGCCCAGCTGACCTGACGGAACTGCACGTGATCCATTACGAGTATGAGCGGGATCTGCTGCCGCTGGTGCTGTCCAACTGCCAGTACAGCATGGAGCGCGGACAGGAAACACTGATGGAGTACGACCTGCCCAAGATCCAGCACCAGATCTTCACACGCTTTCTACAGGGCAAACCCCACATAACCTTTAATGTATGTCACAGCACCACAAGGGTTGACAATTCGATTAAAACAAATGAGTTCAACCACTAGAGTGGATATGAATAAATATTATATTTATTTATATTTGTTTTGGTTTTTTAGGGAATTCCGACAGTGGTAAACAGACAGGACAGAAATTATGAGATCATATTTATGGATGTGAAAGGCAAAATTCAACAAGTAAGTAGCATTATTTGTTTTAGCATAATGCATGTTCATGTTAATTTTGTTAGACATAGGTCCACAAGAAAAGCTTTACTGTGAAAATGCTTTTAATGAATGTTTCTTTACATTATGTTTATATGCAACATTACAAATTGCACACAAGCCATATTGTGATTTTGCGTTCAAAGGAGCCGTTGCAGGCACTTACACAATACAACTTGATGAAGGAGCTGCAGTCCTACAGTGACGTGTGTGAGGCATTGTCCACAGTAGAGCTGGCCCTGGGTTTCCTCGCCATGACGGGGGGACAGCCACACATGCAGCTGAGCATCTATTTGAAGGAGGTGCTACAGATGACTGACAACGTGGCCCCACACATCTTCAAGGTTGGTCATGAACACAGACTTTCTTCGTTTTTTGTTTGTCCGGAGCAGTGTAACTAGGATGCTATCCTCACTGGTCTTCAGGATGCCCTGTAGAGTTAGATCATGATTAGACATGTTTCTCTTAAGGGAGTGTTTACACACATTCTTATGTTCACAAACAGTTAGATGGAACAGAATAAAACAAAGTAGAAACCTTGAGATGTTAGTGATACCTCAGTGAATAAGTGAGTGTGTGCAGGTGTTAAGCAGGTGCAGTCTTAAACACTGTGTGGCGCTATGGCAGCAACTCAGTTGTCTGAAATCAGAGACAGCGCTACGTCTGAAGAGGGTAAGACATTTAACACTGTAAACAGTATTCTGCATTGTGCTGTCAGTGAGTTTGTATGTGTTGATGACTCATGTGTTCATCTGCTCTTCAGGACCCATTTATGAGCATCAGTGAAGAGTACAAACATCCTCTACAGGAGGAACACAAGACACTGCTCACTTGTTTTTTCACTAAGTCCAGCGCTGATGCCTTTCTGTTGGAGATTCATGAATTTCTGCTTTTGGTTCTGAAGAACCCAAAAGCCATGGACATCTACAGGCCTAACTGGGGGTAAGAGCTGATGGGCGGGGTTGGTACAGATGTATACACAGCTAACAGGGAACATTCTCATAACTTTGGCTAACATTTTGGCAAATTTATCTAAAAGTTATGAACAAACATTTTTCCAGTAACATTTGTTCAGTGTTATCTGTTCTTCGATAATGTTCTCCAAATATCAAAAACGTTATTTATGCATTGTTTGTAGAAGGTTTTTTGAATGGCATAACATTGAGAGAAATCGTTCTTAGAACAAATCTCTTGGAACATCTTTTAAACATTTAGAATGACAACTAACTTTAAATGAATAAGGTTGTGTGTGCTGTTTTAAAAGAACATCCTTGGAACTTGGGAACGTTTTTTAGCCTGTCCGATAGTTATCGTTCCTAACTTTTATGAACGTGTTTTTTTAGAAAGTGTTTCATTCTTTGTTCATGAAATCGCTATATATTGTAATTAGTGTTTGATAAATGTTCTCATAATGTTGGCAGAAAACATTATTTGAACAAAATTCTTCAATTGTCCTTTAAATATTAAGGATCACTAACTCTTTGGCAAAAAAAGGCTTGAAATAATGAAAATGATTGCATGAGTTACACCAGTATAATAGATTGCTATATGAGTTAACGTAACTAACTTTTGTGGATGTGTCTAATAAAATTTGATGTTGTTGTATCTTAAAAAAACTAACGTGAGAACATATGGAACCGTGACTCCCGCCATGTTTCATTTCAGATTTTAGGGCCAACGTACGTCATCGAATTCTATGATAAGGGTCCAATCTTCTGCGATTCACATAATTATGTGATGTGACACAGAAAAATAAGACCCAAATTCTTTCTTTGTGATATCAGTAATTGGTTAAGGATAAAAGACTCAAGTTGTTTTTAAAAGATTCACAAGTCCTTTTTGTCGAGTCAAGTCTGTTCTACTTTCGTCCATCCAAGGACGCTGAGTAAGGTAGTGATTGGTACTCACGTCACCGCTGACGTTGTGACTTTTGGATCACACGTCACTTAAGGTGTGGTTTTGAGTACATCAGATGACCACCTTCCCCCTCTCTTAGTTTGGGACACTAGTCAAGGTCTTTTACCTTGGCTGTATGAGAACACTTCAAACAGGAGGCTGTTCAATCATTTTAGATTGAATGTGAAGTGGGGAGAGTTGGTCATCTGATTTATCTGAAAGATTGCTGAGATTGCTAACTTGTAGAGCCTCTTCTGTATTATCAGCACAAGAAAGACACAATTGTAATAAAATAAATGTTATTAACAAAGATAAACAAGAATAACACAACTACTAAATTAATACAGTGAATGATAAAGAAGTAAAGTACATAAGATGCATAAGATACATGTGATTAAGATGAGTGTGACTATGGATGAGATGGAAAGATAAGCTGTTGTTTCTCTGAAACTGAGGTGAAGAACCTTATGCATCAAACAAATAAACGAAAGATGATTTGTTATGAACTAGCACGAGCTATATTACCTCTAATGTAAATTAGAAAATCATATACTGATAATATACATCAATGTCAAGGTCTGTGGAAAGAGGTTTGGTTAAGTGATATTTATGTCAATTGTTTTTTTGTTTTTCATCTTTCTTGAGCAATGCACCAATGTTCTCTGAAAACACTTGCAATTGCTGAAAGAAAAAATAAGTTGGGAAAGGTCAAGGGACAAGAGCCCAACTAAAACAAACACTGATCACCATCAAACGTCAATGTCAAACGAAACATCATCACTTCAAGCAAACATCATTCAGACATCTGTTTATCCTCAATAAGAACTTTTGTGTTTGACAGAAATAAAGTCAGTCTGGTTAGTAATGTGTGAAGCTGGTAATGCTGTTTGTGGAGCTGTTTAATCCTCCTCTGCTGAGATCTCCAGAGATTGAATGTCTTTTATCTTTAGTTGATTTCATCTAAAGCTGTGGCTGAACTCAGCTGTAGTTCTTGTGCTTCTCTGTCCTTCAGTGATTCTGCTTATTAACAGCAGGTGTTAGAATGTCACTGATGGAGCTTCTGAAATCACTGAGGGCGCTTCTGACATCACTGAGGGTGCTTCTGACATCACTGAGGGTGCTTCTGACATCACTGATGGAGCTTCTGAAATCACTGAGGGCGCTTCTGACATCACTGAGGGTGCTTCTGACAATACTGAGGGTGCTTCTGACATCACTGAGGGTGCTTCTGACATCACTGATGGAGCTTCTGAAATCACTGAGGGCGCTTCTAAAATCACTGAGGGCGCTTCTAAAATCACTGAGGGCGCTTCTGAAATCACTGACGGTGCTTCTGAAATCACTGAGGGTGCTTCTGAAATCACTGATGGAGCTTCTGAAATCACTGATGGAGCTTCTAAAATCACTGATGGAGCTTCTGACATCACTGATGGAGCTTCTGAAATCACTGATGGAGCTTCTAAAATCACTGATGGAGCTTCTGAAATCACTAAGGGCGCTTCTGACATCACTGAGGGCGCTTCTGAAATCACTGATGGAGCTTCTGACATCACTGATGGAGCTTCTGAAATCACTGAGGGTGCTTCTGAAATCACTGATGGAGCTTCTGAAATCACTGAGGCGCTTCTGACATCACTGAGGGCGCTTCTGACATCACTGAGGCGCTTCTGAAATCACTGAGGGTGCTTCTGACATCACTGATGGAGCTTCTGAAATCACTGAGGTGCTTCTGAAATCACTGATGGAGCTTCTGAAATCACTGAGGGTGCTTCTGAAATCACTGAGTGCGCTTCTGACATCACTGAGGGCGCTCTGAAATCACTGAGGGCGCTTCTGAAATCACTGATGGAGCTTCTGAAATCACTGAGGGCGCTTCTGAAATCACTGATGGAGCTTCTGAAATCACTGACTGAGGGCGCTTCTGACATCACTGAGGGCGCTTCTGAAATCACTGATGGTGCTTCTGAAATCACTGAGGGTGCTTCTGAAATCACTGATGGAGCTTCTGACATCACTGAGGGCGCTTCTGAAATCACTGATGGCGCTTCTGAAATCACTGAGGCGCTTCTGAAATCACTGAGGCGCAAATCACTGAGGGCGAAATCACTGACGGTGCTTCTGAAATCACTGAGGGTGCTTCTGAAATCACTGATGGAGCTTCTGAAATCACTGATGGAGCTTCTGAAATCACTGATGGAGCTTCTAAAATCACTGATGGAGCTTCTGACATCACTGATGGAGCTTCTGAAATCACTGATGGAGCTTCTAAAATCACTGATGGAGCTTCTGAAATCACTAAGGGCGCTTCTGACATCACTGAGGCGCTTCTGACATCACTGAGGGCGCTTCTGAAATCACTGAGGGTGCTTCTGAAATCACTGAGTGCGCTTCTGACATCACTGAGGGTGCTTCTGACATCACTGAGGCGCTTCTGAAATCACTGAGGGCGCTTCTGAAATCACTGATGGAGCTTCTGACATCACTGAGGCGCTTCTGACATCACTGATGGAGCTTCTGAAATCACTGATGGTGCTTCTGAAATCACTGAGGGCGCTTCTGAAATCACTGATGGAGCTTCTGACATCACTGAGGGCGCTTCTGACATCACTGAGGCGCTTCTGAAATCACTGATGGTGCTTCTGAAATCACTGAGGGTGCTTCTGAAATCACTGATGGAGCTTCTGACATCAATGAGGCGCTTCTGAAATCACTGATGGAGCTTCTGAAATCAATGAGGGTGCTTCTGAAGGGCGCTTCTGAAATCACTGAGGGTGCTTCTGAAGGGCGCTTCTGAAATCACTGATGGAGCTTCTGAAATCACTGATGGAGCTTCTGACATAACTGAGGGCGCTTCTGACATCACTGAGGGCGCTTCTGAAATCACTGAGGGCGCTTCTGAAATCACTGAGGCGCTTCTGAAATCACTGATGGAGCTTCTGAAATCACTGAGGCGCTTCTGAAATCACTGATGGAGCTTCTGAAATCACTGAGGCGCTTCTGAAATCACTGATGGCGCTTCTGAAATCACTGAGGCGCTTCTGAAATCACTGAGGCGCTTCTGACATCACTGAGGGCGCTTCTGACATCACTGAGGGCGCTTCTGAAATCACTGATGGAGCTTCTGACATCACTGAGGGCGCTTCTGAAATCACTGAGGGTGCTTCTGAAATTACTGAGGGTGCTTCTGAAATCACTGTTGGAGCTTCTGAAATCACTGAGGGCGCTTCTGAAATCACTGAGGGCGCTTCTGAAATCACTGAGGGCATTTCTGAAATCACTGATGGAGCTTCTGAAATCAATGAGGGCGCTTCTGAAATCACTGATGGTGCTTCTGAAATCACTGAGGGCGCTTCTGAAATCACTGAGGCGCTTCTGACATCACTGAGGGCGCTTCTGACATCACTGAGGGCGCTTCTGAAATCACTGATGGAGCTTCTGACATCACTGAGGGCGCTTCTGAAATCACTGAGGGCGCTTCTGAAATCACTGAGGGTGCTTCTGAAATCACTGAGGGTGCTTCTGAAATCACTGATGGAGCTTCTGAAATCCCTGAGGGCGCTTCTGACATCACTGAGGGTGCTTCTGAAATCACTGATGGAGCTTCTGAAATCACCGATGGAGCTTCTGAAATCACCGAGGGCGCTTCTGAAATCACTGATGGAGCTTCTGAAATCACTGATGGAGCTTCTGACATCACTGATGGAGCTTCTGAAATCACTGGAGCTTCTGAAATCACTGAGGGCGCTTCTGAAATCACTGATGGAGCTTCTGAAATCACTGATGGAGCTTCTGAAATCACTGATGGAGCTTCTGACATCACTGATGGAGCTTCTGACATCACTGATGGAGCTTCTGAAATCACTGAGGGCGCTTCTGAAATCACTGAGGGTGCTTCTGAATCATCACTGAGGTGCTTCTGACATCACTGAGGGTGCTTCTGAAATCACTGAGGGCGCTTCTGACATCACTGAGGGCTCTTCTGACATCACTGAGGGTGCTTCTGACAATACTGAGGGTGCTTCTGACATCACTGAGGGTGCTTCTGACATCACTGGCGGTGCTTCTGAAATCACTGAGGGTGCTTCTGAAATCACTGAGTGCGCTTCTGACATCACTGAGGGCGCTTCTGACATCACTGAGGGCGCTTCTGAAATCACTGATGGCGCTTCTGAAATCACTGATGGAGCTTCTGAAATCATTGAGGCGCTTCTGAAATCACTGATGGAGCTTCTGAAATCACTGAGGGCGCTTCTGAAATCACTGAGGCGCTTCTGAAATCACTGATGGTGCTTCTGAAATCACTGAGGTGCTTCTGAAATCACTGATGGAGCTTCTGACATCACTGAGGGCGCTTCTGAAATCACTGATGGAGCTTCTGAAATCAATTAGGGTGCTTCTGAAGGGCGCTTCTGAAATCACTGAGGGTGCTTCTGAAGGGCGCTTCTGAAATCACTGATGGAGCTTCTGAAATCACTGATGGCGCTTCTGAAATCACTGATGGAGCTTCTGAAATCACTGATGGAGCTTCTGACATCACTGAGGGCGCTTCTGACATCACTGAGGCGCTTCTGACATCACTGAGGGCGCTTCTGAAATCACTGAGGGCGCTCTGAAATCACTGAGGCGCTTCTGAAATCACTGAGGCGCTTCTGAAATCACTGATGGAGCTTCTGAAATCACTGATGGAGCTTCTGACATCACTGAGCGCTTCTGAAATCACTGATGGAGCTTCTGAAATCAATGAGGGTGCTTCTGAAGGCGCTTCTGAAATCACTGAGGGTGCTTCTGAAGGGCGCTTCTGAAATCACTGATGGAGCTTCTGAAATCACTGAGGCGCTTCTGAAATCACTGATGGAGCTTCTGACATTACTGAGGGCGCTTCTGACATCACTGAGGGCGCTTCTGAAATCACTGAGGGCGCTTCTGAAATCACTGAGGGCGCTTCTGAAATCACTGATGGAGCTTCTGAAATCACTGAGGGCGCTTCTGAAATCACTGATGGAGCTTCTGAAATCACTGAGGCGCTTCTGAAATCACTGATGGTGCTTCTGAAATCACTGAGGCGCTTCTGAAATCACTGAGGCGCTTCTGACATCACTGAGGCGCTTCTGAAATCACTGATGGAGCTTCTGACATCACTGAGAGCGCTTCTGAAATCACTGAGGTGCTTCTGAAATCACTGAGGGTGCTTCTGAAATCACTGAGGGTGCTTCTGAAATCACTGAGGGTGCTTCTGAAATCACTGATGGAGCTTCTGAAATCCCTGAGGGCGCTTCTGACATCACTGAGGGTGCTTCTGAAATCACTGATGGAGCTTCTGAAATCGCCGATGGAGCTTCTGAAATCACTGAGGGCGCTTCTGAAATCACTGATGGAGCTTCTGAAATCACTGATGGAGCTTCTGACATCACAGATGGAGCTTCTGAAATCACTGGAGCTTCTGAAATCACTGAGGCGCTTCTGAAATCACTGATGGAGCTTCTGGAAATCACTGATGGAGCTTCTGAAATCACTGAGGCGCTTCTGACATCACTGAGGCGCTTCTGAAATCACTGAGGGCGCTTCTGACATCACTGAGGGCTCTTCTGACATCACTGAGGGTGCTTCTGACAATACTGAGGGTGCTTCTGACATCACTGAGGGTGCTTCTGACATCACTGATGGAGTTTCTGAAATCACTGAGGGCGCTTCTGACATCACTGAGGGCGCTTCTGAAATCACTGAGGGTGCTTCTGAAATCACTGACGGTGCTTCTGAAATCACTGAGGGTGCTTCTGAAATCACTGATGGAGCTTCTGAAATCACTGATGGAGCTTCTGAAATCACTGATGGAGCTTCTGACATCACTGATGGAGCTTCTGAAATCACTGATGGAGCTTCTAAAATCACTGATGGAGCTTCTGAAATCACTAAGGGCGCTTCTGACATCACTGAGGGCGCTTCTGACATCACTGAGGGCGCTTCTGACATCACTGATGGAGCTTTTGACATCACTGATGGAGCTTCTGAAATCACTGAGGGTGCTTCTGAAATCACTGAGTGCGCTTCTGACATCACTGAGGTGCTTCTGACATCACTGAGGTGCTTCTGACATCACTGAGCGCTGAAATCACTGAGGCGCTGAAATCACTGATGGAGCTTCTGAAATCACTGAGGGTGCTTCTGACATCACTGAGGCGCTTCTGAAATCACTGAGGCGCTTCTGAAATCACTGATGGTGCTTCTGAAATCACTGAGGGGTGCTTCTGAAATCACTGATGGAGCTTCTGACATCACTGAGGCGCTTCTGAAATCACTGATGGAGCTTCTGAAATCAATGAGGGTGCTTCTGAAGGCGCTTCTGAAATCACTGAGGGTGCTTCTGAAGGCGCTTCTGAAATCACTGATGGAGCTTCTGAAATCACTGAGGGCATTTCTGAAATCACTGATGGAGCTTCTGAAATCACTGATGGAGCTTCTGAAATCACTGAGGCGCTTCTGAAATCACTGATGGAGCTTCTGAAATCACCGATGGAGCTTCTGAAATCACCGAGGCGCTTCTGAAATCACTGATGGAGCTTCTGGAAATCACTGATGGAGCTTCTGACATCACTGATGGAGCTTCTGAAATCACTGGAGCTTCTGAAATCACTGAGGGCGCTTCTGAAATCACTGATGGAGCTTCTGGAAATCACTGATGGAAATCACTGATGGAGCTTCTGAAATCACTGATGGAGCTTCTGACATCACTGATGGAGCTTCTGACATCACTGATGGAGCTTCTGAAATCACTGAGGGCGCTTCTGAAATCACTGACTGAGGTGCTTCTGAAATCACTGAGGGTGCTTCTGACATCACTGAGGGGTGCTTCTGAAATCACTGAGGGCGCTTCTGACATCACTGAGGGCTCTTCTGACATCACTGAGGGTGCTTCTGACAATCACTGAGGTGCTTCTGACATCACTGAGGGTGCTTCTGACATCACTGGCCGGCGCTTCTGAAATCACTGAGGGTGCTTCTGAAATCACTGGGTGCGCTGATCTGACATCACTGAGGCGCTTCTGGACATCACTGAGGGCGCTTCTGAAATCACTGATGGCGCTTCTGAAATCACTGATGGAGCTTCTGAAATCATTGAGGGCGCTTCTGAAATCACTGATGGAGCTTCTGAAATCACTGAGCGCTTCTGACATCACTGAGGCGCTTCTGAAATCACTGATGGTGCTTCTGAAATCACTGAGGTGCTTCTGAAATCACTGATGGAGCTTCTGACATCACTGAGGGCGCTTCTGAAATCACTGATGGAGCTTCTGAAATCAATGAGGGTGCTTCTGAAGGGCGCTTCTGAAATCACTGAGGTGCTTCTGAAGGCGCTTCTGAAATCACTGATGGAGCTTCTGAAATCACTGATGGCGCTTCTGAAATCACTGATGGATCACTTCTGAAATCACTGATGGAGCTTCTGACATCACTGAGGGCGCTTCTGACATCACTGAGGCGCTTCTGACATCACTGAGGCGCTCTGAAATCACTGAGGCGCTTTCTGAAATCACTGAGCGCTACTGAAATCACTGATGGCGCTTCTGGAAATCACTGATGGAGCTTCTGACATCACTGATGGCGCTTCTGAAATCACTGATGGAGCTTCTGAAATCAATGAGGGTGCTTCTGAAGGCGCTTCTGAAATCACTGAGGGTGCTTCTGAAAGGCGCTTCTGAAATCACTGATGGATCTTCTGAAATCACTGAGGCGCTTCTGAAATCACTGATGGGCTTCTGACATTACTGAGGCGCTTCTGACATCACTGAGGCGCAACTCATGGAAATCACTGAGCGCTTCTGAAATCACTGAGGCGCTTCTGAAATCACTGATGGAGCTTCTGAAATCACTGAGTGGCGCTTCTGAAATCACTGATGGAGCTTCTGAAATCAATGAGGGTGCTTCTGACTGGCGCTTCTGAAATCACTGAGGGTGCTTCTGAAGGCGCTTCTGAAATCACTGATGGAGCTTCTGAAATCACTGATGGCATTTCTGAAATCACTGATGGAGCTTCTGAAATCACTGATGGAGCTTCTGAAATCACTGAGGCGCTTCTGAAATCACTGATGGAGCTTCTGAAATCACCGATGGAGCTTCTGAAATCACTGATGGGCGCTTCTGAAATCACTGATGGAGCTTCTGAAATCACTGATGGAGCTTCTGACATCACTGATGGAGCTTCTGAAATCACTGGAGCTTCTGAAATCACTGAGGGCGCTTCTGAAATCACTGATGGAGCTTCTGAAATCACTGATGGAGCTTCTGAAATCACTGATGGAGCTTCTGACATCACTGATGGAGCTTCTGACATCACTGATGGAGCTTCTGAAATCACTGATGGCGCTTCTGAAATCACTGAGGGTGCTTCTGAAATCACTGAGGTGCTTCTGACATCACTGAGGGTGCTTCTGAAATCACACTGGAGGGCACTTCTGACATCACTGGGCGCTCTTCTGACATCACTGAGGGTGCTTCTGACAATCACTGAGGTGCTTCTGACATCACTGAGGGTGCTTCTGACATCACTGGAGGTGCTTCTGAAATCACTGAGGTGCTTCTGAAATCACTGAGTGCGCTTCTGACATCACTGAGGCGCTTCTGACATCACTGAGGCGCTTCTGAAATCACTGATGGCGCTTCTGAAATCACTGATGGAGCTTCTGAAATCATTGAGGCGCTTCTGAAATCACTGATGGAGCTTCTGAAATCACTGAGGCGCTTCTGACATCACTGAGGGCGCTTCTGAAATCACTGATGGTGCTTCTGAAATCACTGAGGTGCTTCTGAAATCACTGATGGAGCTTCTGACATCACTGAGGCGCTTCTGAAATCACTGATGGAGCTTCTGAAATCAATTAGGGTGCTTCTGAAGGCGCTTCACTGAAATCACTGAGGGTGCTTCTGACTGAGGCGCTTCTGAAATCACTGATGGAGCTTCTGAAATCACTGATGGGCGCTTCTGAAATCACTGATGGAGCTTCTGAAATCACTGATGGAGCTTCTGACATCACTGAGGGCGCTTCTGAGCATCACTGAGGGCGCTTCTGACATCACTGAGGCGCTTCTGAAATCACTGAGGCGCTTCTTCACTGAAATCACTGAGGCGCTTCTGAAATCACTGATGGAGCTTCTGAAATCACTGATGGAGCTTCTGACAATGTCACTGAGGCGCTTCTGAAATCACTGATGGAGCTTCTGAAATCACTGAGGGTGCTTCTGAAGGCGCTTCTGAAATCACTGAGGGTGCTTCTGAAGGGCGCTTCTGAAATCACTGATGGATCTTCTGAAATCACTGAGGCGCTTCTGAAATCACTGATGGAGCTTCTGAGCATTACTGAGGCGCTTCTGACATCACTGATGGGCGCTTGGACAATCACTGAGTGGTGCTTCTGAAATCACTGAGGGCGCTTCTGAAATCACTGAGGCGCTTCTGAAATCACTGATGGAGCTTACAAATCACTGAGCGCTTCTGAAATCACTGATGGAGCTTCTGAAATCACTGAGGCGCTTCTGAAATCACTGATGGTGCTTCTGAAATCACTGAGGGCGCTTCTGAAATCACTGATGGCGCTTCTGACATCACTGAGGGCGCTTCTGAAATCACTGATGGAGCTTCTGACATCACTGGCGCTCACTGGAAATCACTGAGGTGCTTCTGAAATCACTGATGGAGCTTCTGAAATCACTGAGGCGCTTCTGAAATCACTGAGTAGCTTCTGAAATCACTGAGGGCTTTTCTGAAATCACTGATGGAGCTTCTGAAATCACTGAGGCGCTTCTGAAATCACTGATGGAGCTTCTGAAATCAATGAGGCGCTTCTGAAATCACTGATGGCGCTTCTGAAATCACTGATGGCGCTTCTGGACATCACTGAGGAGCTTCTGAAATCACTGAGGCGCTTCTGAAATCACTGATGGAGCTTCTGACATCACTGAAGGGCGCTTCTGAAATCACTGAAGGCGCTTCTGAAATCACTGACTGGTGCTTCTGAAATCACTGATGGAGCTTCTGAAATCACTGATGAGCGCTTCTGAAATCACTGAGGGTGCTTCTGAAATCACTGATGGAGCTTCTGAAATCACTGATGGAGCTTCTGAAATCACTGAGCGCTTCTGAAATCACTGACTGGCGCTTCTGAAATCACTGATGGAGCTTCTGACAGAATCACTGAAGATGGAGCTTCTGAAATCACTGGAGCTTCTGAAATCACTGAGCTTGGGCGCTTCTGAAATCACTGATGGAGCTTCTGAAATCACTGAGGGCCAGCTTCTGAAATCACTGATGGAGCTTCTGAAATCACTGAGGCGCTTCTGAAATCACTGATGGGCGCTTCTGACATCACTGATGCGCTTCTGAAATCACTGATGGAGCTTCTGACATCACTGAGGCTCTTCTGACATCACTGAGGGTGCTTCTGACAAGGGTACTGGAGCTAGAAATCACTGACATCACTGAGGTGACTTCTGAACATCACTGATGGAGCTTCTGAAATCACTGAGCGCTTCGACATCACTGATGGTGCTTCATCACTGATGGAGCTTCTGAAATCACTGAGGTGCTTCTGAAATCACTGAGCGGTGCTTCTGAAATCACTGATGGTGCTTCTGAAATCACTGATGGCGCTTCTGGAAATCACTGATGGAGCTTCTGAAATCACTGATGGAGCTTCTGAAATCACTGATGGAGCTTCTGAAATCACTGATGGAGCTTCTGGAAATCACTAAGGGCGCTTCTGAAATCACTGAGGCCTTCTGAAATCACTGAGAGCTTCTGACATCACTGATGGAGCTTCTGACATCACTGATGGAGCTTCTGAAATCACTGATGGAGCTTCTGAAATCACTGAGTGCGCTTCTGAAATCACTGGGGTGCTCACCGATGGACATCACTGAGGTGCTTCTGACATCACTGAGGGCTTCTGAAATCACTGAGAGCGCTTCTGAAATCACTGATGGAGCTTCTGAAATCACTGAGGTGCTTCTGACATCACTGAGGAGCTTCTGGAAATCACTGAGGCGCTTCTGAAATCACTGATGGTGCTTCTGAAATCACTGAGGTGCTTCTGAAATCACTGATGGAGCTTCTGACATCACTGATGGAGCTTCTGAAATCACTGATGGCTTTCTGAAATCACTGATGGATTAATACTGCTTCTGAAATGAGCGCTTTGAAATCACTGAGGGCGGTTGAAATTCTGAAGGCGCTTCTGAAATCACTGATGGAGCTTCTGAAATCACTGATGGAGCTTCTGACATCACTGAGAAGGGCATCACATTGTGCTTCTGAAATCACTGATGGAGCTTCTGAAATCACTGAGGGCGCTTCTGAAATCACTGATGGAGCTTCTGAAATCACTGATGGAGCTTCTGAAATCACTGAGGGCGCTTCTGAAATCACTGAGGCTGAAATCACTGAGGGCTTTTCTGAAATCACTGATGGCGCTTCTGAAATCACTGAGGGCGCTTCTGAAATCACTGAGGGCATTTCTGAAATCACTGAGGGCGCTCTGGGACATCACTGAGGGCGCTTCTGAAATCACTGAGGCGCTTCTGAAATCACTGAGGCGCTTCTGACATCACTGAGCGCTTCTGAAATCACTGATGGAGCTTCTGACATCACTGAGGGCTCTTCTGAAATCACTGAGAGCTTCTGTGCTTCTGACAATACTGAGGGTGCTTCTGAAATCACTGAGGTGCTTCTGACATCACTGAGGGTGCTTCTGAAATCACTGAGGTGCTTCTGAAATCACTGGAGCTTCTGAAATCACCGAGGAGCTTCTGACATCACTGATGGTGCTTCTGAAATCACTGAGGCGCTTCTGAAATCACTGATGGCGCTTCTGAAATCACTGATGGAGCTTCTGAAATCACTGAGGCGCTTGAAATCACTGAGGGCTTCTGGAAATCACTGATGGAGCTTCTGAAATCACTGAGGGCGCTTCTGACATCACTGAGGGCGCTTCTGAAATCACTGATGGCGCTTCTGAAATCACTGAGGGTGCTTCTGAAATCACTGATGGAGCTTCTGACATCACTGAGGCGCTTCTGAAATCACTGATGGAGCTTCTGAAATCAATGAGGGTGCTTCTGAAGGGCGCTTCTGAAATCACTGATGGGTGCTTCTAGCGCTTCTGAAATCACTGATGGAGCTTCTGAAATCACTGAAATCACTACAGCGCTTCTGAAATCACTGAGGGCTTCTGAAATCACTGAGAGCTTCTGAAATCACTGATGGAGCTTCTGAAATCACTGAGCGCTTCTGACATCACTGAGCGCTTCTGAAATCACTGAGGCGCTTCTGAAATCACTGATGGTGCTTCTGAAATCACTGAGGTGCTTCTGGGAAATCACTGATGGAGCTTCTGACATCACTGGAGGGCGCTTCTGAAATCACTGATGGAGCACCTGAAATCAATGATGGAGCTTGAGAATCACTGAGGCGCTTCTGAAATCACTGAGGGTGCTTCTGAAGGGCGCTTCTGAAATCACTGATGGAGCTTCTGAAATCACTGATGGAGCTTCTGAAATCACTGAGGGCATTTTCTGAAATCACTGATGGAGCTTCTGGAAATCACTGAGGGCGCTTCTGAAATCACTGATGGAGCTTCTGAAATCACTGATGGAGCTTCTGACATCACTGAGGGCGCTACTGGCATCACTGAGGGCGCTTCTGAAATCACTGAGCGCTTCTGAAATCACTGAGGCGCTTCTGAAATCACTGAGGCATTTCTGAAATCACTGAGGCGCTTCTGAAATCACTGAGGGTGCTTCTGAAATCACTGAGCGCTTCTGACATCACTGAGGGCGCTTCTGAAATCACTGATGGAGCTTCTGACATCACTACAAGGGCTCTTCTGACATCACTGAGGTGCTTCTGACATCACTGAGGGTGCTTCTGACATCACTGAGGTGCTTCTGAAATCACTGATGGTGCTTCTGAAATCACTGAGGTGCTTCTGAAATCACTGAGTGCGCTTCTGACATCACTGAGGCGCTTCTGACATCACTGAGGGAGCTTCTGAAATCACTGATGGCGCTTCTGAAATCACTGATGGAGCTTCTGAAATCACTGAGGGCGCTTCTGAAATCACTGATGGAGCTTCTGAAATCACTGATGGGAGCCTGAGCGCTTCTGAAATCACTGATGGCGCTTCACAAATCACTGATAGCGCTTCTGAAATCACTGAGGCGCTTCTGAAATCACTGATGGAGCTTCTGACATCACTGAGGGCGCTTCGAAATCACTGATGGTGCTTCTGAAATCACTGATGGTGCTTCTGAAATCACTGAGTGGCGCTTCTGAAATCACTGAGGTGCTTCTGAAGGCGCTTCTGAAATCACTGATGGAGCTTCTGAAATCACTGAGGGCGCTTCTGAAATCACTGATGGAGCTTCTGAAATCACTGAGGGCGCTTCTGAAATCACTGATGGACCTTCTGAAATCACTGAGGGAGCTTACTGGAAATCACTGATGGGTTTCTGCTTCTGAAATCACTGAGGCGCTTCTGAAATCACTGATGGAGCTTCTGAAATCACTGAGGCGCTTCTGAAATCACTGATACTGAAATCACTGAGCTTCTGAAATCACTGAGGCATTTCTGAAATCACTTCTGAAATCACTGATGGCGCTTCTGAAATCACTGAGAGAGCTTCTGAAATCACTGAGGCGCTTCTGACGTCACTGAGGGCGCTTCTGACATCACTGAGGCGCTTCTGAAATCACTGAGAATCACTGATGGGAGCTTCTGACATCACTGAGGTCAAAGCTTCTGAAATCACTGATGGCGCTTCTGAAATCACTGAGGGGCGCTTCTGAAATCACTGATGGAGCTTCTGAAATCACTGAGGCGCTTCTACAGACATCACTGAGGGCGCTTCTGAAATCACTGATGGTGCTTCTGAAATCACTGAGGGTGCTTCTGAAATCACTGATGGAGCTTCTGACATCACTGAGCGGCGCTTCTGAAATCACTGATGAGGCGCTTCTGAAATCACTGAGGCGCTTCTGAAATCACTGATGGAGCTTCTGAAATCACTGATGGAGCTTCTGAAATCACTGATGGAGCTTCTGAAATCAATGAGGCGCTTCTGAAATCAATGATGGTGCTTGACATCACTGGGCGCTTCTGAAATCACTGATGGTGCTTCTGAGGCGCCTGAAATCACTGATGGAGCTTTCTGAAATCACTGAGGGCGCTTCTGAAATCACTGATGGAGCTTCTGAAATCACTGATGGAGCTTCTGAAGGGCTTTTCTTGAAATCACTGAGGAGCTTCTGACATCACTGAGGGCGCTTCTGACATCACTGAGGCGCTTCTGAAATCACTGAGGGAGCTTCTGAAATCACTGAGGGCGCTTCTGAAATCACTGATGGAGCTTCTGAAATCACTGAGGAGCTTCTGAAATCACTGATGGAGCTTCTGAAAACTGGCGCTTCTGACATCACTCGAGGCGCTTCTGAAATCACTGATGGTGCTTCTGAAATCACTGAGGGCTTCTGAAATCACTGATGGAGCTTCACCGAATCACTGAGGCGCTTCTGAAATCACTGGGCGCTTCTGACATCACTGAGGCGCTTCTGACATCACTGAGGGCGCTTCTGAAATCACTGATGGAGCCTCTGACATCACTGAGAGCGCTTCTGAAATCACTGAGGTGCTTCTGAAATCACTGATGGAGCTTCTGAAATCACTGAGCTTCTGGAGGGCGCTTCTGAAATCTGAAATCACTGATGGCGCTTCTGAAATCACTGAGGCGCTTCTGAAATCAATGAGTGGCGCTTCTGAAATCACTGAGGAGCGCTTCTGAAATCACTGAGGGCGCTGAAATCACTGAGGCGCTTCTGAAATCACTGATGGAGCTTCTGAAATCACTGAGGGCTTCTGCTTCTGAAATCACTGATGGAGCTTCTGAAATCACTGAGCGTTTCTGGAGCTTCTGAAATCACTGATGGAGCTTCTGAAATCACTGATGGAGCTTCTGAAATCACTGATGGAGCTTCAAAATCACTGATGGAGCTTCTGAAATCACTGAAGAGCTTCTGAAATCACTGAGGGCGCTTCTGAAATCACTGAGGGCGCTTCTGACATCACTGAGGGCGCTTCTGAAATCACTGAGGGCGCTTCAGACATCACTGAGCGTTTGAAATCGGTGCTTCTGAAATCACTGAGGGCGCTTCTGAAATCACTGACTGAGGGCGCTTCTGAAATCACTGATGGCGCTTCTGACATCACTGAGGGCGCTTCTGACATCACTTGAGTAGCTTCTGGAAATCACTGAATCACTGAGGTGAAATTGGCGCTGAAATCACTGAGGGTGCTTCTGAAATCACTGATGGAGCTTCTGACATCACTGAGGCGCTTCTGAAATCGCTGATGGAGCTTCTGAAATCAATGAGATTTGCTTCTGAAGGCGCTTCTGAAATCACTGAGGTGCTTCTGAAGGCGCTTCTTGGAAATCACTGATGGAGCTTCTGAAATCACTGAGGGCATTTCTGAAATCACTGATGGAGCTTCTGAAATCACTGATGGAGCTTCTGAAATCACTGAGGGTGCTTCTGACAATACTGAGGTGCTATCTGACATCACTGAGGCGCTACTGAAATCACTGAGGGTGCTTCTGAAATCACTGATAGTGCTTCTGAAATCACTGAGAGCTTGAAATCAACTTCTGACATCACTGAGGCGCTTCTGGACATCACTGAGGGCGCTTCTGAAATCACTGATGGAGCTTCTGACATCACTGAGGGCGCTTCTGAAATCACTGAGGGCGCTTCTGAAATCACTGATGGAGCTTCTGACATCACTGATGGAGCTTCTGAAATCACTGAGGCGCTTCTGAAATCACCATGGGAGTGCTTCTGAAATCACTGAGGCGCTTCTGAAATCACTGATGGAGCTTCTGAAATCACTGAGGTGCACTTCTGAAATCACTGATGGTGCTTCTAGAAATCACTGAGGTGCTTCTGAAATCACTGAGGCGCTTCACTGACATCACTGAGGGCGCTTCTGACATCACTGAGGGCGCTTCTGAAATCACTGATGGAGCTTCTGACATCACTGAGGGCGCTTCTGAAATCACTGAGGGTGCTTCTGAAATCACTGAGGGTGGAGCTTCTGAAATCCCTGATGAGTGCTTCTGAAATCACTGATGGGTTTTCTGCGGCGGTCTGAAATCACTGAGGGCGCTTCTGAAATCACTGATGGAACTTCTGAAATCACCAGATGGAGCTTCTGAAATCACTGAGTGGCGCTTCTGAGCCGAAATCACTGATGGAGCTTCTGAAATCACTGATGGAGCTTCTGACATCACTGATGGAGCTTCTGAAATCACTGATGGAGCTTCTGAAATCACTGGAGGGCGCTTCTGAAATCACTGAGGCGCTTCTGAAATCACTGATGGAGCTTCTGACATCACTGATGGAGCTTCTGAAACACGAGGGCGAAATCACTGAGTATGGCTTCTGAAATCACTGATGGAGCTTCTGAAATCACTGATGGAGCTTCTGAAATCACTGATGGAGCTTCTGAAATCACTGATGGAGCTTCTGAAATCACTGAGGCGCTTCTGCAAATCACTGAGGGTGCTTCTGAAATCACTGATGGAGCTTCTGAAATCCCTGAGGGCGCTTCTGAAATCACTGAGGTGCTTCTGAAATCACTGATGGAGCTTCTGAAATCACCGATGGAGCTTCTGAAATCACTGAGGGAGCTTCTGAAATCACTGAGGGCGCTTCTGAAATCACTGATGGAGCTTCTGAAATCACTGATGGGCTGACAGCATCACTAGTGGAGCTTCTGAAATCACTGATGGAGCTTCTGAAATCACTGAGGCGCTTCTGAAATCACTGATGGAGCTTCTGACATCACTGATGGAGCTTCAAGAAATCACTGAGTAACTTCTGAAATCACTGATGGAACTGCTGAAATCACTGATGGAGCTTCTGAAATCACTGATGGAGCTTCTGACATCACTGATGGAGCTTCTGAAATCACTGAGGGCGCTTCTGACATCACTGAGGCGTAACTGAAATCACCTGATGAAACTTCTGAAATCACTGATGGCGCTACTGAAATCACTGAGCGCTCTAGTAAAAAGTGCAGATATATAGGCTAAACAAGTCATCACTTTTACCAATAAGTGGAATTTCCTAAATATTTTGCTTCCTGAGAAGCAGAAAAAAGTTTGTAATGAATTTAGATTTCTTTCTTAGGTCATTACATTGTTTTGGAGCATAAAAAAACAAATTGGCATTTTTAAATAAATAAATAGATAAAATAAAGAGCATTAAAAAATCCCATTGTTTTTGCCCATGTTATATGCTATTTATTGGAAAATTAAAAAAAGACATGAATAGGCAAAAACAAGTAAAGTTTGTAAAATCCAAACTTTGTATAAAGATGATTCTCAACTATAACAGCATAATTTGATGTACCATTTTACTTTATGTGACAAATAGTATGAAACATACATGCCGCACATACATGTATTTTCAATGTAATATATCTCCACTGCTATTTAATAAGCAATATGTAATGGAGTAAGACGTGTAATAACCAGGAGTAATAAATGGGAATATTTACAAGAATATCAGACTTAAAACTGTGTATGTTATTTCACGAGCCTGCATTAACGCAGCGCACTGAATAAAAACTTCGGCCGTTTTGGTGGTGAGATTCTGATGACTGAACTTATCGTGTTCAAGAGATCACAACTAAC